>JAUMHM010000049.1:3167985-3207379 GCA_032362435.1 Melikaiella ostensackeni
TAGATAGATAGATAGATAGATAGATAGATAGATAGATAGATAGATAGATAGATTTGGTTTCTCCAGATCAAAAGTTGAAAATATCCAAATAATTTAATATTAATTTGCTGGAAACATTAAAAATAGTGAATATGAAAACGTTATATTCTCAAAACTTGATTGAAGGAAACATAAAATCAAAGTTACCCTTCACAGAAAAAAGAATTCATGAACGGATACTCAGATATATGAATTATAAAAGATTAAGTAAAACAAATATTTACGAAAAAATGAAAAACCGACTTCAAAAAAGCGCTAAACAGTGAAAAATGCTAACTTGCAAAAGTGTGAATAATTCTGACTTCAGCGCCGCAGTTTAATATTTTTTTCTAGCGCCGACTTTTAAATTATTTATACTTTTGCGAGTAAGTATTTTTTACTGAATAGCCCTTTTTTGAAGCAGGTTTTTTTTGTATATTTTTCTGTTTCATACTTTTTCTGTCACCCGATAAAGAAATTAAGAACATTCTATTTGCATTAAATTAATAAATGCTAATCCTAAAATTGTGTATGAATTTTTGAAGTAGATTTTTAATATTTTTTCCGTACATTTTTTAAAAATGTTTATTGTTTTTATTTTCATTTCATTTTCCCACTAAGTTGATCTAAAGCATTCCTCCAAGTGGAGTATTTATTTTAAAAAACTTTTATTAAAATCGGTTCAGTGGTTCCCCAGAAATTCGCGGACATACATACATACATACATAAAAGGCAAATACAGAACCTCTTTCTTCAAGTCGATTAAAAAGGGATCTCCATCTCCTTTCGATCTCACCTCCTCCCTCACATTATCAGCAGAGAGCGAACGAGCCCTGTCTGAAGCTGCGCACCGAGCCTAGGCTCGGCTCCCTCGTTGCTGAGAATCGCCGCATGGGGGAAAGTGGAGGAAGAGCGCACGCGAGCATTTAAATGTCAGTGACTGTTATGAGCGGACAGCTAGCTCAGGTAGACTAGCTAGGTTAGGTAGAGAGGAAGGCGCGAGGAATCGTGCGTGATCATGCGTGCTGGAGACGAGGCGTCGTATGTGCCCGGCGTGCGCTCGCTCTCCCTCGACTTCCCCCCATGCGGCGGTTCTCCGCAACGAGGGAGCCGAGCCTAGGCTTAACTTATCTTCCCCCAACTGCCCATTCAATTTCCTTGCCCCTACTCCTTTCTTCTCCCCCTAGCACCTTAAAGTGCTTGGAGTCAATCTCATTGCCCACTTACATTCCAGCCATCAGCTTCTTTGTTCTTCCTTCTGCCAATATGTAGTCTACCACGGTGCCCTTTTACCTGTGAACGTATTTTCCCCTTTTTTACCTCCCTTGATACTGCCGCTACAAATAAACCATCCCACCTCTCCCAAAAAGTCCATAAGCCTCCTGCTCTCCTGATCCGTTTTCCTATGTTTTGAGTTCCTCACGAAGGACTATTCTTCTTTGTTCCACACCTATCTCCCTTGTTCCTTCACTCATGAATTCAAGTTCCCTCTATGGGCACCAACTTTTCCTCTTTTCCTCTATCCATTTCCTTATCATTTTCTATCCTCCCTCTTCTCCTCTTCTCCTATACACGTATACAATAACCTCCATCACTTTTCCTAGTTTTATTCTTCTTACCATTAATCCGTCTCTTTCTTCTTATCCACTTCCTTTCCTGCCTCTACTACCATTTCTTTTCTTACTTCTGACACCATATCACCCATACCTCCCCCTTTTTCGTGATCCTTCCTCGCTGCTTGCATCTTCCAAATTCCAAAATGCTAATGTTACGTTTCTCTGTTTGCATTTCTCTTCTTCCCTCCTTGCATTCCATTCCTCTTGTCGTTTATAAATCCCCTTGCAACACCCTCATTCTTATTACCCTTTCCTTTTTTTTTCATTCACTTCATGTTTTCTACCCTCTTTCAGGCCTTCTAATTTAATGTCCCAAATCTGGACCGCTACGTTCAACCATATCCTGCCTCTCCCAATTTTTATTCTACCACCTTTATTCCTCTCAGCCCATGTCTTTCGCTCGATTAGCTACTTTTTGTTCCTTTTCAGCCACGTCAGATCTTCTTCAAACCTTCCATTTCAACCTCCCAGCAACTTCTTCCTTCTTCCCTCCTAATCTCTTCATCTCTTTTACTGCGACTTGTGCACTGATGTCTCTCGTCAGGTTCTTAATCTCTTCCTCTCCCTTTTCACTGTCCACTTTCATGCCCTCAATTATCATATTCAATTTCCTCTTCGCCCTTTCTTCTCCATCCATTTTTCTTTCAAACGCAACTTTTCATTCTCCTAATGCATATTCACACAAGACTCTTTCATTTCTTCGATAACCCCTACTTTCTTCACATCATGTTCATAACATATTTCTAGTTAGTTCACTCTCTCTTCCACTGCTTTGATTTGCCTTCACCTTTTCCCCTTATTCTCTCTCTCTCTGCCTTCCTCTCTGTACTTTCCAATTTTCTCTAATCCTTCTCTTTCTCCTCTTTCCGTAATTCATTTCATTCTGCCCATTTCCGTCTCACTTTTCTTACCTCCTACTTTAATGGTGGAAAGGTAAAATAGAAAAATTGGAACTCAACAGGAGAAAAAAAGGTCACGAAAGAATCTCGAGTGAAAAAAAAGAGAGAAGGAAAAGTACATGAAAAGGGCTGAGAAAGCAGTAGAAGAAGGTAGAGAATGGGAGTGGTAAACAAGGGAAGAGGAGAAAGGATGGGCATAAATGGGAAAATCAAGATGGACGCACGGATGGAGTATTTCAGGAAACTGCTGGGGTCTTCGAAAAAAGAGTAAAGGGTGAAGGAAGAAAGGCGATAGCGAGGGATGAGGACAGCAGAAACAAGTAAGGTAGGAAGGAGCTGAATGAGGCAATCGCAATGCTGAAAAGAGAAAAGGCAACAGGTGATGATGACCTGGAGAATGAAGTACTGAAATACGGTGAAAAAGGGGTGAAAGAAGAGATGTGGAAAATTTTCAATAAAGCTTGGAGAGTTGAAGCAATTGACTCGGTACACATGAGGTTACTATGAAAGGCCATCAAAGAGAGAGGAGTACAAGAAGGTTTAATAGAGAGGATGAAAGAGATATATATGGAGACTAGGATGAGGGTGAAGATAGGAGAAAAAAAAGAGAGGAATTCTGGTCAAGAAGGGGACTTAGGCAAGGGTGCTCGTTGAGCCTACTTTTGCTTAGTATCCTATTGGCAAACTTGAAGGAGAAGATGGAGGGGAGAGGAAAAGGAAGGACACTATTAGGAACAGGCAAACATTATTCACTAGCATACGCAGGCGATGTAGTTCTAGTAGCGGATGATTAAAGAGGGATGAGTCTTATGATGAAAGCGTTTGAAGAATATGTGAGAGAAAAAGATTTAACGGAGAATATGAGGAAGACTAAGATGATGTGTTTCGAAAGAAGAAGGCGTACAGGATAGTATGAATGGAAAATAAATAGCGAGGTGGTGAAGCTGGTGAAGGAGTTCTGCTACCTAGGTTTTTGGTTCTAAGCAGAAGGAGGAAACGAGCTGCAAGTGAGAATGAGATTGGAACGTGCTAGCAAAGTAATGGGAGTGGTGTGGGGTATAGAGAAGAGAAGGTTTCAGGACGATGGATAGATGAGAGTGTAGATATTTGGCGTGTTAGTGTACTAGTAGAGTTTCAAGTTATGGAGTAGAAATCTAAGGATGGAAAGAACATAAGAGAGTGAAAAGTCTGCATGAGAGATTTCTGAGATGGGTCATGGGGGTGAGTTCGAGCTGCTTAGGTTATATGTTGAGGAAAGAAATAGGACGAGAGAAAATGGTGGTCAAGCAATTGAGAAGATCCTGGAATTTTGAAGAGAAGCAGAGAAGAGGTGAGGGAAGCAGAATTGATCAAACGTATGCCCGAGAGATTACAAACAAAGAGAGGAAGGGTAACGTGGGACGTTCGAAATGGGAGAAAGAGGGATGCAAAATGAGATTTGAATGTAGTGTGCACATTAGGGGTAGAGAATGGCAAGAAATAGAGGAAGAGATGAGGGCAAGGGAAGAAGAGAAAAGATAGGAGAAAATTTCGAAGTCAAAGTACAACAGCTGGTATAGGCTGATGAAGAGTGAGGGAGAGCTGAAGTACCAGAAAAAAAATGGAAGCAAATGGAATAGAGTGGTGAGATTTAGTATAGGAGAGGGGATAAGGTATTATATGGCATGTAGGTAGGCATGTAGGTATTATATGAATGAGAAGGAGAATCTGTGTAGTGCATGTAGGTATGGGCATGAATCATGGTTGCATATGTGAGAGGGGTGTACAGATGCTGAAGGGGGAGAGGGAAGTATGGAAGAGGGAATAAAGTGGATTTTAAATGAGAATTTTAAGGGCGAGGAATGGATGAAGAAGCTGGGAGAGAAGAAACAAGAACTACATTAGTTACATTTTTTGAACTGTGATCGAAACGTATTTAAGCTGAATCGAGTTGGGGACAATGGGGAGGAATTCCAGTGATCTTAATTCACATGTCGTAAACAAATGTGTCACATGGAATGGCAATGAAAGGAGGCGATAATCGTGAACTAACCATAAAATTCTCCTGACATGCCTATACGGCTTTCCTCGAATGGGACGGAACTGTCATCTGTTTTACGACGGTCGCATGACGAACCTAGGATTGCTATAACGTATAATGGTGCTACATTACGTCTTACCGCGACAGGTTGTACCTACTAAAATCGAATACCAGATCCGCGTCTGACTAAATACAGATCCTGTTCACTGAGAATGATCAGCCAAGTGTGTCCCATCATTTCCACACTATAAATAGCACAATTGTACTCAAAAAGTAGATTGTTAAAAGGAGCCGTCGACCAGAGCTATTTTGTGACACGATAATTTTTTATACCTAAAATCGTTATGGTGAAGTGTTTGAATTTGGCGCCTGACCCAAATATAGTTTGAAGTATGGCCTATAGAGTGCATAAAACGTTAGTAGTGCGTATTTCATCTGGAAGCAGAAAAAATTCATAAGTGCGTGGAAATTCATTGTTCTTAACAATTTAGTTGTTTCACAATTTCACATTCACAATTTTTGAAACATTAATATTTTTAAGATTCTTTTTTCAATTTTACTGTAGGAAACCTCTTGAAAAATATACGTATGGTTAAGATAAAAAAAATGATTTACTTCCTATTACTGCCAAACGAAAAGCTTGTCCCAAAATAATTTCAACCATGGGGCTATTTTTGGACAAACCCCAACAAGAAAATTGTCTTCCTAATGTAACCTACTGGACAACCTAAGAAGAATGTTTGAAATATGCAAAAACTGTTTAACCTTTTTCAGTTCAAACTCCAAAGTCAGATTTTTGGCGAAGCGCGAAACGAAAAAATCGCCTTTTTTGTCCCTAAATATGCCTAGTTGACGGTGCCATAATTACTATTCCAGTACAGTTTTTTACTGTCTTTCTTTCAAGTACATTTTAGTAATCTCTCAAGTCATTTCGTTAAACTGATGTACGTAATGAAAGCGGAATTGCTTCAGGTTTAAGCTTTGTGCTTGAAGCAATAAGGTGAACTTTTATGGACTTTGACTTGTTTTTTATTTATTTTCCTCATGAAATTTTTAACGTTTGTTGTATGTAACTTGTCAGTAAAGGTTCCTTTCGAAGGAAAACACTTCGACAGTTTGCATAGGGTGGTCCAAAAATCGCCAGGTTCGAAAATGCAATGTGGTTTGGAAATTTTTGTTTCTTTTTGAAAAAGAAAATCCCTTAAAAAATGCAATACAGTCGAACAATATGTTTCACTCCCTCATCGAGGTCAAAGGGTGAACACTAAATATCTTTATTGCTCTCCTGCTTACAGAAAAATGTTTAGGACAACACCAGCCTAACTTTTCATGATAAATTCAATGATGTTGTGTAATTTCATTTGAAAAAATTTGTCGAAACATTTTTTTTCATAATTTACATTTTCTTCTGATAATTAAAAGTTTTAGGGCACTTAGACTTACATATATTTCCAATATGAGTTCTTTGGCACCATATAAATTGTTTTCATTATTATTTTTATGAATTGTGTTGTTATTTTTTTTATTCAAAGGTAGATAAAAAAATACCAAGTAAACATAAAAACAGTTTGTATATTACCAATGAATTCTTATCGAAAATATCTGAAAGTCTAGGTACATACACTACAAGTTTAGTTATTGGAGGGAAAAGTAAATTATGTAAAAAAATATAATTAAAGAACTTCTATGAAACTACAAAACGAAAATATTTATAGACTTTAACCACAGACCTCGATGTCACTTCAAAAAATAATGCCCCATATGTATTTACAAAAATTTAATCTATTTATCTCGAATTATTTTTATTTTGTGTCTGTGTTTTGAATTTCCGGAATTCGGAGTCAAATCTGCACACAGTGTATACAAATGATTCAGTGTATACATATATATGTAGAATACGCATCCATAGGGGATGAACTCGTGCGATCGATCGGATGTGACGCGCAGGTAGCCGCTGTCCTCTAGTTTTCCATGCCCGTCAGTAAATATGTGTCACCTTGCGTGACTACTCGACACGTTCAACAGTAAATTCTCATCAAATAATATCACAGTGTCCCTGAGAAGACCGTGATTTCTCATTAACACCTCCAAATTTGAGTCTCATAAATATTCACTTTTCCCATTCATTTCAATTGTAGAATTTGATTTTAAACATTTTTGAAAGCAAAACCTCATCAAGTCAGAGAGGAAAAGTCAACAAGTTCCTAAATTGAAAAACGCTGTAGCGTTAAACTATTTTACCGGATGAAAAGTTTCATTTGTAGTTGTACTAACGTGCTTGAAAAAATCATATTAACAGTACTTTCCACTTCTGCCTGCGCTCTTTGGATTAGGGTTTGAAAGTTGGCGGATAAAAGCCCCTTAAATTTTCTGTTTATCACGAAAACAAACTCATTCCTCTTTGAAATTTGAGGGGAGTGGTTCGAATTTTGTAGTGCCTCCTTCAATCGTTTGAAATTCCTTCAGAGGTTTTGTAAGCTTCCGAAAATCTTTTTAATTTCTTAAAAGGTTCTGAAGTTTCGTGAAAAGTAGTGATATTGATCCTAATAAGTTTCTTTTTCAAGCTGAATGCTAAATTTTTACTCTGGTTTGTATAAGAATTCAATATGAAGAATCAAATTTTTCTAATGAAAATCTCAGTTTTTTCAAATTGAATAATATATTCTTTGAGTGGCCGAGAGAAGAGTACCTATAAATCTTCAAAAACTTTCAATACATTGTCACCTTCAAATTTTGAGTATTTTCTTTGTCCTTCTAAGCAAAGTCTGGAGACTGTTCTCTCTTTGTGCTTTTGAGTCGATTTAATTTACTTTGCCAGAGCAAACTGCGTTGTGGCAGTTGCGAGTGTAGAAGCTCGGCAACCCGTATGCACAAGGCTCTGGCTTCTTCCACCGCAAGGATTCTACTGGTCTCCGCGGAATTCCAGTCTCTTGTGTGAGTCAAACGAAATGTTGCATAATACTAATTTTGAGACTCGTATTTCCCCAGATAGACAGACCTTATTGAAACAAAATCGAGTCTTCGGACATCACGGCGATAGAGCATTTCAACGAGCAACCTCTGTTCTATTCGATTTCGGTACCGCAAGCTTCAATTAAAAAGAATGCGAGTACCATATCGATTTTCAATACCACTTTACGGATTCAGTTCAGCAGTTATTCTCCTTTTATTAGCAGTCAAAAGTATCGTACATCCATCCGAATTTACAAATATAGCATTGTTTCCACGAATTAGTGATGAAGCTCAGATTCATGTGTCAGCTTCATTTCTAAACTTACATTACTGATGAATGTTTTATTATTCTTTAGTTTGTTTATACTCTCTCCCTTTTACAGGCTTAAGAGTCTTCACAGAACTATTACATGCTTTCTTATCGACCATTCTTATATATTACCTTATCAAATATTTCTTACATATCGTCTTAATCAGTTAATGATTCTCCCTTCCTTTACCGCTTTCTCGACCTCTTTCATGTGCTTCCCCTTTTTTTCCTGTCCTTTTTTACTCAACATTCTCTCATGTTCTGTTTTTCTCCCATTGGGTTTTCATTTCTCAATTTTCTCTTCCCCAGTTTGAAATTAAAAAAAAATTGATGACCTTTTGCGACAATTTAATTTTATAATGTTCCTTATTTACTCTTCTTACTTATCTTCGAATGGGTTAGATTTAAAACTTATTATATTTTCAGGGTAACAATTTCAAGAGATTTTTTTGCCTTAAGCTTTGTAATCTTGAACCACTGGATTAGAGGATATTATGTATGAACTGATAAAAAATTGACTATGAAAATTGAAAAGTTTGACAGCAGAGTCGACACCCTAACTTGAATCGAAAATATGATTGTGACCTATATTCGCGAAGGGAGAGAACACTTAAAATAACCGCCCGAGGCTCATTTAAGACTTCGACCTCGGCTTTGGTGTTAGCAAAGCGATAAAACTGAGCTTATCTGCTTGTAATGAACGATCGACGCTCTCGAAACCAACCCCAACTATATTTTCTGAAACCGTAATCGACGTACCAAAATAGCTTACTCAATATCCAATGTGAAAGTTTCATCTCTCATTCCGCTGATTTTATGATTGTTAGTCTATCGCGAAAAGCTGAATAGATATTTAGTGCATCATAAAGAAGACTAGAATACAGATTTAGGCAATGAAAATATAGAGAAGGCATGGATAATACTACGGGATAGCACCTTCAAGAGTGCATGTGAAGTGTGCGGTACTGCAGTTGTGGGAAGAATAACTGGAGATGCTTGGTGAAATGATGAAATTCGCGTGGCTGTTAGCGAGAAAAAACAAGCGTACTCAAGAAAACTGATTATTAAAGATCTCAGAAATGATGAGAATAGAAGGATATGAGGAGCATATGACTAGAAAATGATCATAAGGATGAAAATAGAAAAGCAAAGATACGTGTCAAAGAATGCAAGGATAAAATCAAAGCGGAAGAAGATAAAAAAATGCACAACCATTTTGAAAGAAGTGAGAGATAACATTGCAAGTAGCTTAAGAAGATTGAGAAAGGAACTACAAGGGCTAATTTAGTCGAAATAAGAAGGCGACAAAGGTGAAAATACGTTAGGCAATTCCGTTGTAGGTGGCGAAAGGAGAATCAATATCCGCAAAATTATAGTATTATTATTTATTTTTATTATTTATTTGTAGTATAAATATATATATAATATAATATTATATTATATATTATATATAATATATTATATATATATATTATTTATTAATTATTTATATTTATTATTTAGAGCAATGTTGCATACTGTTTTCTCACACCTTCTTTCAGACACGATAATTTTTGTTTCATTTACGTTAATCTTAAAACCTATACTCTTCATGCTGGCATTCAGTCTGCTCATCATTCTCTGCAAAGCGTCAACTGATTCTGCCATAAAAATCTCATCATCTGCAAACGCCAGTCAACACACTTTCACTGTTCCAAGATCAAAACCTTCTTCGGCTAAAAAAAACATTCCTAGACATTTGTCCATGTATATATTGAACATCCAAGGATACGTAACACAGGCTTGTCTAACGCTCTGTCTAATGTCCAACCAATTGCTCAATTCTCTATTTACATACTCACACTCGCTTTACTATGATTACATATTGCCCTTTATTGATTTTAGAAGCCAACCATTCGCTCCGTACTCTTTCAGGACTTTTCAAAGTTCAAATCCATTCACTTTATCGGAGACGATTTACAGATCAAGAAATGCATCGAAAACTCTTCTTCATACAGTCTCAGTACCGCAGACTTCAGATGCACTCCTGAGGAAGCTATCTTGTAGTATTTTCCATCCACCTTCTACATTTTTATTGCTCAATTTCGTCGGAAGGTCTTCTTTATGATGCACTAAATATTTTTTCAGCTTTTCACGGTATACCAATTGTACTTCAGGTTTCTGCAAACTTTCTGTTTTAACCTAACCTTCATATTTCCGAGTGATATGATTCCTTCGCCAGGGTCGCAAGTACCTACGAGTATAATATCACTTATCAAGTCTCAGAAAGTTTCTTTTACATCCTTGCTGTCACCATCAATCGAAGCGTTGCAGGCTATAATGAATAGCCTTCTGATTCCAACTTTGATTCTAACCTATAGTAATCTAGAAGATACACATTTATATTTTTTACATGTTGCTGTACTGTCTCATTCATAATCAGAACGAATCCGGGGCTACCATATGATTCGCTACCTACCCCTGACCAAAGTTCGAGTTCATTCTCTATCTTTTTTACCTCATAATCCTTCTTCTTTGTTTCCTGTACACATGAAATATCTAGCTCCCTTACGCGCATTGTATCCCGAAATTCTTTTTCCCCAAGATCATTTATACTTCTATAAATCCAAATAAGAAATCTCCATTCATCGCCTGAAACTTTTCCAAGGGCATGCCTTTTGTCAACAGAAGTGTCAATTCTCTCCGAGGCCACATTATAATTTCTATAATTCATTGTTAAACGTATACACTCAACCACCAGCTCGATGTGAGAAGTTTATTCCATAAGTATGAAATCATGTATAAGTTGAGCAACTAAATCATCATGAGGTGGTGTGTCCATTCATAACGACAGTTCCACCAAAGTTCGGTCATGCAAAGGGAAGAATGAAAACAAAGCCAGAATCGAAGAAGTTATGATTGGTTTGTGTTGTACTCTGAGGAGGGCACCAGTCTTCTGCAGTTTAGCTTCTAAGATGAGAAAGTATCATTCAGTACATCTAAGAATTCTCCACCCTGAGTAAAACTTGACGGGGTTCGAAGCTTCCATAAATTTTCAAATTCAAAAAGAGCCTTCATCCACTGTGCTGTAGGCTAGTTAGACCTGGACGTATCTTAAAGGGATAGGAGTAAAGTGAACATGGTTGGCATGCAACTCCTATGGAATATATGCGATAAACAGACAATAGACAAAGTCAGTAATGAGTGGGTTCTTAACGAATGTGGTGTAGAATAAATATTGATTGACGAGAGTGAAAGAAATTGCTGAAATGGTTGGGTTTTGTTGAAAGAATGAATGAAGGACGTTTAGCGAAGCAAGTGTATTTAGGTAAGGTAAGTGGTAGCGTACCCAGAGGTAGACCGAAGAAAGAATTGTGGGAATATGTGAATGAGTCTCTAAAGCGAAGAGATATGAAGAGTCAGAGGAATAAAAGAGCTTGCATGAAAAGGTGTGTGAATGTGAAGGAAGCAGCAAATGTGTGCAAGGATAGGGATGTATCGAGGGCGATTGTTTATAAGAAGAAGAGTGAGGCTTAAAACGAAAGATTTCGGCTTCTAATGGACCCTCCTGGAGAGCTTTGCTTAGTGTTTTGCTTATTTATCAGTCAATTTGAGTAATTATTTGTGAATCGTGATGTATGTTAGCTCTGTGAAGCTCTTGACCTGGCGTGATTGCTAGAGAGATTGATCAGCGACCCGTTGCAGAGCGGTTTCGTGGAAAGAATGTGTCGCTTGAATGAGCAACACGCCACTTCTAGATGGATCTAAAACCTATTCCTTCTTTTACACATACACGTACAACAACTGTGACATAGATGATAATACGCTAGACAATCCTGATGTAGGTGGCGAAACAAGAATCAGTATCCGCGACATGATATTCGTAATCAAGAAACTATAGAATGGTAAATGGTATCACCACTAAAATGCTTAAGAGCAGTTGTGTTACTTCGAAAGGGATTCGGCTTAATGGTATGATAATAATAAAATAACTGACAGTTGCAAATAAATTTCCAGACATGAGTCTCATCTCTAATTTTTGCTTATTCTCTGATTGTGAGTCTAGAAAAAATTTTTTCAGCAGTAAAATATTTTGTAAACAATGCCTTTCTTCGGATGATTATTGTTCATAGACGACAGTGCATCTCTCTGAAATAAACGAAGGGATATTTTGTAGTAGGATATTTTCCCTTTTTTTTGTTATTTCTTTCTCCTTCTTTATTGCCATTCCCACGGAAGAAAATTTAACGTTCGCTGCACCGGCGAGCGACCATTCAATTTATAAACGGTGGAATATGCGCGATGCGCATTAAGCAGATTCTCTGACAGTGGATTCAAAATATAGAACGCGGTGCCATATCGCTCTACTTCATACGGTGGGCTACATATCTTTACTGACATTTTGCTCGCAGTAGACTCGTTAGCTACTCCAGGAGAATCCACCCGACACAAGCATTCAGTTTCCCGACCTGCCTGCTTTAGTTATCAATTCTAATTTTATAGTGGCAAATATCCATTCGAGAAGCGCTAGTAAAATATTTTAGTACTACGTAAATTGGATTCATGGACGTCTCCGAGGTGACATTAGTCATGCTATTGAGCAAAAAGCTCAAATTTATTGAATCAATTCGGAAACAAGGATTTAAAGAGCAAAATAAATGAAGGGATTTCCAAACATCATTGCAGGTCTCAAGGGAAAATAAAAATGGAATATTCGAGGGAAACTCGATGCCAGATTCACAAAAGACATACATTCATCCTACCGATTTTTTTTATAAATTACACAACTTGTTACACCTGTAAAAAAATATGACTCAGATATTTTGCTCGAAAACATTTTCATCGAAGAGTCATCATAGTTGCACAATTTGAATTAGTTTTCATCCAATTCATTAAAACAATACATTTTTATGTAAAATTGACCGAGGATTTGTATAGTTTCAATTAATTTCGTAAGAACCAAGTCAAACGGTACAACTTGTTATGAAAACCTTCCATTTTGCTTTACAGAAAATATTGAAACTCGAAAAAAATCAAAATGCGATAATTCTTCAAACAATTCTTTTTCGGGTAAAAGATCTGAGCCTTCTTCACATGTGTAACTAGTTGAGTAAGTTTAAGAAGATTTGATGAGATGAATGTTTGTCTTCTGTGGATACGGCATGGAGTTCCCCATAAGGAGTTAAAAATTTTCATTTTCAATTGTTTTTTGCACCTTCATTGAATTGTTGGTTTCAAAATATCGGCAAGCAAAATAAACTCTTTCATATTTTGTTTAATTATTATTAGTGGATATCTTACAAGGCTGTTTTACACCGCTTTGGATCTGGTAGGAAGCGAATTTATGTTCACAATATGGTTGGGGGGTTTTCATCTACCAAGGAACGTAATCTTGGTATTCAATCGAAACTCATCTCCTTCCTTTTTATCAGTGAATTCCGCCTGTACTTTCGTTGAAGGTAGAGTGAACAGCTTCGTGACACGCATATTTACATAGCAAGAAACACGTATGCCTCTGGCGCAGCCTGAGCAGGTCGTCTGCAAGATAACCAATTTCCATGAAATATATATATTAAACCTGCGAAATACCTGTTTTTGCAGAAAAACTGTTTCCATAAGCGATATGTCTTCATGAGTTGCATTACACAAGTGTTTTAGTAGTATAAATAAAAACAAGGGAGGATTCAGTGAATCTGTGAAAATGGTAGCAATCAGCTTAGGAGTTTTCAGAGCATATAAAATTCAGTTCCGTTGAAATGGTGAGAGCTAGGTTAAATTCATTTTAACAGATTCAATAATTTATTGATGGCGTTTAATATTTTTCACCGGTGTGGTCTCTAAAATAATGTATAAACTCGTCAAAGCGTGAAAAGTTTTTAGAAGGAGAGAATCGATTTTTCCTGAATCAAAAAATATTCTAGAGGCTTCCTCGTTATAATGCGAATCACAATGGATGTTCCTTTTTGAAAAAAAAAGATTTGACGAGAAGGATAGGAAGATGGACACATAAATTCAAATTGCATACGACGTAATTAGCTTATGCTTGCAGCAGTTAATGATTAAAGGCCTTGTCTCTCAGGTTGGCACCACTGTGTCTATTGTACCAGAACCCTGCCATGTTCTCATGAATCTTAAATAAGTTCTCACGAACTACCATACATTATTACGAGTTCATAACTGAGATTCCAGATTGGAAATGGCTAGGAAGGTTTGCAGCACCTTCTGTGGAATATGTGAGCACATTCTCTCTCCATATTGGTTTCTAATCACGAATCTTAGAAGTGAAGCATACACTAGATGAAATGAATCAAAATGTTCTTCTTCCCTTATGGGACTGACGTTATGAAGGGAGATACCACCTTACGACGATGTAGCAGCTTAGTTTGGACATGATTGCATACTTATGGAAAACTTTCTTCGTATCAAGTTGATGGTTGTCTGCAAACTTTAGATAATTAACAATACAAATAATAATGTAGCCTCGGGTAAGATTAACACTTTTGGGCTGAAATGAAAGTGGAAATCATAAGGTTATTTATTATAGCGTGCTACTCTTCAGTTGATTATGACAGTAGTGATGTGATATATACCTTCTGGGACCCGTTAAATGATATTATAGGTACTTGTGATCCTATGGAAAGAATTATTATACTCAAAGTTATGAATGGCTGGATTGGTGTGAAACTCGAAGGTACCAATAGGGTACTTGATCATTTTCTCATTCTTCTCTTCACCTCGGGTGACATCTAGAAAGATTGATCAGCGACCTGCGTCGGAGCGGTGTTGTGGAAAATGTGTGTCATTTAAATGAACAAGGCGCGACTTAGATTGATTGAAAACTTATCCATTCTCCTACACATTCCTCATTTACCCTAACCATATGAATTCCTTAATCCCCGGTAGTGCAACGAGGCTAGAACCGAATGAGTTACGCTCACCCCGAATGAGATTTGGCTTAATGTTACTGTAACATTCTAAAATATAAATAAATATTGAAGGATTTGTTATAGGCGATCGCTAACCCTTGGAATTGGTCTGGAAAGTTAGTTATTACGCGCAGCGTACAAATCAATTATGATCGCATTAAGTGTTAATCTGAACGATACGAAACGATGGATAATATAGTTGATAGTAATAAGGGATGATCAGATAAAATGGCGAGGGTAATGGCGGCTGTAACGACGCGCGAGGCCCCTGGCAAGGCAATCAATGCCTAAAGCGATCGCTTGATATCGCGAACGTGCAACAGTCCCTATCTACAAGCACAGAAGGGTGCTCGGGTCGACGATAACCACAATCGAATTACAACGTCCCTTATCATGAACTGGGTCTTCGCGATTAACATCTCCTACGCGGAATTGGACGAGCGACATTCGCGATCTATGTCCAATGTCCTACGTGTCACTGAAGACATTAACTGCCACCAACTTCACATCGTAATCAACAAGGGCTCTGTCTATGCTCATAATTTTCATATCACTTCATTTCTAATTATAAATAACCATTGGGCACAATTTTAATTTTTTTGAATCACCAGTTGCATGTTTGATAATTTGCGTTTGTCCGCATTATCGTTTGACATCATTTTCGTTCTTCTGAATATGCTCTAGAGCGTAACGTAAAATACAAACTTCAGGAATTGAGAGGTCCTGCTGTCCTGTTTTTTCTTTTTTACCTAATAAGTAACTGTGTAAAATCTGGTTCTGATGCAAAAAAAAAAAATTCTAATTTCAGGCCATTAGTTTTATGCCGGATGTACTTTATGTAAAATCAAATTTCTTTTACATAACGATTTGATCAAGTGGGAATTATGATGAATGTTATTTCGGAAAAAAATTAAGTTAAACGGTGAAAAAGAAAAATACGAATAACAATGCATTGCTTTTCAGTGAAATAAACATTAGGAAAAGTAAAATGTATGGAACATTCATGCTCCTCGTCAAAAGGAACTAAACAGGTATTTAGGTACTTATAATCTCTAAGTTTAGCTTCATAGCCTTAGTTATTTTTGCATCATGAAAACCATATTAGCACTTAGGTACTTAGAGAATATAAAAATCATTCTAGGGAAACCTCGCAATGTCTGAATTTGTTTTTGAAGTTCTCTTAACCTCAACTATAAAGTGGAAATTCTCAAAAATGCTTTTAAAGGAACGCGTCAGAACCTCTCGGTAGCAATTTTAATTAAATGAGAATGCCATACAATTTCGTTTGATGAAAACAATAACAGTTTACACTAACGTTGTACTATTTCCTGCTTTTCTTTTCCTCTGAAACGCTTCAAAAAAATTAGCGTAAAACGTTAATCAGCAGCTCAAAATAAAAAATATAGAGCAATATGAGTTATTGGTAACTTTTTGGTTGAATGAATGGTTAATAAAGTAGGTATAATTAAATAAATGACAAGTATATTGTTCTTCTCACGAGCCACTGGTGATCAAAAGTTCGTATCGAGAACCAATAACGTGAAATCAATATTGTATTCACTGGTACGAACAACTAAACAATGTTGCACTCTTGCTGATTGAGAAGTAGACACATCTAAGAGGACCTCGAGGGAAGCATGTCAGTTGTAAAGTGAGAAATGTTACAAATAACTGTGAACGGAAATAACCTGAATGCTGGGATAAAATTTGCATGAAATCTAATCGAAAGCACACAAGATACCGTGGATTTCCACTGCCTTTAAGAATGCTGTCATTCAGGAATAAAAGTGATGAAGATTGAGTAGGTTTTAGTAACCGCCTCCTTCTCAAAACCTTCATGAAGCGTTCTCCAAGATCATTTTCGATCCGGTTATTAAAGACGTGAATGATAATAGTTTATAGCAAGTCTCATGAAAAATATATAATTAATAATAACAATAATAATCTTCAAATTCATTTATTCACTTTGTCCACATCAAAGCTTCTATGTTTCCGCTCGCTATTCGTGTTTTTTTGTCTCACAATTATTTCCTACATATGTTATCGTACTCAAAGGGACCTTTTCGACATCCCGGTCATTTTTTTCGGCACTATTCACTTTCAGTTGCTGTAAACTTGGATAGTGTTAATTTTGCTCGTAAGTAATAACAGAAAAAATTTTGTTACCGGTTCCCATGAGTTGAATGTATGTAGGGGCTTCAAATGGGCCATCTTCGAAGCCTTTTTTCCATGTCTCAACATGGATTTTAGCATTGGCAGCGTTTTTTCATAAGGATGCTCTTCCTTTTCGAATTTTTGAGCAGCATGCTCTAAAACTGAAAATTTTAGCTGAAATTGTAGGTACTAATATGTTTCCAGTAGAAACCCTTTCTCAACAATACGAGCGCTAGAACTTAGTCTTCAGGATGTTCTCAAAATGGAATAACATTGCACTATCTTGTTTGCCATGCTCAAAAGTATGTGAATAAAGATTTGTTATACATGAAACAAAAGTTCAGACCCCTATATTTATTTTTCACCCATTAAGCTTATATGAGTGGAAAACTTTTTTTGCAATGCATAATTGAAATCATTATTTTGTCGCGAGTCAAAATTCCGATTCTTCTGCGGAACCTCGTTTTCTAGAGAACAAAAAATTACTTTTGAATACTATGAAAATAACACATCATAAAAAATATTTGTATATTGAAATTTGTTACAAGAAAGTTGCTCAACCTAATCGCGTTGTTCATAACATTAGAAAATGTATGCACTCGGTCATCTCCGGAGCCTGCGATCATCTCTAAAACCTTTTTTCGCTGTGTCTCAGAGATTTTGTTTTGTCTTAATCTGTTAAGAAGTTATTCTAATCACTTAATTTTGCATTTTCGTATTGAATGGATGACTTAAATATTAAAAAGTAAATAAGACATGCCCTTATAAACATTCATCTTGGCATTATTCTATAGCGACAAAATTAGCAATTTTACGAAAATGATTCTTTATCTGAAAAAATTGCCTAAATAAACTCGCTGCTGATTGAAATTAATGTAGATATACTCAAGGCTCATAAATAAATAATTTTATGTACAATTAAATTGTTATAAACAATTCATTTGAAAAAATTCTTCAGTATATCAGTTTGTTGTAGGAGAAGAATTATTTTGTCTTCAAGTCGGCGTAATTTATTATCAGATAATTATAAAATTATTGTCTTCCCACTTGGAGCAACATGAAGTTGTTCTCCTTGCATGAAAATGCCTTATTGTTGATTTTCAGCTTATTCATTTTTCATTTTACATCGTCATCTCCGAAGGCTTTTATCCATGTCTCCAACATAATTTCTAGCATTCGTAGCATTTTTTTATACAAATGTCCTTGCTTTTTAATTTTCAAGTGATATTCTCTGAAACTGCAACGTTCAAACTAAAATTGTAGGTACTTAATAATTTTCCAGCACAAACTCTTCTTAATCATACGAACGTTAGAACGCTGTCCTCAGGTTTTCCTCAGAATAGAATAACATTGCATTATCTTGATTTAGCATTATTAAAAGTATGTAAATAAGACCAAAGTTCAGATCTCTATATTCATTTTCCACCCATATTAATTTCTGTATGTGAAAAAAAGGTTTTGTAATGCATATTTGAAATCATTAATTTATCGCATGTAAAAACTCCGCTTCCTTTCCGAAGCCTCGTTTTCGAGAGATCAGCACAATAATTTCAAGTATTATCAAAATAATACATCCTAAAAAGTGTTTGTATATTGAAAGATGTAACAAGAAAATTGTTCGACTCAATCGCGTTGTTTATAACATTAGAAAATGTATGCACTTGGTTGCCTCCGAAGTCTGGTCATCACCGAAACCTTTTTTCCATGTCTCAACATGATTTTTAGCATTCGCGAAATTTTTTTATAGAAATTTCCTTGCTTTCTAATTTTTTAAGCGATATGTTCTGAAACTACAACGTTCAAACTAAAATTGTAGGTATTTGATAAGTTTCCAGCACAAAACCTTCTTGACTATAATAGCATTTGATCTTTGTTTTCAGGTTTTCCTCAAAATAGAATAACATTGCATTATCTTGTTTCAGCATTCTTAAAAGTATGTAAATAAGATCAAAGTTCAAATCTCTATATTCATTTCCCACACATATTAGTATCTGTATCAGAAGAAGAGTTTTTGTAATGCATAATTAAAATCATTGTTTTGTCGCGAGTAAAAATTCTGATTCCTCTCCGAAGCCACGTTTTCTGGAGAACAAAACAATAATTTTATGTACTATGAAAATAGTATATCATAAAAAGTGTTTGTATATTGAAAGATGTAACAAAAAAATTGTTCAATTCAATTGCGATGTTAATAATATTACAAAATGTATTCACTTGGTCACCTCCGAAGCCTTGCCATCACGAAAGCCTTTTCTCCATATCTCAACATGATTTTTAGCATTCGCGGCATTTTTTTTTTTTTAGAAATTTCCTTGCTTTCTGCATTTTTAAGCGATATGCTCTAAAACTACAACGTTCATACTAAAATTGTAGGTACTTAATAAGTTTCCAGCACAAACCCTTCTTAATTATAAGAGCGTGAGAACTTCATCTTCAGGTTTTCCTCAAAATAGAATTACATTGCATTATCTTCTTTTAACATTTTTGAAAGTATGTAAATAAAGCTTCAGTATGCATGAGATTAAAGTTGAGATCTTTATATTCATTTTCCACCCATATTTGTTTTTATATGTGAAAAAATTTGTTTGTAATGCATATTTGAAATCATTATTTTATCTCGAGTAAAAATTCCGATTCCTCTCCAAAGCCTCGTTTTCTAGAGCACAACACAATAATTTTAAGTACTCTGAAAATGAAACACCATAAAAAGTATTTATATATTAAAAGATGTAACAAGAAAATTGTTCAACTTAATCGCGTTGTTTAGAACATTAGAAAATGTATCCGCTTGGTCATCTCCAAAGCCTTTTTTTCATGTCTCAACATGATTTTTAGCATTCGCGGCGTTTTTCTATAGAAATGTCCTTCCTCTTCAAATTTTTAAGCAATATGCTCTAAAACTGCAATTATTTAGCTAAAATTGTAGGTAATCAATGAGATTTCAGAACAAACCGTTATTAACAATAAGAGCGTTACAACTTTGTCTTCGGGATTTCCTCAAAATAGAATAACTTCGCATTATCTTGTTTCAACATTCTTAAAAGTATGTAAATGAAGCTTTATTATTCATGAGATTTAAGTTCAGATCTCTGTATTCATTTTCCAACCATATTAATTTCTGTATGTGAAAAAGTTTCTTCGTAATGCATAATTGAAATCATTATTTGCTCGTGAGTGTTTATATATTGAAAGTTGTTAAAAGAAAATTGTTTAAGCTAATCGCGTTGCTTATAATATTAGAAAATGTATGCACTCGGTTATCTCCAAAGCCTGCGGTCATCTTTGAAGCCCCTTTTCGCTGTATCTCAGAGATTTTATTCTGCTTAAGTCTAATAATAAATTATCCTTATAACTTAATTTTGCAAGTTTGTGTTAAATAAATGGCTTAAACATAAAAAAGTGAGTAAAAGATGTCCGTATAAACATACATCTTGGCATTACTCTATAGAGACAAAATTAGCAATTTTACGAACATAATTCTTTATCTAAAAAAAAGATTGCCTAAATACACTCGTTTTTGATTAAAATTAATGCAAATATACTCAAGGGACATAAATAATTAATTTTATGTTCAAGTTTTAATTTATTAATTATGGAAGTTTCCGATAGAAAAGTATACAGCTTTCCACGTTTTTAGAATAAATCTAATTTAAAGGTTCACAATATTCAAAATTCTTCAATTTTGAACAGTGAAAAGGACAGTGATCTTCTTTTAGACAGAAGTCACATTTTTTTGTACATAAATCTATACACTTACTTTGAATGTCACTTGATACTTCATAATATAATAAATACCCGATGATCATTTGCATCATCTTTAAAATTTCTGTGATTTCATTTTGAAGTAATAGTTTTGAACGCGCAGTTCTAGAACAGTTTTATTTCTGAGGCTTTGAAATTAAAGCTTTTTTTTGCTTCAAAAGCTCAAATTATTGTCTTATTTTGAAGCAAATAATATAGTTTATGAAAGAACAAATTTGTCGTCGGGGCACATATTTACCGATGTCAAGGGTCAGAAATAGAGGTTATAAATAAATTTGACTTTTTTAAATTGAGGGTTCTTCTTTTTTACTGAAAGGAAAGCTTAGGTTTTTTTTTCTTTAAATACATTCAGATCAAAAATTGATATTTCATTATCTATTCGTAAAAATAAGCTTTCAGTATGGTCTGAGAGGACACCCTCAGATGTGTTAGATTTATATTGATAATTTGACTGCTAATATCGTAAAATGATTTTCAATTGATAGCCTTAATGATTCAACAGTTTTTAATTGAAATCCTTTCTAATCGATGATAGTTTGAAATTCTGATATTGAGAATGTTTTAAATTCAATAATTCTAGATTTAAATGTTCTAAATTGTTTGATTTTAATTTTTAGCGCACAAAATTGTCTGGTTCATTGAATTCTTCGAAGTCGTAGAATATAAAATTGCAAGATTTGATAGTTGCACAATTTTCATTTCAAGGGATTCGTAAATAAACAATATTGAATTAAATGCCTCTGAAATAAATTCAAAACTATGAAAAATTAATAAAATAATTTGTCACTTTCAAGCCGTAAAAATCAGAAGATTTTGAAACTAGGCATTGAAATTCGAATTTAAAAAAATAATATTCCAAATTATTGAACATTTGTAACTCAGCTTTAAAAAAAAAACAATTTTGAATTACAAGACTTAAAATCATGCAATTTCTAAAACTGGAGTCATAGTGATTTTTTTCTGTATTTTTTTTTAGTTTTTGGCTTTCAATTACCTTTTCACTTTCTTTCAATTGTCCCATTTTTAGTTGAAGATCTAAAAAAAATGAATCATTTAAAATTGAAAAATATTTCATAAGAAGATTTTAACACTGAATAATAATTCTGATTAAAGTATTAAAAATTAAACAGCTTGAAGTTAAAAAGGTTAAAATTGTAGTTTTTAAAATCAAAATAGATTCATATTTAACTGTCTGAAATTAATACCTGCGTAAAGGAATAATTTCTTTAATTTGGAATTGTTACAATTTCAAAATTTTGACTTTTCATGTTAAAACGCTGAATTTTTAATTTTTCCCTCCCATAAGTTTTATTTTTGAAATTAAAATTACGAGTAAATTGGTTGAATTTTGAAAAGTATGATTAACAATCTGAACATTTCTAATTTTTAAATGATTCAAATTTACTTAAAATAATTGAAATTTCAAACGATTTGAGTAGAGAAGAGTGTTAAATATCACAATTTTTTTTTAATTAAAATTTTTTAAACTTTTAAACGTAGTTAGGATTCGTTCAATTTTCAACATTTCAAGTAGAAATTTTTTCATTTTAAATAATTTCCATTCAAGATTACTCAGTTTTGAATGAATTGAAAATTGTTTAATTTCAGTTTCAAACACTTTTAATTTAGAAGAGTTCTGATGCGGAAAATTACCAGAAATTTGCTTTTGTTTCTAGAAGCAACTCTGATATTTTAGATTTACGTATATTGAAAATTTGACTTCTAATAAGAAACTTCTCGCGCATAGTGCGCGAATAACAATTGCTGTTATTATTATAATGCTACATAATTATACTAATGATAAGAATAAGTGAGAATTGTATATGAAATTCGAGTGCGGAATCCTAAAAGTATATGTTTATAGTGAACGCAACAATTCCTACAAATTTTCCTGCCATTTTCAATTTGTGATTTCCATGACTAAAACTTTTGCGCTCTGTTATCCAGAAACTTTTAAATTATGAATGACGTGAAGAGTTTAGCGCCAGAACTAATTTTCGATTCAATAAGCTCATCCATCGTTCGACTTTATTTCACAGAATAACAGAATTATCCGTATCTTATCCATCTTAATTAATCCGACCATTAAATTTAGTATTCTGCCACTAACGAGCATTTTGATCATAATTGACGAATAATTTTTTCAGATGATGAATCGTTAGGTATTATTGATTCGAAGTTAATTAAATTGACACGCGAGTGAAAATTGGAAAATACGCGAATGCTCGGTAATTAATTCTCAATCACTGAATCCTAAGTTAGTCACACGCAGTCCCGTTCATGAATCACTCCAGATTAGCTTTCACTTTCGAATGAATTATTATATTTAAAATAAAACTGTAATCTAAAAAGCTAATTCGACTAAAGCCAGTTCCTTTGCCTGTAAATAGAAACAAAAGAGAATTTACTGGTTCATCATCTCGTTCCCCTTCAGAAGATTATTTTGAAACTTCGATAAAAGTGCTCGGCTTCTGAAAACCGGCTGATAGAACCATAATAAGGAGCATCAATTCAGCAATGACTTTTGCTGTCTATCTGGGTGGTTCTATTGGAGAGATCTTTTTTAGCTCGACTTTTGTGGCAAAATATTTTTTAGATTTTGAAATCATTTTTCCCTGAAATGAATTCATACGACCTTCGAAAGTGAGATGGTGATTCCCACAAAATGAATTCTCAAAAATATTGATATTTTAGGGGTTTTGCACCGAATCAGCTTACATAGGGCCAGGAGACTCGGTTCCGTAGCGGAAAGTCGACAAACCCTTCAAAATATACAAAAATGAATTCTAATTATGTCTATATATGATTTTTTGGATCGATGATTCCGAATCCAAAGTCAAAATTTCATGAAACAAAATGGCGGGTAAATGACCATTTTTCGTTACTAATACAATTCTTATGATAAATTACGTCGATCTTAAGACAAAATAAATTTTTTCCTACAACAAACTGATACACTGAAGAATTTGTTTAAAGAAAGTGTTTATAACAAGTACATTAAAATAATCATCTATGTCCATTCAGAATATTCGTATTAATTATAATTATTAGCTAGTTTATTCACTTAATTTTCTTTCAGACGAAGGATCATATTCGTAAAATTTCTAATTTTGTCACTATAAAGTGATGCCAAGATAATTGCTTATGAGGAAATTTTTCATTCACTTTTTTAAATACAAGTCATTCATTTAACACAAATAAGCATATTTAAGTTATAAGAATAATCTCTCACTAGGTCAAAGTAAAATATTTATCCACATTATGGTTGAATAATACTGCAACTGCTAACAAAATTAAATATCTGAGTCGCAGCGGAAAAGGGTTGGGAGATGACCATTTGCATACATTTTCTATTGTTATAAACAACGCGATTGAGTGAAACAATTCTCTTGTAACATCTTTTGATATACGAACACTTTTTCTGATATATTATTGTCACGATATTTAAAATTATTTGGTTTTTCTCTAAAAAACGTGGCTTCGGAACTTATATAAATTTAATATCGGTGGAAAATCAGTATAGAATTGACATACTTTTAAGCATGTCAAAACAAGAAAGTGCAATGTTATTCTATTTTAAGAAAAATCTGAAGACAAATTCTGACGCTATTGTTGCTAAAAAGTGTCTGTGCTGTAAATTTACTAATTACCTACAATTCTAGCTGAAAGATTGTAGTTTCAGAGCATACCGCTTAGAAATTTAAGAATCGAGGACATTTCAACGAAAAAAGCGCTGCAAATGCTAAAAATCCTGTAGAAGACATGGCAAGAAGGGTTCGGAGATAATCGCAGGCTTCAGAGATGACCAAGTGCATAACACTTTCTAATGTTATAATCAATGCGATTAAGTTACACAATTTCCATATAACATCTTTCAATACACAAACACTTTTTATGATGTATTATTGACATAGTATTTAAAATTATTTTTTGTTCTTTGGAGAATGAGGCTTCGAATATTAATCGGAATTTTCAGTCGCGACAAATAATGATTTCTATCAAGCATTAAAAAAAAAGTGTCACATATATGAATTAATATGGGTGAAAAATGAATATAGATGTTTAAATTTCAATTTCATGGATAACAAAGCTTTACTTACATACTTCAAGCATGTTAATTCAAGATAATGCAATGTTATTTTATTTTGAGGAAAACCTGATGAATAAATTCTAACGCTCTTATTGTTAAGGAGGGGTTGTGTTGCTGGGAATTTGTGAACTACCTACAATTATAGCTAAAACATTGTAGATTCAGAACATAATGCTGAGAAATCTAAAAATTAAGGCCGTTCCAACAAAAAAACGCTGCAAGCGCTAAAAATCATGTCGAAGACATGGCAAAAAGGGTTTGGAGATGACCAGGCCTCGGAGATGACCGCAGGCTTCAGAGATAACCAAGTGCATACACTTTCTAATGTTATAATCAATGCGATTAAGTTACACAATTTTCGTGTAACATCTTTTGATATACAAACACTCTTCATGATGTACAATTGCCATGGTGTTTAAAATTATTTTGTTGTTCTTTCAGAAAAAAAGGCTTCGAATATGAATCGGTATTTTT
The DNA here is from genome assembly GCA_032362435.1 of Melikaiella ostensackeni. Taxonomy (NCBI): domain Eukaryota; kingdom Metazoa; phylum Arthropoda; class Insecta; order Hymenoptera; family Cynipidae; genus Melikaiella; species Melikaiella ostensackeni. Next base: position 3,193,186 of record JAUMHM010000049.1, read on the forward strand.
ACTCGCTACAAAATAATGATTTCCATCGAGAATTAGAAAAAAAATTTCATATATATGAACTAATATTGATGGAAAATAAATGTAGAAGTCTAAACTTCAATTTCATGTATGATGAAGCTTTATTTACATACTTCTAGGCATCTTAAAATAAAATAATGCAATGTTATTTTATTTTTAGGAAAATCTGAAGACAAAATTCTAACACTCTTGTTGTTAAGAAGGGTTTGTGCTGGAAATTCATTAAGTACCTACAATTTCAGCTTAAAGATTGTAGTCTCAGAGCATACAGCTTAAAATTTCAAAAATCAAGGACGTTTCAACGGAAACGCGCCGCGAATGGTAAAAATCATGTTAGAGTCATAGCAAAAAGACTCCGGAGATGACCGCGACCTTTAGAGATGACCAAGTGCATACATTTTCTGATGAAAAGATATTGCAATGTTATTCTATTTTGAGAAATTATTATTTTTTACTTATATTTAACTTTTTCGGAAACCCCGGTGCGTCATCATCAGCCACGGACTAAGTCAAGTGCCTGATGAGTTAAAGATATTAAAAATTCAATNNNNGCACGTCAAAGTCGGAGCCATGTCAAGTCAATGCTGATTATTTTTTTCGATTGTGAGGGTGTTGTACACTACGAATTCGCTCCAAAGGGGCAGACGATCGACAAAGAATATTACGTTGCAGTTCTGAAAAGATTGCGTGATGCCGTGAGAAGAAAACGACCGCGTTTCTGATCAAGCGGTGACTGGCTTCTTCACCACGATAACGCGCTAGCGCATTCATCGGACCTTGTGCAACAATTTTTGGCGAAACACAAGATGGGACAGCTTCGCCAGCCTCCATACAGTCCCGACATAGCTCCCTGCGACTTTTGGATGTTTCCAAAATTGAAAATGGCGCTCAAAGGAAAGCGGTTCTACGACATCCAGACGATTCAGAGTAATGCGACGCGCGAGCTGAAGGCCATTCCAAAATCTGCGTTCAAGAACTGCTTTTAGATGTGGAAGCACCGGTGGGAGCATGTGGTTCAATCAAATGAGGACCATTTCGAAGGATGCCATGACCCGGATGACAAAGAATAGCACCACTGCGGAGATATGAACGTAGGTCGGATACTTTTCGGACACACCTCGTATCATTGTCACAGTATTTGAATTTTCTTGTTGTTCTCTAGAATACGAGGTTTCGGAGATAAGTCGGAATTTTTACTCGCGACGAAATAATGATTTCAATTATGCATCACAGAATAAAATTAACTTAAACAAACTAATATGGATGGAAAATAAATACACATGTCTGAACTTCAATTTCACCGATACTAACGCTGCATTTACGTACTTTTGAGCATATTAAAACAAGATAATGCAATGTAATTCTATTTTGAGGAAAACCTGAAGACAAAGTTATAACGCTCTTATTGTTAAAAAGAGTTCGTGTGGAAATTTATAAGGTTCCTAAAATTGTGGCTGGAATATTTTAGTTTTAGAACACACCACTCAGGAATTCGAAAATCAAGGATATTCCAATAAAAAATCGCCATGATTGCTAAAAATTATGTTAGGGACGTAGCAAAAAGGCTTGGGAGATGACCCATTTGAAGCTCCCACATACACTCAACTTGTAAGAACCGGTTACAAAATTTTTCTGTCATTACGTAGGGGCAAAATTACCATTATGCAAACTTTGAACGTATGAAAATGAATAGTGTCGAAAAAAATTACTGGGACGTCGTAAAGGTCCCTTTGAGTAGAATGACTCATCTATAAACGGGTCCTCCATAAGCTGGCATTTGAAATGAGATACGAACTTTCTTTAAGTACCGCTCTCGATCTTCAAACTCGAGAGGTTTTCTGTCGCAGCCAGCATTCTCCGGGTGTTCCTGAAGCACAATCTCTTTCTTTGTCATCCCATCTCCCTGACCTCGATATAATTAATGATTTTCTTGCGGTAGTGTTCTCAATTCGTTGGCAGATATTGATCTCATTCAACTGGCTTGACACCTTCCATTCCCAAATGGAATTATAAATTTCAAACCGTTATTTCAAGTTTTCTGACAAAGAGACGAATCTGAAATCGTCCTAATTACATTCATCTCGCATAAGTGTGCCGCTCGTTCTTGTACCGGCTTCACGGTTGTTCACGCTTGAATGCTTCTGTCTCCCCTCCTGAGTGTCCTTTGGCGCCCTTTACTCGAAGTCTTCGCTCGGTCAGTCAGCTGTATCAGAAGTTATTTATATCGCGACTCTCTGGGCATATACTTTTGTACGTGTGCCGGCTTCAGAGACTATATATGCGGTCATGAGTGTTCACTCACTCGTCGCGTTAAATCCAGTTGAAACTAGATTTTAATAGCCTCCGCAACCTGATCGACCAGACCCGAGGCTGGCCAGGTTATGCGAGATGATATATATGGTAGTTCGTTTACAGGCTTCTGATTTCCTCACTTCTCCACTTTTCTGATACTTTTTTAGGGGAGGCTACTTTTTTGCTGCTTTTTAGGGTTTCGCAGCCCTGGACAAAAACCATTATGATTTCGGTCGGGTCCTTTCGTCCTTCAAGAAAGGGGTTGTGAGGGGAAATGAGGGGAAGTATGAGAAAGGGAAATGGGAATGGGTGAGGGGAAGCGAAGTGTGGGGGAGTGATGAGTAGGAGGAGGAGAAAGGGGTAGTGAGTGAAGTGGTGAGGGGAAGTGCAATGAGAAAGGAGGGGATGTCAGGGAAGTCTGAAAAGGGAAAATGTTAGTTGGGGTCAAAGGGAAGTAAGGAGAAGTGAGTGGAAGTGACAGGAAATAAGGAAAGTGCGGGATGGACTAAGGGCAAATGAGGGGAAGTGAGGAAAAGGAAATGGGAATGAGTGAGTGGAAGCGAAGTGTGGGAAAGTGAAGGGTAGTGAGGGGGAGCGAGTGAAGTTGTGAGTGGAAATGAAGGGAAGTAATGTGAAATGAGGGAAAGTCATGGAAGTCTGATGTGGGGAAGAGTTAGTTGGGATTCAAGGGAAGTGAGGAGAAATGAGTAAAAGTGAGGGGAATAAGGAAGAGTGTGGGAAGGAGTGAGGAAAAGTAGGGGAAAAAGAAATATGAATGGGTAAGGGGAAGCGAAGTGTAGGGAAATGAACGGTAGTGAGGGGGAGTAAGGGGAACTAATTGAAGTGGTGAGGGGAAATGCGGAAAAGGTATGGGGAATGCGGGGAAGTCCGGGAAGTCCGATGATGGGAAATGTTAATTGGGGTCGAAGGGAAATAAGGAAAAATAAGTGGAAGTGAGGGGCACTAGGGGAATTATGGAAAGTGTGGGATGGGGTGAGGGGAAGTAAGGGAAAAGGAAATAGGAGCGGCTGAGGGAAAGTGAAGTGTAGGAAAGTGAAAGGTAGTAATGGGGAGTAAAGAGAAGTCAGTGAAGTGGTGAGGGGTAATGAGGGGGAGTAATGGGGAATGAGATGAAGTCAGAAATGTCTGACAAAGGGAAATGTTAGTTGGGGTCGAAGGGAAGTCAGAAAAAATGAGTGGAAGTGAGAGGAATTAGGAGAAGTGTGGGATGGGGTGAGGGAAAATGAGGGAAAGTGAGAAAAAGGAAATAGGAATGGGTGAGGGAAAGCGAAGTGTGAAGAAGTGGAGAGCTGAGGGGAAGTGAAGTGTAGGAAAGTGAAAGGTACTGAGGGGAGTAAGGAGAAGTCAGTGAAGTGGTGAGGGGTAATGAGGAGGAGTAATGTGAAATGAGGGAAGTCAGGGAAGTCTGATGAGGGGAAGTGTTAGTTAGGATTAGAGAGGAGTTGGTAAAAATGAGTGGGAGTGAGGGGAATTGGGGTAAGTGTGAGATGGGATAAGGGCCAATGAGGAGAAGTAATGGAAAATGAGAGAAAATTATAAGAAGGGTGGGGTGACGAAGTGAGAGAAGTGGTCAATGAGGGGAAGAGCTGGGAGGGGAGGGTGAGGGGAGATTCGAACGACTTCATGAATGATTTAATAGGCTACGAAACCCTTTTTTGTAGGCATCTGCCGCCTACTTTCACTAATTTTCTCAATGTGAAGCTACTTTCTTCCTACTTTCTTTTTATTGAAATGATCCAAAAATTTGATCGTATTGACAGATTTCATGTTTTTAAAATAAAAAATGAAAGAAAGATACGCCTTAGCTCCATCTGAAGCATAGAAATCAGTCAATCAAAATAGAAGTTCAATTTTTAAATATTGTAAGCGTTCCTATGTTACATACAGATTTTGGGAATAAAAGCCTTGAGCGCAAAATCCACAAAATTCCTTCCTCCTCCCCAATATATAATCAGAGTTGGTATTTTTTCTAATCTCATAAATCCCCCACTGAGATCTGATTGGACGACTATTAATTTGCCCAAAGATTACTTGCCAATGGCTACCCGTTATCAAAAAAACCGTTTATTTTCTCAAATAATTTTTATGGATGAAAATGTTTGTCTATTAAATTCTTATGTAAAATTATGTGAATAAAACAATTTTAGTACTTGTCTTATTACGAAATTCAGCTGTTGAAAATTGAAGCAAATTGAAAATTTAATTTCCAACAGTTGATTTTTCAGCAGTTAAATATTCAACAGTTGAAAATTTAAAAAAATCCAAATTCAACTATTGAAAATTCAATTTTAAATTTTCTTCCATTTGTAACAAGTGAAAATTCAACTGTTTGAAGTTCGATTTTCAATTTTCTTTAGTTTTCATTCGTTGAATTTTCAACTGTGGAACAATCAAAATAATTTGAAATTTTATATTAAAAACAAGTGTTGAAAATGTCATATTGAGATAATTTCACATGAACATTCAATAAATAAACATTTCAGTCCATAACAAAATTTGAAGACAGTTGATTTTTTTCCAAACGAGTGACTGTTTTTTTTCTTGTATTTTTTAATAGTTGACAATTCATTTTTTTTGTTAGAAATTCATCATTTTAGTTGAATTTTGTTTTTTTTTAATTCGAAAATTCATCTTATTGGGTTGAAAATTCATCTTTTTTGGTTGAAAAGTAAACCACAAAAAACTACAATCTTCGGTGTCTTCCGGTCATTTTTGACCAATTTTGTAGTTATTTTCAATTGAAATTGGTTTTTGAGTGTTTTTCAGAAATTCTTACCCCCACTTTTATTCGAGGGATTCATAAAGAGATTTTTTCCAGGAGATAAGATTAGCAAAAACTTACAAACTTGAAGTTTTTCTTGATGCTCTTCTGGGGTGTACTTCCGAAAAGCGCATATCTCCGATTAACTCGAAACTCCGTGTATCTATGTATTTTGACATGCTGATCACAAATATGATACTGAAAATTGTCGCAAATTCGATTTTCATGGTGAAAACCATGAAAAACCCATAAGAATCATGGTTTTTTGCGTTTTTCTCAGTAAATAATCAAAATTTTCAAAAAAGCTCCAAACAAAATTTGTAGATATACTCAAAATACATCTTATATATCATATAGTTTTTCTTAAAAACCAATATTTTTCGAGAAAAGTAGAAAAATGTGTTTGGGGTGTACTTCGGAAAAGCGCATACCTCCGATTGATTTGATACTTTGTATACCTATGAATTTTGACGCGCTGATTGCGAATATGATAGTAAAAATAGGCGCAAATTCGATTTCCATGGTGAAAACCATGAAAAACCCATGAAAATCACGTTTTTTGCATTTATCTCAGTAAATTATGAAAATTTTCAAAAAAGTTTCAAAAAATAGTTGTATATATACTCAAAATACATCTTTTATGTATCATAAAGTTTTTCTGAAAAACTAATATTTTTCGAGAAAAGTAGGAAAACGTTGGTACAAAGTGTAGAATCGCTTGGAATAAAACTAGTGGCACTTCTCTGAATGGTCACCGAATGAATGTAGGTCATATCGCTAAACCTTTCCAACATCTTGTGTGAGAGGGCACCCCTGTGACTGGTAACATGAATGAATGGTAAGTCACATCTCTACCCCTTTCCAACCTGTTTTGGGGGAAAGGCACCCCTGTGACTCGAAGTCTATTTTCTCAAAAACTATCAGTTGTAAAGTAAAAATGTATTCCACATAAAATATGTATTTTTGGAAGATCTACAAGTTTTATTTAAAATATTTTTGTAAATTTTCATTATTCACTAAGGTAAAAGCAAAAAACTATGCTTTTCATGTGTTATTTATAATTTTCACCATGAAAATGGGATTTGCGCCAATTTTCACTATCATGTCCGTTATCAGCGCATCAAAATACATAAGTCCACGGAAATTCAAATTAATCGGAGGTATGCGCTTTTCGTAAGTATATCCCTCTTCTAATTATTTGAAAATCGTTCATTATTAGAGGTTGCTTTTAGGATTTTTGCAGAATTCCTCATCACCGCTAATCTCCGTTGGCTTACGAATGAGAATTTCATAGTTTTGAGAATCTCCAAAAATGGCAAACTTGGGTGTCTTCTGGCTGTTTTTTCGATTTTTTGTCATCTTCAGGTAGAAGATGGTTTTTAAGGCTGCTGCCGGGAATTCGAATTATCGCGAATGTTGTTCTGTCGATGATTCATAACGGTTGGCTTAGTTATTTTGCTAAATGAATGTTGATTTTCTCAACGCTGCAGTTGCACATACGGGAATTATGTTAAGGGTTGTTCCCCACCCCCTAAATTAAAAAGTTGGGTACAATTTCGCATAAAATATATTTTTAAGTCGCCGCAAATATTTTTGGCAACCAAAATTTCGTCATGAGTTTTTTTTTATTATTCGTTTGAACGTTCAGAACTTTATGGTCATGCTTCAAGTAGGTATATGGATTCCATTAGGGCATTTTTGTTTGGTATGGACTATAGGAGTTTTGCTTTTTTTTGTTTAAAAGTGTAGAGCCACGTCCAATGTCGGGAACTCACTTTCATTCGGTATATGTATGTGGATGCTTTTAGCGTTTTATTACCCTGACCACTCTTGGGCGGAGGGAGATACGCCCTAGCCCAGACCCATTCAATTCTTCAATCTCTCCTAGCTCCGCTTTCCCAATAGATTTAAATGTAGTGTCCCCCTCCTCTTTTTCTTGGCAAAATATATTATCTACTTTAAAACGAGCGTATACTCTACGAGCATTGGTTCTGAGTGAACCAGTGGCTTTCGTTCCCTTTGAAATTTCTGCCATTACTTTTCCAGGCTAGCCACCGACCTGGGAGAACCGGGAAAAAGCCGGAACTGAAATATCATATCGGCAGATTTGCCGCATTTTATAATTCGCGCGTTTTGTAGCGCCGCCAGTCTGAACAAACAATCACCAGATCGCGCACTTCTTATGAAGGTCGCTTGATAAGTAAGGTCAATTTCCTGCTAGATGGCGCCAAAATGAACATGTAGCATGCGGCCAAGAATTCGGACTCGTCAAACTAACCTCTACCAAGCTTCAGTCAAAACCGATGCTTAGTTTGCTCTTGACATACGTTGCAGGTGAGCTTGACAAATTAAAAAAATTTAGTATGAAATAAAATAACAATAATTTTAGTTATAAAATAACTTTTATAGTACTAGATTTATAGTGATTTATATCAAACTTTCTAATATCGTTTTGACTCTTCTCGAGAAAACATCTTTCATTCAAAGTAATAATATGTTGAATATGCACTGAGTTTTAAATATGAAGATAAAGTAAGAATTTGTTTTAATTATTATTCACATTCGTGTACTTTAGGAACAAATTAAAGAATTGATTAATCATGTTTTCAGTAATATTAATCTATTTAGTCATTCGATGGTGATAATTAATATATTTGAGAATATTCTGTAATGATTCGTCGAAACTTTCTCGATTAAACACAGAAATTAATTAAATTAAATACGAGATTAATTATCTACCCAAAAAGACGAATTCTCAGTGAAGAATTTAATAGTTGATACTTCAACCAATAAATTTTATTTATTTCTATCAGAAGAAATAAATTTTTAAACCAAAAACACGAATTCTTAAGAAAAGAGTTGAATTTTTAACAAAATAGCAACATTTTCTACCAAAAAGAGGAATTTTCAACTTAAATGATTAATCTTCAAGCAAAAAAAGAAATCCTTAACAAAATAGTTTCACTTTCAACCAAGTGGTTGAATTTTCAAGCAAAAAAGATGAATCTCAACGAAATATGTAATAGTTGATATTTCAAAAGGAAAAAGAAAATGAATTTTCAACGAAATAGTTGAGTACTCAACTAAAACACATTAATTATCAACCAAACAGTTGCCTTTTCAACCAAAACGAACAACTTTTCATATAGAAAAATATACATTCTCAAAAAAATAGTTGAATTTCAACTAAAACAAGATAAATTTTCAACCAAAGAAAAAAACGAATTTCCAACAAAGGAATTGAACTTCCAACTCGGAAATATATAACTATATATATAAATACTATATATAACTATATATAACTAATTTTCAACGAAATAGTTCCACTTTTAACCAAATAGTTGAATTTTCAACCAAAAAAGATTCAAATTTTGAAGAAGAAAATGTTGAATTCAATAAAAAAGGACGAATTCTTAACAAAATAGTCAAATCCTCAATTAAAACAGATTGATTATCAAAAAAACAGTTGCCTTTTTAAACGTTATAAATAATTTTCCATCAAAAAATACAAATTGGCAACAAGATACATAAATTTCCTTCCAAATAGTTGAATTTCCAATTGAAAAAAGATAAATTTTCAGAAAAAGAATTGAATTTTCAACAAAATAGTTACATTTTCAACTAAGGAGATGAATTTTCAACTCAAACGATGAGTCTTCAACCAATAAAATTAATTTTCAATGAAAAAGTACCATTTTCAACCAAGTAGTTGAATTTTCTACAAAAAAGATTTAAATTTTTAATAAAAAACAGTTGATATCAACCGAAGAAGACGAATTCTCGACGAAGTAGTCAAATGCTCAACTAAAACAGATTAATTATCAACCAATCAATGGCCTTTTTAACCAAAGCGATTAATTTTTCACCAAAGAATACGATTTTTCAACAAAATCCATAAATTTTCAACCAAAAAAAACGAATTTCGAACAAAAGAGTTGAATATTCAACCCAAAAATAAAAATTTTCAATAAAATAGCAAAATTTTTAACCAAAAAGATTAATTTTCAACTTAAACGATGAGTCTTCAACCAAAAAAATTAATTTTTTACAAAATAATTCATTTTTCAACCAAGTAGTTGAATTTTCAACCAAAAAAGATGATTTCTCAACAAAAAATGTGATAGTTGATATTGAATTTTCAACTATAAAAAAGATGCATTTTCAACCAAAAATGGAATAGTTAAATTCTCAGTTGAAAAAAGAAATTAATTTTCAACCAAAAAAATGAATTTTCAACTTAAATAATGAATCTTCAACCAATAAACGGAATTTTTTAGAAAGTAGTTCCACTTTCAAGCAAGTAGTTGAATTTTCAACCAAGCAGTTAAATTTTCAACCAAGAACGATTTAAATTTTGAATAAAAAACAGTTGAATTCAACCTAATGAGTCGAATTTTCAACAAAATAAGTAGTTTTCAATTCAAAAGTTGAATTTTCAAAATAGTAGTTGAATCCTCCAACAAAACAGATTAATTTTTTAGCAAAAAGTAGCAACATCTAGAAATACCTGAAAAAAATCTGGAATTGTCAGAAAATATTTCTCCAGGTTTGACTAAACACTCTGATAACATCTTGCGCGGAAACTCTAGGTTGAGGAGGTGTGTGTGTGATGGGTGTTGCGATTGCTGACTCCTGATCAAAAGCGCAACCGAAGAGATGTTTCAACGAAGTGTTTGGCGAAGTTTAATCGGAATCTGCAGGACTTTTCGCGTCGCATGGATTTAGGACTGTAAATGATACCTGGATCCATCACTATATACCCGAGACAAAGCAGCAGTCAAAGTCACAGTAACGCACCGGCTCACTCCTCTGCAATCGCATTGGCGAAAATACACGAACTGGACTTTAAATTGATTTCTCATCCACCCTCATGTTTTTTTTTTATCATAGATTAAATATTTCAAGCACATGTTTAAACTGAAAAAATGGGCAGCTAACACAACCCAAAAAAACTCTTCTTTTCACATTTAAAGTAAATCCAACTTGAACCCAAATTCTGTTTTTTACTTTCTAACTTTATATGGTCATTCACCACATAAAACTACGTCTACAAAAAATCCAACATAATTTTTCAGCCCATTAACAAATTTTTTAAACTTTCCCATAATTTGCATTTTCATATCCATACGCAGAACAGAAGATATTATTTGATCGAACTCAAATTTGTGGAGCTTACTACCGTTGAAAAAATACAACTTTTACTCACTATTAGAATTCGCTACTCAAAAAAAGAGTTTATTCAGCCCGCTCTAATAGACACCTATAGAGGTGCTTTCAGTAGGTAAATCTTTGATGTTTTTGTAAGATCTTTTGAATTTTTTTTATTTATTCTTTGATTTATGATAGTTTAAGTTGAAGTTTGTTTGCAATCCTTTGAAATCTTTTGCAATCTGTTGAAATCTTTCTGAAATCTTTGCGAAATATTTTGAAATCTTTCAAAGATTTCACGAAAATTTATTCACTCTTTGATTTATGTAAGATTGTATTTTAATTTAACGTTTATCGAAGATGTTTACACATAAGTCTGTTTTGGGTCGTAGTTTTGGACGCATATATCAATTTTTTTTTTAACAGGAGAAATCACGTATTTCTACCGGGTGAACCAGGAGAAAGCCGGGAGATGAAAATTATAAAATAGTGGCCACCCTGAATTTTACGTCCAGGCACTTGAGCTCGCTGCAAAACTTGCACTTCATTCGAACATTCTGCTGCAGGTGTTTGTTGGTACCAATTTTTACGAGTACGAGTGGTACCGCCAGCAACAAAAGTCATTTCCATGGACCTCACTCCTAAAATTAAAACGGCCAATTTTTAGATTTTTACAACTCCACAAATTTTCGCCGTTAAATGGGAAGGATTTATTAAATTTTTGAAGTGTTGAGTAACAGAGATATTTTATTTTTTGTTTCAGGTGAGTCTATCGCGTCAAATATTCAACGCTCTCTTCTGTAAGTAGATGAAAGTAGCATTAGAAGAAATACTTATATATTTTATATTTATTACACACAGGGCTGCCACACAGTCACTTACTTAGATCGGGGTTAAAATATAGGTTTATGTCTGAAAAATTTATTTGTCTAATTATATTAATTTTTATGTAAATTAGATGGAGAATGTAGTACTTTTAACAAAAACAGCATTAATTAAAAAACCTAGTGAAAAATTAATAATTTTATTAAATATTATGAAAATGGCATGAAATCATGTTAAAAAGTGACAAATGATTTTCTTATACACCCAACTCTCCATTTAACTCCAGTTTCGGGTATGGCCTGCGATGACCGTGAGGCTCTTTCAAGAATTTCTACAATGTGAACAGTCAGATCCTTATCGGCCATTTCCAGTAGAAATGCATAATATTAAATAACTGTATTTTGCACAAATGTAGATTTTCGTTATCATGAAGGATGGACCTTTTTTAATAATGAAGACTAATTAATGAAAAGGGAAAGTTCCTCGTGTATTTAAAAATAAATGCGAAATATGCACGCGATTGTTCGAACTGCCCGCTTTGTGGCTACAGAACTGCCGAACTCCGCTAAACTCACAGCAACTCTCTTTCTATCGGACTCTTGGACCCCCTAATCATCAAATGGAGCCGATGGCAACTCTGGATAGGCAGTATATCGAGAACAGTTGAATCGAGAGTTGCGTGTATTTTCAAATTTCGCTTTCTATAATTTTTGAGAAACAATAAATAATTAAATTATTTATTATTCATTGATAGTGAGCTTGCCATTGCATCGGCCCGCTGTTCTTAAGTCTGAAATATTACTCAGTATTTCGGATCTTTTCAAATTCTTGATAGCTGTGCTATCAAGAAATGGTAAATAATTTAATAATTTATTTTTTCTCATAAATTACGAAAAAAGTTGAAGAATAAAAAAAATCATTCGTCACTTTTTAATATGATTTTATTCCATTTTGATAACATTTTATAAAACTGGAAATTTTTCACTAGATTCTTAACTTAATTCTATTTTTGTTATAAATACTACATTTTTCTCCAAATTTACGAAAAAACTAATTAAATTTTTCAGAAAATAAAAAAAATTAGGCGGGCCTGGTTTTTTCTTTCGGCCACCAGAACCAAGTCCCAGGAGAAGACCAGGTTCTTAAAAAAAGTGTGCTATGTGGTTTTGGTCACTCTTTTTTCTAAAATTACTTTTTAGCCACTTCTAAAAGATAAAGTCACTATAGTCATTTTTCAATATGAAAATGTCAATTTAGTGATATTGAATTTCACTGAATTCCTTTGAAGTCTTTTGAATTCACCCTGAATTCTTTGGAATGCCCTTGAAATCCACTGAATCCAATGGAACTTTTTTGGATATTTAATTCTCTTAATTCACCCTAAAGACTATTAAATTCACCTTGATTTCTTGTGAATTTTATCGGATTTTTTTCGCTCACATTCATCTGAATTTAACAGAACTCGAGGGAATTTAGGAGACTCTGATGAAATTTATAACACTTTGAGTGAATTGAACAAAATTTAAAAAAAATGAAAATTTCCATTGAATCGAGTGAAATCAGGTTGAGCAGAATTTAGGGTGAACTCAACAGAATTTAATTGAATTGAGAAAATATTAAAACCCAAAGAATTAAATAAAATTCGAGTGAGTTTAGAGGAATTCAAGGAAAATGAGAAAAATTTGATGAAATGAATGAAAAATGAAGGAGAATTCTTTAAAAATTCAAATGAATTGAAAAAAATAAAAAAAGATTTGACAAAATCCATTGGGTTTATTAAGATTGGAGGAAATTTAGAATAATTTAAGGGAATTCAAGAGAGTTTGCTGAATTTCATGAGAATTTGAGTAAAATGAATAAAATTTGAAACACTAAAAAATTTCCATTAAATTGAGTAGAATGAGAGTGATCTGAATTTAGAGTAAATTCAACAGAATTCAAGTAAATTGAAAAAAAATCAAAAGCAAAATGAGGAGAATTCAATGAAGTTAATGAGAATTCAAGTGAATTGGAAACAATTCAAAAATATTTTGAAACTTTATTGCATTTACTAACTTTGGAGTGAATTAAGAAGAATTCAAGGAAATTCAAAAGAATTTTACGAAGTGTTTCAGAAGAACTAAGAGTTTGTTAAAAAAATTAAGAGAATTTCAAAGAATTTAAAAGATTTTAGGATGAATTAATAGAAATTAAGGGTGCATTCCAGATGAATTTAAATGAATTGCAAAAAATTCAAAAAATCCAAAATATCTCACTGATTAAATGAAACTGGAGTGAATTTAGTAGATCTTAATGAAATTCAAGAAAATTCATAAGAATTTGAGTGAATTGAACAAAATTTAAGAAATGAAAAAATTTCTATTGAATTGCGTAAAATGGAAGTGAACAGAATTCAGAGTGAATTCAACAGAATTTAAGTGAATCGATACAAATAAAAAAGAATATGTGAGAAACCCAATCAATTAAATAAAATTCGAGTGAATTTAAAGGAATTCGAGGAAAATAAGAAAAATTTGATAAAATTAATAAAAATTCTAATAAATTGAAAACAGTTCAGAAATATTAACTCATTAAATTCATTAGGTTTAAATTAAACTTATAAAAATTCAAGGGAATTTAAAAGAATTTGATGAAATGTCCAAGAAATCAAGGTGAGTTTAGAAGACTTTAGGGGGAAATGAAAATATCTTAAGACAAAAATCGAAGAAATCTATTAAATTGAGTAGAGTTGAGTGCATTTGGAAAAATATAAGTGAATTCAAAAGAACTCATGGTGAATTAAAAAAATTCAAGAGAATCTAGGAGACTTTTATGAAATTGATAAGAATTTGAGTGAATTGAACAAAATTTAATAAACCAAAAAGTTTCCATTGAATTGAGTGAAATAGGAGTGAACAGAATTCAGGGTAAACTCAACAGAATTTAAGTGGATTGAGAACAATTCAAAAATATTAATAAAATTAATTGAATCTGTTGAGTTTGGAGTGAATTTAGAGGAATTTAAGGAAAATGAGAAGAAATCGATGCAATTAATAAAAATTCAAGTGAATTCAAAACAGTTCGAAAGTATTAACAAAATTTTTTGAATTCATTAAGTTTAGAGTGAATTGAAAAAAACTCATGGGAATT
>JAUMHM010000049.1:3207479-3233746 GCA_032362435.1 Melikaiella ostensackeni
AAATTTTTTAGTGTTTCAAATTTTATTCATTTTACTCAAATTCTCATGAAATTCAGCAAACTCTCTTGAATTCCCTTCAATTTTCCTAAATTCATTCCAAACTTAATAAACCTAATGGATTTTGTCAAATTTTTTTTATTGTTTTCAATTCATTTGAATTTTTAAAGAATTCTCCTTCAGTTTTTATTCATTTCATCAAATTTTCCTCATTTTCCTTGAATTCCTCTGAACTCACTCGAATTTTATTTAATTCTTTGGGTTTTAATTTTTTTTTTCAATTCAATTAAATTCTATTGAGTTCACCCTAAATTCTGCTCAATCTGATTTCACTCGATTCAATGGAAATTTTCATTTTTTTAAAATTTTGTTCAATTCACTCAAAGTGTTATAAATTTCATCAGAGTCTCTTAAATTCCCTCGAGTTCTGTTGAATTCAGTCCCATTTTACAGAAGCCAATGGAATTTTTTTCCAAGTCATTTGAATTTTTTAAAATTTGACTTTCATTGTTTTGAGTTAACTCTGAATTCTTATAAATTCATCCTGAATTCGCTAAATTCACTTGTAATTCTTTTAAATTCCATCGAATTTTTTTTATTTCTTTTGAACTCAAGAGAACGCTTGTCACATTATTAATGCGCATCAGTTATTTTCAGTCAATTTCACTTGCTTCTTGGGTTAGAAGTTAGTCACTTTTGGTTAATTTTTCGGATTGAATAGGTCACTTTTTTACTTTTCAGGGTTTCGTTTCTTTGGGCTGAAAGAAGTTTTAGGATACGGTGCCAGAAAATTTTTGAAATATTAAAAAAAAGACATTTTTTCGAAAATCCGGTCTTTTTTGAAATAATAGAGATAATCAGCTTTCTTTCCTTGTTTTGGAGAGTTTCCTGAGCAGTCTAAATCCGAAAAAAATTAAGAAACTAAAAAATTAACAATATGGCGGCTATTTTCCTGAAAACCAAAAATCTAGGTTTTGTTCGAAAAATATGCTAGATACGACAAAAAGTTTGGGATCTAAATTGTCATCCTTGAAGAGACCTACAAAAAGTTTTTTTTTCGTTTTTCGATATTTTTAACCGACTTTCAAGTACGTTTTTTTAGTAAGAATATAAAAAACTGACTTCTCCTTTTTTTATTATTGTGGAGGGTTCCCTAAGTTTTAAGAATCCAGAAATAAAATTCAAAAACCTCAAAAATTAATAAAATGGCGGCTATTTTCTTAAAATCGAAAATGTAGGTTTTTTCGAAAAATATGCTAGAGACGAGAAAAAGTATGATATCCAAATTGTCATCCTTGAAGAAACCTACAAAAAGATCCTCTTTCATTGCTCGATACTTTTAACCGATCTTTGAGTACGCTTTTTTTAGTAAAAATAGAAAAAATAGACTTTTTCTTTTTTATGATTGTGGAGGGTTCCCTAAGCTTCATAAGCCCAGAAAAAATTGAAAACCTCAAAAATTACTCAAATGGCTGCTATTTTCCTGAAAATAGAAAACTTGGGTTTTTCGAAAAATATGCTGGATAAGTGGAAAAATTTTCTGTTAAAATTATTCTTTCCGAAGAGACATAAAAAAGTTTCTCTTTTATTTTTCAATATTTTGAGCCGTTTTTTGAGTACGTTTTCTGAGTAAAAATACACATTTTTGAAAGTATTCAAAAAATGGTTAATAATATCGAAATATAGAAGAATAACTCTTCATAGGTATCTTCAAGGAGAACAATTGTTACTTCAAACTTTTTCCCGCATTTCGCATATTTTTCGAGAAAAGCCAAAATTTTTTATTTTCAGAAAAACAGCCGCCATTATGTTACTATTTTCGAGTTTTCAAATTTTATTCCGGTTTTGGAGAACTCAGGAAACTTTTTTATGTTAAAAAGAACACATATACTAAGTTTCAAGCCTTCTTAAAAATTTGAGCCTTTTTCGGATAATTTTTGTTCTACCGCACCAACTAATATGGTTTCGCTCAGGTGTCCGTGAGTCGTAAAAAAAATTGAAACTCAGGAGAAATGAGAAGTAATAAGGGAAAGTGATTGCCAGTAAGGGGAATAAGAGGAAGTATGGGGAGGGTGATGAGGAGATGATAAGGGAAGTGATTGGTGGTGTAGGGAAGTTAGGGGAAGTGTGGGTAGGGGTTGAGAGGAAATTGGATAAAATAAGGGTTGGGGGGAGGGGGAGAGCGGGGAAATGAGGGGAAGTTAGCTTAACTAAGAGGAAATGAGGAGAAGGGTGGGGTGATGAATGAGATGAGTGGCAATGTGAGGAGGGAGAATAAGGGGAAGTGTGGGAGGGGTTGAAGGGGAAATTTGAACGACTTTATCAACGACTTAGTAGGCTACGAAATCCTTCTTTTCAAGCACCTGCCGCCTAATTTGACTTATTTTTTCAAGTAAATTAGGCTGTGGCAGTCCTAGTTATTCATGTAACAGATTAGTAGACATTTTCCTTTTTCTTTAACTATCTTTACCCAAATTTTCGTTCGTGTAATATAACTTTCAGTTCATCCAATGGCTATGGATTTTCCTCCAAATGCGACTTCAAGACAAAGCAACAATTTGCTACAAAGTTTCGTTACTAACAGCTTTCACAAAATTTAATTAAATTCAATTAATTGATTTAGATATGCTGCCTTGCAAGTTGTAAAGCCATTATTTTATAAACATTTTTTCCTGACCAGTTTTACATTTGAAATACAGAATTTGATGAGTTTTTTATCAACCGAGGCTCCATACATCAATAAATACGCGTCGTTAATATTCCTTCTGCAATGTCCCCTTAAATCTTTTTTTATTGACAGCTATAAAACTGCTTCACATTTTTCCCAGATCCGAATTATTATTCCAACGACAAGCGTTAAAAACCAGAAAGATAATAAAATAGTAAATGAACGTATCACGCTTGAGGACTTGCCTGGAGCAAAAAACCACAGAATTATTGTAAAAAAGATCGTAACATTGGTAAAACGGCTTCGATGATTAACGCGTACTCTGACGAAAGTTTTTCGATTCTCGTAACATCCCTGTTCCACGCTTATTTTCTCTCGGGTTAGAACAGTTGCATGATAAAACTGTCAAAACATTCTCGGGAGAATTTATTAACGCCATAGAAATTGAAATAAGGTACACTGGGTCACGACTGTGGGAGTTACGAAAAATGAAAAAGTATTGCTGAAGAATATCTACATTAGTGTCTGCAAAGGAACTTATTGAAAGGTTGTCGCAAGTTTTTGCACACTAAATATTCCCCAAATTCTATTTTCCCTAATGGTTATTTTTACGGAACTCATTTGACCGTGCGAGTTAACATTCGATCTGATTTTTATTATTATTTTTTCAAATTACTATTTGACGTACACTCATCTCGCGTAACTGTGCCGCCCGTTATTGTACCGGCTTCACGGTTGTTTACACTTGACTGCTTCTGTCTCCTCCTCTGAGCCCCATACTCAAGCTCTCCGTTCAGATAGTCAGTCGATGCGGTCCTGAGTGTTTACTCACTCGTCGCTTTAAGGGGGTCTTCCGCGTTCGGGCCAAAATTTCTAGCCTATTCTTGAGATTTTCTTGCGGCAGAACTACACATGATAATTGGAAACGATTCTTCGCCTTTTATTGATACATTCTTCGACTTTCAAAATATCAGTTTCAAAAAAATGTTCACACCCGCGACCATGGAGCGTCCTTGACCGCGCCTCTGCAAAAACGTCACAGTCAATCGGGTGGTAGAACTTCGGCCATTTAGGTTGCGTGAAACAAAAAAGTGAAATATGTCTGTAATTGTTATTACGTTGGCTAGGTTTAGATACGAGGTTTTTTGAAAATTTTGAAATCTCTCAAAATGGCTTACTCTTTTACAAAAGAATTTCTTCCGACTTTTTTTGAGCCAAAAAGTGCTGTAAAAATTAAGCAAAATAACATTTTGAAAGAAACTTGTGTCCTGACCCAGCGACATGCCTGCTGAACAATTAAAAAAAATGACCTGATACTCCAAATACATCTAGTCGAAGTTTTACCAAAATATTTGAAAAACATTTCACTCGTTAACTAAAGTATATTCCCCAAAATCCTTCATGGGTACATTTCTAATAACTTCTAGATTCAAGATATGCAAAAAAATCGATTTTTCAAAACCTCGAACGTGGAAGACCTTCTTAAGCCTGGTTGAAACTAGGTTTAAATATCGCCCGTTACCATGCCGACCGGACCCGAGGCCGGCACAATTACGCGAGATGAGTTTAATTCACTTGTGTCATATTTTTATATTACCCAACTTCTATTTTCACGAATAACCATTTGTCAAAATAAAATTTTACGCCAGTTTTACAGCCCGTGTGGAAAAATTTCATGGTAGTCTAGTGTTACGTCTGGCCCAGGTCTGGCTTTATCTAGACTTTCTAGCCTGGAAGGTCTGATCTGGCCCAGATTTGGCGCTAGTCTCGTTCAAGTCTGACTTTATCCAGACCGGCTGGTCTGGAAGGTCTGGTCTGGCCCAGGACAGATGCTACTCAGCTGTCCAAGGAAAAAAAGTTCTAAGTTCGGTTTGGTAGGTCTGGTCTAGCCCAGGAATGGCGGTGATCATCTATCTCACAACAAAAAAAGTTCTAAATTCGATCAGTAAATTTTTTCATGACATACTTCAAAAAGATACAGGGGGTCTAAAATTATACAAAATAAAAAATTCACACAATCAAAACAAAATTTTTTTCTTATCACCTTGGCATTCTAGTGTGGGTCAGGTGTGGCGCTGATCAGCTAGCCAAGAACAAACAATTCTAAGTTCGACCTGGAAAATTCTAGTCTGGCCCAGGACTGGTGCTGATCAGTTATCCGAGGACAAAAATGTTCTAAGTTCGGTTTGGAAGGTGTAGCCTGGCCCAAAACTGGCGCTAATCAACTATCCCGGAAAGAAAAAATTTCTATGTTCGATCAGCAAATTTTTTCGGACATATTTCAAAAAAGTTACAGAGAGTCTAAAATGATAGAAAGTAAGAAATTCTCACTATCAAAACATGAATTTCTTTTTTATCACCTTGACATTCTGGTCTGCGCCAAGCTGGGCGCTGATCAGTTAAATAAACTTATAATGAAAAATGCTAGGGAAAACTAATCGAATGCTCGAACTTGGACCTGGGGACAATGCGAGTATTTAAATTTTGAGGTCTGTTGAAAAAAACACAAATTTTGTCTTTCAACTTCTATAGTTTATGATTGAATTCAGATATTCCAATTTTCTTTTTGAATTATATTGGTCTTTACCGTCCTCTTCTGAAATCCATCGAAAAAATTGAAAAAAAGTTTCAAATTAACAAAATGGCGACGATGTGTTTAAAAATATAAAAAGCCGATTTTAAAAAACTCATATGTTTGATCAATTTTTTGTTGAATTTTGCTTCTATGTGGACTGAACAATTTTTGGGACCAGGAGGTATTTTTCATAAAATCCCGTTCTCGCAGTTTTTTCTTGGTAACAACGAAGGTACAAAAATTTTAAGATCAAAGTTTGCACGTCCACGAAAATTTTCACCAAAAATATCTATTGGACTCAAAAATGCTTCAGCTTGCTTGGAAAATGATAGGTTTCCTTTGTTATTTAAGCAAAAACTGTAATAAAATATGGAGAAAAATAAAAATGTGGTGTTTTCCAGAAAAACTTTCTCATTTTTCTTTTTCGAATTCTGCTTATATGAGGAGATTTTCTGGAAAACCCAACCTTTTTTATTTTGTCCAATATTTTCAAACGGCTTCTGATAATATATGAGAGGCATCCTGTCCGTTTTATGTGGGCTGAGCCATTTTTGAGGCCAGAAGAAGTTTTTTCCCAAAAATATAATTTTTGCATTTTTTTTTTGTAAACTATGCAAGATATTAAAAAAAAAGCAAAAAGAATTTTTTGTAGAACTTTTTTACAGGTGCAAACTTTTTATCTCGACATTTTTTTGTACCTTTCGTTGTTTCCAAGAAAAATGCGAAAACCGGGATTTTATGAAAGAAAAATTCTCCTGACGACGAAAATTTTTTAGACCACATGAAACTCACAGGATGTCTTTCTTAAAGAAGGGCAAATTTAAAAAGAACAATGACTCAACATATAAGTGTGGTTTTTTTGTCAAAATCAACTTTTCATACATTCAAATGAATCAATGCTATTCTGTCAATTTAAAACTTTCTTTAAATTTTGCAATTTATTTCGGAAGGGGACGGTAGAACTCGTCAGAATTCAAAATGAAAATTGTAATATCTGATAGAGTCTTGAGTAAATGAACTTCCTGTTTTACTGAAAATCATGAACAAATAAAATTATTACTTCAAAAGTAGGACTTTTTATAATTTTGTCGCACGCTAAGAAAATGTGCCCGCGCAGCGGACAGATTTTAAAAATAAGAATCAGGGCAAATAGTAATTCAGAAACATTGAAAATAGGGCAAATTCAAGTTCGTAAAAAAATGAGAGCAAATGATGATGCTGAAAAATTAAAATTAGGATAAATGGTCATTCAGAAACATCAAAATTAGGGAAAATTCTAGTTCGAAAAAAAAGGACACACAATAATTCTGAAAAATCAAAATTAGGGCAAATTTCTGCTCGGAAAAAATGAGGGCAAATGGTGATTCTAAGAAATGAAAATTAGGGCAAATGCTAGTTCAGAAAAAAATGGGGACACATGGGTATTCCGAAAAATTGAGATTAGGGCAAATGCTAATTCGAAAAGAATGGGGGCAAACGATGTTTCTGAAAAACTAAAATTAGAGTAAATGCTAGTTTCAAAAAATGAAGGTAAATGCTAGTTCGAAAAATTAGGGCACATAGTAATTCTAAAAAATCAAAATTAGGGCAGATGTTAATTTTGAAAAATTAAAATGAGGACAAAGGCTGATTCGAGAAACAATAAGGGCAAATGGTAATTCTGCAAAATTAAAATTAGGACAAATGCTAGTTCAGAAAAAAATTAAGGCTCATGGTAATTCTAAAAATTGAAAGCAGGACAAATGGTAATTCTGAAACATTAAAATTAGGGCAAATGCTACTTCGAGAAAAGTGAGGACACATGGTAATTCTAAAGAATTGAAATTAGGGCAAATACTAATTCGGACAAAATTAAGGCAACGGCTAATTCGAAAAAATAAATATAAGGGAAAATGGTAATTCGGAAATATTGTCCTTTTTTATATTTAAAATCCCACTCAAAATCGTATTGAAAATTCGAAAAATATATTATATGCCTCAGGTAGAATTTTGAAATTAAATTTTTGTGGAATGTCAGTAGAAAAAAATCCGCCCGCTGCGAAATGTATTCTATTATGATGAAATCTATTATAATAAATTTATGCTATATTAATTCATCTACTTTAATTTCCCTGATTATTTATGTTTATCGCTTAGAAAATTAGATTGGGGTATTTATTTATTTTTAATTCTTAACTGGATTTGTTATAAATTTGTCTCTCATGTGTTCTATTTTTGTGTATGGAAGAGTTCATAAGAAAGCACATAAATTTTATTTCGATCCCACTACAAATTCTGAAATTCTGTGAAAATTTTTTTAATTGTTTTGTGCTGTCTTTCTATCAATTTGAATTTTTTATTTTTAATAGCATTTTTTCACGATTAAAACGAAAACTACCTGTCTTATGAAAAATAGTTGGTAACAAATTTTTAAACCTTTTTTCGGCGATTAATTTCATCCATTAACATTTTGTTGTATCTTGTGTTGTTTTCACAAAAATTTAAATAACAATTAAAAAAACAATTTTTCAGTGCAACGTTTTTTCATATCTTACATAGTTGGACCGGAAAATGGATTTCTTAATTTTTACTAATATTTTTTACCATTCAAACAAAAACTATGTGTCTCATCAAAAAAATAGTTTCAAGCAAATTTTAAGATCTTTCTGAGGTGGAAAATTTTGCTTCTGAATAGTTTTCTTTTTATCTTGTATAGCTTTGGTGAAAACTTGAATTTTTTATATTTAATAACATTTTCCACGAATGAGGCAAAAACTATGCGTTTCATGAAAAAATAATTCAAAGCAAATTTGTGGATCTTTTTGAGATGAACAATTCGGCTCTCCAACATTTTTTTCGTATCTCGAACAGTTTTGATAGAAAGTGGAATTATTTATTTTTAATAACATTTTTGACTATTGAAACAAAAATTATGCGTCCCATGAAAAAAAGTATTCTGAGCAAATTTGTAGATATTTTCGAGGTGAACAATTTTGCTCTTCAACATTTTTTTTGTATCTCATATAATTTTGCCGGTAAATGGAATTTTTTATTTCAGAAAAAGTATTTTCATTTGATAAAACCAGAACCATTGATTTTTTTTATACTTTTGGGGACGAACATGTTTCAAAGTCAATTCAGATTTCCTCATCAAGAGTATTTTATAGAGAAGCTACAAAATACAAATAATGAAACCTATATTAATTAAACTCAAATATTACCTGAAAAAAATTAAGAATTTAATATCAAATGTTGTTTGGTCAATTTCTTTATTTGCTTATTAAAATCAAAAATCCTCAAGATCGAAATGAAATCTACATTCTTATGAAAATTGAATCGTACTAAAATAGAAAACCCCAGAAAGTTCTGCGTATCTATACATGGCAAACTTTCCAAATTAAATTGAAGATAGAAATTTTAAATTTATTTGGAACGCTGCACTTCGCATTTCTGGATTTTCTATTCGGTTAGAACCGAAAAGAGTTTTCACTGTAAAGAATCTGTCTCTTATAAATTGAAATTTTCATTGGAAATGTTAGTGACTTTTGCTGTGTTTTGAAATAATTATAGTTATAATTGAATAATAATAATTGAAATTTTTGTTCAGTTAGTGTTGCAGTGAATTATTACAAAACATTGCATTACAGCTTTTGAATTTTCTGCGCAGGAAGTTGAAAAATTTTTGAATCTTCTGATTTTTCTGTTTTTGGTATTATAGTTTTCAGTGGAATTGAATAAAATTTTGGGAATGTGATGGATGTGACTGGAAGACTGGTGGAAAATATTAAAGAATTTTATGTAATTAGTAAAAAACTGAGATTGAATACATTACAGAAAGATTCATTAACAAGAGTGAGAGGTTGGTATAGCTGACTCTTTTTCTCTCTCTTTCTTTTGTACATTTATTGTACATTTGTCTCTAATGAGCCGTAGAAGTGAGTAGTCTCGAAGTCTAGCTTTAATTTGTGAACTTTTCGTGTTCCTTTTTTAGTACACAAAAAATTTTCATGAGAAAGTAGATTTCATTTGAATAAGAGATACCTTCTGGGACTCGTTAAATAATATCGTAGGTACTTGCGTTCCTGGTGAAAGAATTATTTTACTCAGAGATATGAATAGCTGGGTTGATTTGCAACTACCGAAAGGGTACTGGGTCATTTCGTAGACCCAAAAACGAACGGTAGCGGAGATAAATTGATTAGCTTATGCTTAAAAAAAGGCTTGTTTATCACGAAAACTTAGTTTAGACATAAAATGATCCACATGCTAGACCGAAAACGTCGAAATTTCATTTTAATAAAAGATATCTTCTGGGACTCGTTAAATGATATTTCAGGTACTTGCGATCCTGGCGAAAGAATAATTCTCCTCTGAGATATGAATAGCTGGGGTGGTGTGCAACTACCGACAGGGCACTGGGTCATTTTGTGGACCCAAAAACGAACGGTAACGGGAAAAAATTGATTAGCTTATGCTTAGAAAAAGGCCCGTCCATTACAAATATTTGATTCAGACATAAAATGATTCACATGCCAGACCGGAAACGTCGAAATTTCATTGTAATAAAAGATATCTTCTGGGACTCGTTATATGATATTTCAGGTACTTGCGATCCTGGCGAAAGAATAATTCTCCTTTGAGATATGAATAGCTGGGGTGGTGTGCAACTACCAACAGGGCACTGGGTCATTTTGTGGACCCAAAAACGAACGGTAATGGGAAAAAATTGATTAGCTTATGCTGAGAAAAAGGCCCGTCCATTACAAATACTTCATTCAGACATAAAATGATCCACATGTGAGACCGAAAACGTCGAGATCTCATTTCAATAAAAGATACCTTGTGGGACTCGTTGAATGATATTGTTGGTACTTGTGATCCTGTCGAAAGAATAATTTTACTTGGAGATATGAATAACTGGGTTGATGTGCCACTACTGACAGAGCACTGGGTCATTTCGGAGGCCAAAGAACGAACGGTAACGGGGATAAGTTTATTAGCTTATGCTCATAAAAAGGCTTGTTTATGACAAATACCTTCTGATTGAGATGAGAATGTAAAAAAGTCCTTGCGGGCAACATTTGAACAAAATCCCGAGTTCCAGATGCCAGGTATTGCATGGTCAATGTATGGGGCAATAATTTGTCAGAGTTTGTGGCCGCCCTTCAGGCGGTCTTAGGGAGGAGAATCTCACTGGCGCCTGTAAGCTTGAAAACACTTTAGTGCTTCGAATAGGGTTGGCCGGAGACGCATCAATCAAGATCCAAACGCTACAACGACTTTAGGTGCTTCCACTCTTTCCGCTTTGCCCGGCAAAGTGTCGTGAGGTGATGTGATGTTTATGTATATCTCCGAGTGTAGGTGGGATGAAGAATTCCAACCAAAGTCAATAGTGTTCGTACACAGATCGCATCGCGGTCTACAGTTTAAGCTCCAGTTCCCTCTAGTGAGATGTAAATCAACAGTTTCGTGTCACATGCGAGTACCAAAAAGTGAAACGAACTTTCTCAACCCTATCATCCTTAAACTATCTCCAATCCTTTTAGTCAATTGGATTCTGTGCAATTAGATCACGTCTATACCAAAACTTATTTCATGGTATTTGTAATATTTTTTGTCAAGATTTATTTAGTAATGTGCAAAGTAATTCGACTCGCCTCAGAACCGAAACACAGTGCACAAGCGGGGTGAGAGACACTTAAAACTAGACAAAATTCAAGATTTCGTCGAAATTGTGTGAAACTTTTTATCGCAGGGTTTTTGAGGACGATATTTCAAAATTTTCACAGGTTTGACTAAAAGTTGGTACAAGGGGTTTTTCGAGGTCGCTTATTCTGACTTTGACGTCAACAGTTACAAATTGAAATGACGAATTCAATATGGCGGGGAAATTTTAAAATTTATACACATTCGTCTCAAAGTTGGTACAAGGGGGTTCTTCAGGTAGCTCATTTCGATTTTGACGTCAGAAGTTACAAATTCAAGATGGCGGATCCAATATGGCGGACAAAATTTGAAATTCTTTACGTATTTGCCTAAAACTTGGTACGAGGGGGTTTTTGAGGTCGCTGATTTCGCCTTTGACTTCAAAAGTTACAAATTCAAAAGGGCGGATTCAATATGGCTTCCAAAATTAAAAAAAATTTTACATATTCACCTAAAACTTGGTACAAGGGGGTTTTCAAGGTAGCTAATTTCGACTTTGACGTCAAAAGTTAGAGATTCAAAATGACGGAACCAATATGGCGGCAAATTTTTTTATTTTTCACATATTCGCCTAAAACTTGTCATGAGGGGGTTTTTAAGGTCGCTAATTTCGACTTTGGCGCCAAAAGTTACAAATCCAAAATGGCGGATCCAATATGGCCTCCAAAATTTTAAATTTTTTACATATTTGCCTAAAACTTGGTACAAGGGGGATTTTGAGGTCACTTAATTCGACTTTGGCGTCAAAAGTTACAGAATCAAAATGACGGATCCAATATGGCGGCCAAAATTTCAAATTTTTTACATATTTTCCTAAAACTTTGTACGCGGGGGTTTTATAGGTCACTGATTCCGCCTTTGACTTCAAAAGTTACAAATTCAAAAAGGCGGATTCAATATGTCTTCTAAAATTATAAAATTTTTACATATTCGCCTAAAACTTGGTACAAGGAGTTTTCAAGGTAGCTAATTTCGACTTTGGCGTCAAAAGTTACAGATTCAAAATGACGGATCCAGTATGGCGGCCAAAATTTTAAGTTTTTTTACATATTTTCCTAAAACTTGGTACAAGGAGGTTTTTGAGGTCGCTGATTTCGCCTTTGACTTCAAAAGTTACAAATTCAAAAAGGCGGATTTAATATGGTTCCTAAAATTTTAAAATTTTTACATATTCGCCCAAAACTTGGTACAAGGGGGTTTTCAAGGTAGCTAATGTCGACTTTGGCGTCAAAAGTTACAGATTCAAAATGACGGATCCAATATGGCGGCCTTTTTTAATTTTCACATATTCGCCTAAAACTTGGTACGAGGGGGTTTTTTAGATCGCTAATTTCGACTTTGACGTCAAAAGTTACAAATCCAAAATGGCGGATCCAATGTGGCCTCCAAAATTTCAACATTTTTACATATTCGCCTAAAACTTGGTACAAGGGGGATTTTGAAGCCGCTTATTTCGATTTTGAAGTCAAAAGTTACAGGTTCCAAACGACGAATCCAATATGGCGGACAGAAGTAATTTTTTTCCGATTCGATCACACCTTGTGTCAGTGTCGAAAATTCGACTCACGACTCATGAGCTGGTTCAAATTGAGTTTTTTCGAATCGATCACAGCCTGAGTTGGTGTCGGAAATTCGACTAATGCCTCGCGCGCTGAGTCGAATCGGATTTGTTTGATTCGATCACAGCTTGAATCGGTGTCGGAAATTTGACTGATGACTCATGGGATGAGTAGAATCAGATTTTTTCGATTCGATTACACCTTGAGTCGGTTCAAAATATTCTACGCGTAACTCACGTGCTGACGTCACTTTCTTCTCAAATCACTTTTCAGTCACTTTCTCACGATAAAGTCACTATAGTCACTTTTTTTATAAAGAGATCACTTCAGTCACATTCCTTTCAATAAATTAAAACAGAGAATTGGGTCTATACCTTTTTTGAGAGCTTCTTGAATTCTTGTGAATTCTTTTAAATTCACCCTGGCTTCTTTTAGATTCGACTTGAATTCGAATGAATTTTATCGAATTCTCTTGACATTTCTTGAATTCATCTAAATTCATTTCAATGTTACTAAAATTAATGTAATATTTTGGATTTTTTTCAATTCATTTGAAATAATTTGAAATTCATCCTGAACTCTCATTAACTTATCCTGAATTCTTCTCAATTCTTAGAAATTTTTTGGAATTCTCCTAATTTTTTAAAAATTCAGCCTGAATTCTTTTAAACTCTTCTCAATTTTTTCATTTCTACAAAATTTAATGGATTTTTCAGTTTCACTGAATTCACCCTGAATTCTTATAAACTCATCTTCAATTTTTATGAATATCTTGAAGTCTCTTGTATTCAATTGTTTTTTTTCAGTTTTATTGAATTCACCCTGAATTTTTCAAGCACACCGTGAATTTTTATGATTTTTATAAAATTCTCTTGAATTTCCATGAGTTCTTATAAATTCATTCTAATTTTGCTGAAATGAAGGGAACATTTTGGATTTTTTTTCAATTCATTCGAATTCTTTTGAATTTGACTTGAATTTTTCTGAATTTGAGTTAAATCTTTTGAATTCACACTAAATTCCTATATATTTATCCTAAATTCCTATTAATCCTCTTGAATTCCTGCGAATTATCGCACATTCTCTCAAATTCACCCTGAATCCTTCAAATTCACCTTGAGTTCTTATGAGCTTTATCTCATTTATTATTATTTATCAATTCAATGGACTACTTTTTTTTGTTTATTGAACTCAGTATGAAGTCCCTCAAACTTATCTTATATTTTTATGAATTTTATCAAAGTCTCTTTAATTTCCTCGAATTTTTCTAAATTTACTCAAATTTCATTGAAATTAGTTGAATATTTTAGATTTTTTTCGATTAATTTGAACTCATTTGGAATTCACCCTGACCTCTTATTAATTTATCCTAAATTCTTTTTAATTCTTCGCTCTCTTGAATTTCATGGAATCGACCCTGAATTCTTTGGAATTCTCTTGAATTTTTTCTAATTCACTCTGAATTCTTTTAAGTTTCTCAAAATGAACTAAATTTTACTCAATTTAATGAACTTTTTTGATCGTCTTTCAGTTTTATTGAACTCACCCTAAAATCTTTCAAATTTACCTTGAAGTCTTATGAATTTCATTGAAGTCTCTTAAATTCCCTTCGACTCTCTTAAATTTACTCCCATTTTAGTGAAATCAATGGAGTTTTTCAGATTTTATTCATTTCATTTGAATTCTTTTGAATTTGCCCTGATTTTTTTAAATTTAACTTGAATTGCTTTGAATTTTAATAAATTTATCCTGAATGTGTTAAAATTCACCTGGACTTCCTATAATCTCCATCGAATTCTTTTAAAATCTCTTGAGTTCAAGAAAACGTTAGTCACATTATATTAAATTTTACTTTAATTCGAATTTCATTAATTATGTATCGTTAAATAAATTTTGTTGAAGTTTAATTAAATATTAATAATATTTGCGCCTAAAAGCTGTTATGAAACACTCCAATCTATTCAGCGGCTCCCATCCGAGTGTGACCAAAACAAGCGCTGCTTAACTGCGGTAATCGAACGAAAAGTCTTGAGCAATTCCGTCTGTCCAACTGGGCATGATGTCTATTTCATTAAAGAAAATTTATCTTTGGTTCGCTCTAAGATAAAATATTCCTCGTTTTTATTACTTAATGGTTTCTTTTAATTCGCTCAAAAATTGTTACAAAAATACAGAAATCATCCCTTTATCTAAGTACATTTTTCCAAAATATTTTGCAGTTAATGTACCATTGCTTTAGATAAAATAGCTACTAACTTTGAATAGTACCTCCATTAAAAAGTAAAGCAGAGGTGAAACTACCAACTAGCGTGACTACTGACTATGATTGGTCAATTTAAAATTGAAGTTAAACTTACATTTTAAGTAAAGGTAATGGACTCCAACTACAAATCTACTTCAAATTTGCTTCTCGATAATATCTCGCTCAGAAGTATTTTATAAAGTTTGATTTTCGAATTATCCATAACAGATTTTGTAAGATACAGGGATTTTTTTACTTGAAGGGGGTGATAAATAAACTAATAAATAAAAGGGGGTAATAAATAAAATAAAGCTGAATGGTGCTAAGTCCAATGAACCAAATTTTACAAGAGAGATAAAAGAACTTTTCTAGAGGAACAATTTAGAAACGATTGAATAAATCATTTTTTATGCGTGTGTAGGTGAATGCATTAGTTTAATGAGCATTATGTGCAAAAATATATATGATGCTACATGTGCACGTAATAATCTAATGGAAATTGCAACGGACTTAGCACCGTTTATTTTTCCCTGTTATTATAAATGAAAATAATACATGATTCGTTGAAAAAATTATATGAAATACATATTTTCATTTATTTCATGGACAAATATCATCATTTAATAAAAGAAAGGAACATCTATAGTACTAGCACGACATTCTCTAGTGTTGATAATGATATCTCCAATTGTTAAATACTGGTTAAAATCCTTTAATAACCGTCGAATTGTCAGAAAGATTGAATATTTTAGTACTTCCCTTTCATTTAGAGTTCTTTGAAGTTTTAAAATCTTTCAATAAATTCAAAAACTAAATTTTAGGGTAAACAATTGCGAAACCTTAATTTTTTCACTGAAATTGGTGTAAAAAAGCGAGAAATTATGGCTTTTGAAGAAAACTGAATTTCGTCAATAAGTGGACTTAGCATCGTGCAGCTTTCTTTGCTTCAATCACAGGCTTCACGATTCTTGAATTGTGAATAATTTATGATTGATATATATTAGGGTTGTCTATTTTTATTATAAAAAAAAATAATTTCTTCAAGTCATAACACACTGTAGCCTAATTTATTCAGATTTGTACAAAACTCTTCTGTACCAAAGATGAAGCCAGTTATATAGATTTAGAGGATGCTTCACTGCTCATCGACAAATAACTCAAAAATACAAAATATATATAAATTTATTGCATACTTTCTATCAACAAGATCATTTCACAACCTAAATAGGATCTTACTTGTATTTTAAGAAAAGAATACAAGCATTTGTATCGCTAAAACAAGAAATTTTGTTTGAAAACATGAATGTCGATTGTGCACCCCCTATATTTCATACGATTTACTTTTTTTTAAATTTATTAACGAAAGAGGAACAATTTAGGATAGAGAGCGACTCTCAACAAAAAAAATTGTGGACATCCCTAATATACATTATACATATAGGGCCTATCAAAAAAAAATAATTTTTGATGCAAGGAGGTGTTTCGGGTTTCAATCGTGTGCAAAATTCGTAGTTTTGCACACGATTGAACCTTGAAACACCTCCTTTTATCATAATGAATCATCGTGAAAACATTAAATTTATTATAATTTTTTATGTTTCTTCTTTCGCGCGGGGGAGGGGGGGGGAGGTGAAAAGTTTCTGGTGGAAGCCAAAAGGACTTCTTGAAAATTTCAGCAAAGAAATTATCTCAGTTCGCATAAAGCCCTCGTTGGTCAATATCACGAAAAATTGCATTTCACTTGTTATTTTCGAGCGATTTATTATTTTTTTCTTATTCGGGTGAACGGTAGAAGTTGTATACTATGATGTAAGTGCCTTTGAAGTATAGACATCATCAAGAATTATCTTATGTTCGCACACTCAAGTTTATTTACCGAAAAATGGTAAAAGTCACGAAGAATGGTGTTTTTTCGTTATTTTAAGGTCAGTAACTGTTTTCACTTATCCAAATGAACCGTAAAAACTGTATACTACTATGCTATGTATACCGAATTTTATTTTGTAATTTTAGCTTTACTCGCTACATTTTTACTTCTATGTACTACTAGCTTGTACACTGCCGATAAACTTTCCACCCTCGTTTATACTACAGCAAAGTTAATAATACTGTGGCTTCCATCTCTGCATCAAGTGTACATGTGGATAATTTTATGTCTGAATCAAGTGTTTGTAATAATTAAGCCTTTTTCTAAGCATAAGCTAATTAATTTGCCCCTATTACCTTCATCTTTTGGGCCTCCGAAATGACCCAGTATGTTGTCAGTACTTTCGCGTTGCGCACCAACCTAGCTATTGATATCTCCGAGTAAATGATTCTTTCCCCAAGATCGCAAGTGCCTGCGAGTACAATATCATTTAAAGACTCCCAGGAGGTATCCTTTACATTCCTACCGTCACCATTAACTGGAGCATCGCACGCTATTATAAGTAGCCTTCTGATTCCCACTTTGATTCTAACCCATAGTTATCTAGAAGATACACATTCATACTTTTCGACATGTTGTTGCTTTCTCATTCATAATTAGACCGACTCCTTGACTACCACATGATTCATTATCGTCGTCGTCATAAGGTGGGGTGTCCTATTCTACTTCTTCACTCAACATAATTTCTGCGGAGCTCAGATAGACGGTCAACTTCGAAAGCAGGTCACTGTCGCACAGAGGGTCGTACAGCCTTGAAATTTGGAGGGTAGGGGAGAGAAAAACACAGATCAATATCAGACCAGTTTGTGTTGCACACTGAGGAGGGCACCAGTCTTCTGCAGTTTGGTCTCTAAGATGGAGAAAGACCATTCATTGCTCTGAAAATGTGATAAGAAATCTCACCCGTGAATGAAAACTCAACAAGCTTAGAAACTCCCCTAAATTTTCATTTAAAAAATAAAGAGTTGTAAACTTGAAGAATTTTTTTTCCTAAAACTTTCAGGAAGTCATTTTGGCACCCACTAGAAACCTTTCAGCCCCCGGAAAAGAAAAAGCCAACATTTATTACTTCCGATATGCCCTGATACATACACTCGTGAGTATTCACAAAATGTGTACATTAGGATTAGGAAACTTTGAATTAGCTGATTTGAGACTGCGCCAAATTACAGAAATTATAATTATAATATAACAGTCCCTTACAATTGCCAGATGTAATCGTGGCTATTATGTTAGTTCGAGCATGGTCATTGTTTGAACATGGGCAATGATCGGGCGATTTGCGCATTATAATTAAAGTGTATTGATCTTGCACTACCATGCGTTTCCTCGAGTTCGCGTATTTGTTTGCTCATAACTATTTTCCGTTATCGCAGATGAAACGATTCTACGAAACAATATTACTGAAGAGCGAATTGCATACACTAGTACGAA
Organism: Melikaiella ostensackeni; assembly: GCA_032362435.1. Lineage (NCBI taxonomy): Eukaryota > Metazoa > Arthropoda > Insecta > Hymenoptera > Cynipidae > Melikaiella > Melikaiella ostensackeni. The sequence goes on from JAUMHM010000049.1 coordinate 3,225,567, forward strand.
CGATTATTTGCTTTTGAAAGAAGAAAATTGATTGAAACAATTGATAGTTCTTGTCCCAAAACTTCATTTTATCTTCACTATAGCAATCAATTTGGAATTTTTCAGTCTTAGATGTGTTAAAATAAAAATCACACCAAATTTAAATTTTCCCGCGTGGAAAAAGCCCCGCTCAGCCCTCTTTGGAATTCTGATGAGATGCTGGTCATGAGTTCAAGTCCCGGTCAAGGCACTAATATTTTCATTTTTTTAAATCATTTTTTATACATAGTAGCAGTACATATATATTTATTAAGAAATTCTTAAAAATGATGAGGAGACAGTTATTAAAGGTATTTTTGAAAATTAAATATTTACCGTCGGAGCAACTGCGCAGGGCCCATAAAAGAAGCCCACGCCCATGATATTTTGAATTGAAATTATTCCAAATTTGGATTGTATCGCTCTACTTAGCTCAGTTTAACTGAAATTCAACTGCAATTAATAAATAGCGAGTAAGGCGAGTGTCGCCTGGAGAACGACGTTATCCTCAAAACCAAACAACTTTGACAAAACTGAGTCAACATTTACCTAATTGGAAAGCTAAAAAATTCTCAAGTTTGAATTTGAGACCGTTTAATTTTCTATTTAAAATAATTTGTTATCGCTGCAGTTCAAATCATTCATTTTCAAAATTATAGTTTTTTAATTTTTGAGACAATTTTAAATACTTCTGTTTCAATTCTGCTTAAAATTGTTTTTTAATTTCAATTTGAAGCTGTAAAATATCTAACTCTTTCATTTGAAATTGTGCAATTTTGAATCGTTGAATTTCAAAATGATAATTTTGATCGTTTTTGCTCAAAATTTTTTAATGAAAAATGTATGAAGTGTTTCACTTTTACAAATATTCGTAATTTCGAAGTATTTGCTAAAGTCTTGAATTTTATTTTGTAAGTGAAGTGTCCTGAGGCATTATGATGTAAATGCCAAGACCTGAATTCTCCAGACCATCCGCTTTTCCAGCTCCACCATTTTTTCGGGACGAGCAGATGCAGCCAATTGAATTGGATTTGTAAGATTTTTGTGACCCCCCCCCCCCTCCCCTTCTTATGCAAATTTTATATTTTTGCTTGAAATTTCAAGGGATTTTAAGAGATTTGAAAGATTTCCAGTGATTTGAAAATATTTCAACTGATATCAAGGGACTTTTATGGATTTCAAACGATTTCAAGGGATTATAAAAGTTTGAGGTAATTTCTAACGATGCCAAATGAATACGAGAAATTTCACGGATTTGAAGTGGTTTTAAAAGATTTCACGAATTTAAACAAATTACCTAGTACAAATTCAGAGAGAATTTTAATTTTTCAAGTGATTTTACTAGACATTAAGGGACTTTAAGGAGTTTGATCAGGTTTTAAGAGATTTTACGGGATTTCAAGAGATTTAGAGGAATCTCAACTAATTTTGAGGGATATCAAGGAATTTGGAACGATTTTTGCGGATTACAGAAGATTTTTAAGTATTTCAAGGAATTTTAAAAGATTTCGAAAAATTTCAAATGATGTTACGGGACTTTGAAGGATTTCAAAATATTTCAAGGGATACCGAAGTATTTCCATAAATTTTGAAGGATTTCAGGGACTTAAGGCGGTTTCGGTAATTTCACGGAATTTAAAAGGAGCCTAAGAGATTTCAAAGATTTCAAAATATATCCACTTTTGGAGGATTTGAAGGAATTTTAGTGATTTTCAAAGATGTCCATGAATTTTGAAGGGTTTCAAATACTTCAAATCCCTTAATACTTCTAAATATTTCAAGGAAATATATGTCTGAGATATTGCAATGAATTTTAAAGGACAACAAGGGATTTTTCATGGGATTTTTAAGGTTTCAAGCGATTTCAAAAGATTTCACGGAATCTCAAAGAACTTGAGGAGTTTTGAAGGATTTGCGTATATTATAGAAGATTTTAAGTGATTTCGAAGAATTTTGAATTGTTTCAAAAGATTTTAAAATATTTTAATAGATTTCAAGAGATTTGGAAAGATATCCACGGATTTGAAGGACTTCAATGAGTTTTGAAGGGATTTTAAAGATTTCAAGGGATCTTATAATATTTCGAAATATTTCATGAAATTTCAAGGACTTTAATTGATTTTCAGAGATTTTAAGGGATTTCGACGGATCTCAAAAATTCCAAAGTATATCCACAGATTTTCGTTGATTTTGTAAGAGTTCAAAACATTTCATGAAATTTGAATGGATTTTAAAAGATTTCAATGAATTTTAAAGCGATTTCAAAAATTTCAAGGAATCTTATATTATTCTGTAATATTTCACAGAATTTCAAGGACTTTTACTGATTTTCAGAGTTCCTAAGGGATTTCCACAGATTTCAAAAGATTTAACGGATTCTCAAAGGATATCCTTATATTATGAAGAATATGAGGTGATTTCGAGGAATTTTAATGGGTTTTGAAATTTTGTAATGAATTTTAAAATATTTTAATGGATTTCAAGAGATTCGAAAAGATAGCCACGGATTTCAAAGATTTCAATAAACTTTAAAGTGTTTTCAAAGATCTTAAGGAATCTTGTACTATTTAAAAATGTTTCACGGAATTTCAAGAACTTTAGCTGATTTTTAGAGATTTTAAGGGATTCCCACGGATATCAAAGGATTCCAAAGTATATCCACAGATTTCAAAGGATTCTATTAGGTTTTAAAAGATTTCATGGAATTTCAAAGGATATCCTTATATTATAAGAAATTTTAAGTAATTTCTAGGAACTTTAATGGATTTCAAGAGATTCGGAAAGATACCCACGGATTTCAAAGACTTCAATGAGTTTTAAAGGAATTTCAAAGATTTCGAAAGATCTTGTAATATTTCGAAATATTTCACGGAACTTCAAGAACTTCAACTGATTTTTAGAGATTTGAAGGGATTTCCACGGATTTCAAGAGATTCCAAAATATATCCACAGATTTTAGAGGATTTTGTAAGTTTTCAAAAGATCTAACGGGATGTCAAAGGATATTCTCATATTATAAAGAATTTTAAGTGATTTCGAGGAATTTTAATGGTTTTCAAAACTTTTAATGGATCTTAAAATATTTTAATGGATTTCAAGAGATTCGGAAAGATACTCACGGATTTCAAAGATTTCAGTGAATTTTGAAGCGATGTCGAAGATTTCAAGGAATCTTGTAATATTTCGAAATATTTCACGAAATTTCAATAACTTTGAGTAATTTCTAGAGATTTTAAGGGATTTCTGCGGATTTTGCAGGATATCAAGGAATTATTATGGGATTTTGAAGATTTCAAGTGAATTCAAGAATTTTAAAAGATTTTACGGCATCTTAAAGAATTTTGTGGGACTTACACAGTTTTTAAAGGATTTCAAGGGATTTCCAGAAAGCTCAATCGTTTTAAATGGATTTCAAGAGATTATATCCGATATCTATGGAATTCAAAGGATATCAAGGAATTTCCACATTATTTAAAAAATGTTAAGGGATTTACAAAAATTTTCCGAAAGAATTCACGGAATTCCTAAGGATTGCATGATTTCAGCCTTTCTCAATGCCTATGAAGCGGGGCTAAAATTCTACTTTTCAGTCCCTAGGGGGTAAAAAGTGACCTTAGAGGTGAATAAATGAAAATTATCGCGTTGACAAATTGTTCAATAGATTGGACCAATCCGAAGCGATAACTTACTATAAATTACCCATAAATTACCATAATTCACCAAAAATTACCATCATTTACTATCAGTTATCGAAAATTTCCGAAAATTTTGGAAATTTTCAGATACTCTGCATTGCGGTAAATTTCTCGAATTTTTGAAATTTTTAAAATTTAAAGAATTGATAAAAAAATTTTAAACTCCCCAAATTTACATTAAAATAAAAATAGAGTTTCCAAGATTCCTCCATATGAGAAGAAATCATGCCTGTGTTCGAATTGCGCCTGAAATTATATATTTTTTATAAAAAATATCGTATGCAGCAAGGGAGAGGGGACTTTTTTCGACTCGCGTATGTTTTCAGTACTTTGGCTGTTTTGACTATTTATAGTATATCGTGCACAAAGAAGAAGAAGAGGGACGTCTTGGACGAGTATATATTTGCAGTACGAGCCGCAGGCGAGCGCGCACGAGCCGCAGGAATTTGCATAAGCGCGTGACAGAGACGATTTTTGTTTCAGATCATTTTCTCACAAACTCATTTAAAACTTTAGCTAGTCTTTCAGTTCTACGTCAGAACATTTTGACGCCCATTTCAGGTTGAAAATTAAACTTTATTTTTTCTCGTGTGCCCTTCAAAATAGCCTTACGTAATTAAGGAACATTCTTAAAGAATATTTTCGTGATTTGTGGGTTGATTTAGAACCAATCTATTCAGATTATTTCATTTTTCAAGAAGAAAAAGGTAATAATCCAAACCAATAACACATTTTTAAAAAATTGCTAAGTTCATCAAATTTGTAAACTATACTTAAGTAAAATAAATATCTTTTGGTAAATTTAGTTAACCATTAACACCTTAATTCAAAGAAATCTTAAGTGTTCATAGGCAACCCTGCAGATTGGAACCAATCTTTGCTTAATGTCTCTCTTTTAAAATTTCTTAAAGACCGTAATAGAATCTATTTTCTTATGAAAATTTTTCGTGTGCTGAAAAAGTACACCCAAAAAGTTCACAAATCAAAACTAGACTTCGAGACTATCCGCTATTTCGGCTCATCAGAGACAAAATTGTACAATAAATTTGCTTGAAAATTCATCCTTTTGGTGAAAAATCTAACTATTTCATTAAAAATTAAACTTTTTTGTTGAAAATTCGTGTTTTTGGTTTGGAAATTTATTTTCTCAAGTAGAAATTTCATCTTTTTTATTTAAAAAGTTAACTGTTTGGTTGGAAAATAATATTTTTTGGTTGAAGTATCAACTATCACATTTCTCATTGGAAATTCGTCTTTTTCGGTAGATAATTAATCTTATGTTCAACTTAATTAATCACTGTGCTTAATTTAGCAAGCTTTGACAAATCATTACAGAATATTCTTAAATATTTGAATTGTCACCTTCGAATGACTAAATAAATTAATAATACTAAAATCGTAATTAATCATTTCTTTAATTTGTTCCTAAACTTCATGTATTTGAATAATAATTGAAGAAAAATTTCATTTTATCTTCATACTTGAAATTCAGTGCGTATTTAACATATTAATACATTTAATAAAAGATGGTTTCCTGAGAACAGTGAAAATAATATAAAGAAGTTTGGTACAAATCACTATAAATCCAGTACTATAAAAGTTATTTTATATATAAAAAGTCATTGTTATTCCATGTCATACTACACTTTTTTTAATTTAGCAAGCTCGAAAAAATTCCCTGACATTTCCAGGTTTTTCCAGGTATATAAGAATTGCCTGAAAATTCCAGGTTTTCCAGATGAGTAGACACCCTGCAGTAGAATCAACCATATCTCTGTCTGATTTGTCACTTTCTCGAATTAAGAGAAGAGCGACCCAGGGGGAATTTAGTTTAGAATCGGTTTCACCGCTATAGGAAAGACAGACGGCACTGATGTGGGACTTCTATACGTCCCTTCCTTACTTAGATGCCATCATTCTACTCTGGACCACCTATCCCACGGGGCACTTAGTTAACGGTTAACACCAGTGTGTACTAAGGCTCCATGTTTGCTGATATACATGATGTTTGCTTGCATCTTCCTGTTTTCCTCCCTGACTATCATATATTCTATTTACCATGTTTTGTGCTCGACAAATCCAAGAAAAATCTATACTCAAAATATATTTTCAAATCCCAAGAATTTCTTAAAGATCGAAATGAAATATACTTTCTTATGAAAATTTTTGGTATATGGAAAAAAGAACACCCAAAAAGTCCATAAATCAAAACTGGACTTCGAGACTACCCGCTTTTTCAGCTTATTATGAACAAATTTACAATAAATGTACAAACAAGGAAGAAAAAAGAGGGAGGAAAGAAAGAGTCTACCAAAACCAACCTCACACTTTTTTTACGTCTTTTTCATGCTACTGGGGACCAACATGTTTCGAAGACAATTTAGACTTCCTCATCAGGGGCAATTTATGGCATAACTAGTCTTATACATCATGAAACATATATCAAATTGATTCAGATATTACCTGAAAGCATATATACAAACATTTTTATCAACAAATGTTGTTTGGTCAATCTTTCCATTATTTATTAAAATCAAAAATCTTTGAGATCAATGTGAAATTCACTTTCTTATAGAAATTTTTTAAATATTTATTATTCTAAAATAGAAAATACTATAAAGTTATGGTTATCTGTGCATGGCAGCTTTCTTTTCAAGCAAATTCAAAGATATTTATTAAATTCATTAGTATTCTCTTTAGAAATTTCATTGTTATCTATTTTTGATGAAGTCAAAACATAATTTCTTGCTGATATAAAATATATTTTTTCGAAAAAAAACCCGTGACACTTGCATTCCATCAATAATTCCTTCTGTAATGCATCGAATTTAAGTTTTTAGTAATTGAATAAATTCTTTAATACTCCTATACCGGAATTTCAGTAACATCTATCATAAAATCATTTTCCACCGAATTTTTATCAACTACCCTGAAAACTATATTGACAAAAACAGAAAAATAAGAAAAAACAGAATAATTTCTAATATAACTTCCTGCGTATAAAATCCAAAAAATTGTAATCCAATGTCCTGCAAACACTTCACATTATACTACATAACATATATGGTTGAGAAAAAAATTATTAAACACATGGACTGTGTAATTTTTCGCGTAAAATCAAATGGAGCTTTTAGCCGTTCCATAACTCACATTTAAATACAAATTGTTTGAATAGAAATTGTTTAAACAATTGAAATTTTAAATTGTTTTCTCTGAAAAAGCGTCTCTGAATAAAATGTTCTCATTCCATTATTAACTTTTCTATCATGTCAACTAGCATGCCCGTAGGACTCAATTGATTAAAAAATTATTTATAGTTTCATAAATACATTGAAAATTTCCTAATAAAGACAATTTTTCTTTACTAATACCATTCTAATACTAAATTACAATGATATTGAGACAAAATAATTTTTGTCCACACCGAACTGATATACTGAATAATTTGTTTAAATACATTGTCCATAACAATCTACTTGTACATTGGATGGATTATTTATATCCGTCAAATGTATCTGCATCAGTTATTATCAATAGCGAGTTCATTTAGGCAATTTTCTTTCTGATAAAGAATCATATTTGTAAAATTTCGAATTTTCTCACTATAGACTATAGAGTAATACAAAGATGAATGTTTATAGGACATTCTTTATTAATTTTTTTATATACAAGTCATTTATTTAACGTAAATTTGCATGTTTTGAGTTATGAGAATAATCTATTACTGAATAAAAACAAAATATTGATCGAATATTTAGCGAAGAAAGGCTTCGGAGATGACCAGGCTTCAGAGATGACCAAGTGCATACATTTTCTTATATTATGAACAAAGCAATGAAGTTTAACATTTAAAAAAAAAATATTTCAATATATAAACACTTTTTATGATGTATTATTGTCATAGTATTGAAAATTATTTTGTTGTTCTCTTGAAAACGAGGCTTTGGAGATAAAAATGTGCATACATTTCCTAATGTTGTAAACAACGCGATTAAGTCAAACGATTTTCTTGCAACATCTTTCAGTATACAAACTAATATCAGAGCAAAATAAATTTAGAGGTTTGATCTTCAATTTCATCCAAAATAAAGCTTTATTTTCATACTTTTGAGCATGTTGAAGCAAGGTAATGCAGTGTCATTCTATTTTGAGGAAAACCTGAAGACAAAGTTCTAACGCTCTTATAGTTAAGAAGGGTTTGTGCTGGAAACTAATTAAGTACCTACAATTTTAGCTTAACTATTGCAGTTTCAGAGCACACAGCTTAGAAATTTATTTAGCAAGGACATTTCTATAAAAAAACGCTGCCAATTTTAAAAATCATGCTATATAGATGGAAAGCAGATTTCGAAGATAACCCATTTGAGGGGTTATATCTACTTGTGCTTGAAAAAATAAGGGTTTTTTCATAATCGTTTTTAGTCATAGTGATACAATTTTATTAGAATATACTACGAAGTATCGATT
>JAUMHM010000049.1:3247729-3264390 GCA_032362435.1 Melikaiella ostensackeni
TGGATTATTTTTCTAACGGACACAGATTTTCAGGATAAACTACTTGTAGCATTGTAGTACATGTACATTGTAGCAAACTAACTTTTGGACATAGTGGGTTTAGGAATTTCGAAAAATTTGGTTTTCCGACCAACCCTACTAACCAACCTAAAACGTGCTCTTGATATTCATAATCGACAATTGATTCATAAATGAAAATGTCGATATCACCATTTTTCGCGACAAGTTCTCGAATTTTGACAAAAGTTGATCCCATTTATCCGATACGATGTTTTATTTAAACAAATACTAAATTATCAATACAATACTAATAAATCAATATTCTATTGCCTAATATCAATAATATATTATCTATACAATACTAAAGTATGAACTGTATCTGTTCTCGACCTCGTGATGCTTTGATTGACCTATTCACTGACCTTCCATGATCTACCAATAACGTTTTTGAATTATTCGAAAAAATGGTTTGGCTTATAGAAGGACATTTTTTTGATATTGGAAATACAACGGTACTGTTTATGATGTATTTCTTCGTGTCCTCAAAACGCATCGATTGACACATTAAAGAACCACTTTTTATTGGTAGACTCCAACGAAAAAAATATCCCTAATTGAAAACATTCCTCTATGAGAAAGCAAATTTATATGATGCCCATGAGGACCCAAAGTGCTCATAAAATGAAAATAAATTCATAATTCATTTGAATTACATTCGTAATGAGTACACCTATAGTACTTCGCAGCGGTATTTTCGTTTTTTTTTCTATTACTTCATATACAGAACGAGTGAAAATTAAGTGACATTAGCAATTCAAGAGAGTAACTTATGGTTTTAGGGTCACGATTTATCATGAAAAATATCTGGGGATCCTCGACAACTGGTGCACCCTCAGTAACCGGTACCTTCACTCCATACTTTTTTAAAAGACTTCAGTGAAAAATGTGAGATAATATATAAACATTATCTTTATCTCAGAGTTTCACGTAGCATTTAGGAGTCCATCTAACTAGGGCAGAGTTGATCTTAACGTGTCTCTTGTTCGCCATATCCCCGGGCGAGGTTCATTAATGCACCGGGCAGATACGAGGTACCGCTTAGTCACCAGTTATAAATTCACTGGTGGCCACCACAGTATTTTTACACTTTGCATACGTGTTAGTGAAAAGGACGACGCGGGGCGTCAGGGATCTTCTTGTTACGTATGCGTCCCAAGGGCCGTGGATGAGGCATCGTCGAAAAGGAAGAACTATCCTCTAAATCAGGACAGCCGCACCAACTGCCCTGGGAGTATATTAGAGTAAATTATTATGACACCCTGCCCTGAGAAAGAAAAAGGACACGGAAGTCGGGAAGATAAGACAACCCCTGTAATGCGAATCGTCCGCGCCGCGTCCAGAAGAGGTCACTCGGGTACCCGAATATTTTCAGTCGGCGATAAAGAAATGTCAAAACCTTATCGCTAACCATAGTGCTATTTAAACTCTTTTCTACTTTTTGAAAACCTTTTTTAGCAAAATTCAAATCAGCTTTTATAATTGAGGAAGTAACAAGAAAACTAACGGATAATTAGTTCCAAGTCTCACTGATATGGCCTCAAAAACCTGGAAACGTCATGGAATTTTCGAAAAGTGACTACAATATTATTATTCCAGATGTCGGCAATAAAATGTCAAAAACTTGTCTCTAATCACAGTGCCATTTTAACTTGTTTTTACTGTTTCGGAAAATTCTTTCTTTTGCGAAATTCAAATGAGCTTTTAAAATTAAGAAAGTAACGAAAAAAATAATTGTAAATTATTCCAAGTTTCACTGATATGGCCTGGAAATCCTGGAAACGTCATGGAATTTTTAGAAAGCGACTACAATATCATTAATCCGGAATTTAGCGTCTTTTCCAGAAACATTTTTTCCACAAATTCAAATCAGTTTTAGAATTAGGAAAGCAACAAGAAAACTGTAGGTCAGTTATTCCGAATTTCACTGATATGGCCTGGAAAACATGGAAACGTCATGGAATTTTTGAAAAGTGACTACAATATTATTATACCAGAAGTCCGCGTCTTTTTCGAAAATCTTTTTCTTTTACAAAATTGAGTCAGTTTTAGAATTAAGAAAGTAACGAGAAAACTGAAGGTCAGTCATTCCGAATTTCACTGATATGGCCTGGAATACTTGGAAACGTCATGGAATTTTTAGAAAGCGACTACAATATTATCTTTTCAGAAGTCTGCGCCTTTTTCGAAAATCTTTTCCTTTTACAAAATCGAATCAGTTATAGAATTAAGAAAGTAACAAGAAAACTGAAGATCAGTCTTTCCGAATTTCACTGATATGGCCTTGAAAACTTGGAAACGTTATGGAATTTTTAAAAAGCGACTGCAATATTATTAATCCAGAATTCAGCGTCTTTTCCGAGAACCTTTTTTTTACACATTTGAATCAGTTTTAGAATTAAGAAAGTAACGAGAAAAATGACGGTCAGTAATTCCAAGTTTCACTGATATGGCCTAGAAAACTTGGTAACGTTATAGAATTATTTCAAAGTGACTACAATTTTGTTATTCCAGAAGTCGGCGTCCAGAAGAGGTTACTTGGGTACGCGAATATTTCCTGTCGGCGGTAAAGGAATGTCAAAACCTTATCGCTAACTATAGTGCCATTTCAACTTGTTTTTACTTTTTCAAAACCTTTTTCTTTAGGGATATTCAAATCGGCTTTTATAATTGAGAAAGTAACGAGAAAACTAAGGGATAATTAGTTCCAAGTTTCACTGATATGGCCTGAAAACCTGGAAACGTCATGGAATTTTTTTAAAGTGACTACAATATTATTATTTCATGAGTCCGCGTCTTTTTGAAAAATCTTTTTTTCACAAAATTTCAATCAGTTTTAGAATTAAGAAAGTTACGAGAAAACTAACAGTCAATTATTCCAAGTTTCACTGATATAGCCTGGAAAACCTGGATATGTCATGGCATTTTTAGAAAGTGATCACAATATTATTATTTTAGAAGTCATCGACAAAGAAATGTCAAAACCCTTGTTGCTTACCACAGTGCTATTTTAACTTGTTTTTACTGTTTCGAAAAACTTTTTATTTTGCAAATTTCGAATCAGATTTTAGATTTAAGAAAGTAACGAGAAAACAAACAGTCAGTTATTCCAAGTTTCACTGATATGGCCTGGAAAACCTGGAAATGGCATGGAATTTTCAGAAAGTGATTACAATATTATTATTCCAGAAGTCATCGACAAAGAAATGTCAAAACCCTTGTCGCTTACTAAAGTGGTGTTTTAACTCGTTTTTACTTTTTGAAAACATTTCTCTCAACAAAATTCAAATCGGCTTTTACAATTGAGAAAGTAACAAGAAAACTAACGGATAATTAGTTCCAAGTTTTACTGATATGACCTGAAAAACTTGGAAACGTCATGGAATTTTTCAAGAGTGACTACAATGTTATTATTTCAGGAGTTCGCATCTTTGTTGAAAACATGTTTCTTTTAAAAAATTTAAATCAGTTTTAGAATCAAAAAAGTAATGATTACACTAACGGCTAATTATTCCAAGTCTCAATGATATGGCCTGAAAAACCTGGAAACGTCATGGAATTTTCAAAAAGTGACCACAATATTATTATTCCAGAAGTCGTCGACAACGAAATGTCAAAACCTTTTCGCTAATGACAGTGCTATTTTAACCTGTTTCTACTGTAATTTTTTCTCCTGCAAAATTCAAATCAGCTTTCAGAATTAAGAGAGTAACAAGAAAACAACGGAGACAAAACGTTAAAAAAGAGATTTTTTCAATACATAATACTGAGCTGAATACTGACTTTCTATTTTTCAAATAGGAGGTCCTTTTCTTCGTTTTCTAAAAAAGAAAAAATTCCCATGAATTCTCCTAAATTCCATATATCCTTTTGAATTACTCTGAGTTTGCGTGAATTCTTCTAAGTCCCACTAAATTCCCTAGAATTTTGTTAAATTCCGTCGAATTCCATTGAATTCTTCATAACTTTTTGAATTCACTTGAGTTCTCTTGAATCCGCCTGAATTCGCTGAAATTCTCTTTAATTCAAGTCATTTCTTTTAAATTTGCTATAATCTAATTTAAATTCATACTCTCGGCTAAAAAATTAAGAAAACGACTTCTATTCGAATGAAAAAGAGCTGTTATTCAGATCAGCGTAATGTTTGAAAAAAATCTATTTTTTAACGTTTTGTTTTCGTTTCTCGTAATCTTTTGTATCTTTTTTACACTTTGATTCGCATCTTTCTTTGGAATCATTATCAATTTTTGTTATTTTTTTCTACAACAGGATTTTTCAATTTGTCATGTCTTTATACTTGAGGATATAAAAGTTCTAAATTCTGAATATTATATTTGAGGGCATGCCATACATTGGTCACATGACCAGATTCCTACCCTACCGAATTTTTTTTGCTATACTCCTGTCCACATGAAGTGAGATATCGATTTGAAGAACCTTTAATCTTCAAACCTTCTTCAACCTTCTTCATCGAGTTATTTTTTTTTCATTCCTCTACACTATAAATGTAATTTTGCCATCGAACAAAAAAATTATTTATTAAACTAATTCATTGAAAAAAAATTTATTTCATTAAGCACTAAGGAATGTTCATCTACTCTAAATTTTGTATAATTTTAACATTTTTTCCAAAAATATTTTTTCTTGTAATTATACAAATTTATGAGTAGATGAACGTTCCTTTGTGCCTCTTATTTATATATCCAATTTCTCAATTTGATATCTCATATCTCATTTCATTGTTGACAGAAGTATAGAGAAAAAATTTTTGGTAAGGTAGAAATCTGGTCACATGACCCATGTATGACATGCCCGTAAGGCTTGAAACTTGATATTGTACTTATAATAAGAAATTTTGCTAATTGTGAGAACTTAAAATTTTAAAATGTCTCAATTTTGAATGCTTTAAGTTATTTTAAGTTATTTTAGTTCAGTTTAACGAACTTCAACATTTTATTACTGAAATCTTTTATTTTTAATTCAGTAATAACGTGGAGAACATGTTACATGAAATAATTGAGGTTCACATTGTTACTGAACTACAAACAATCATTTGAAAAAATGAAATTTTGAAATTCGCTAAAGTACATGCCATTTTAGCTGATTATCCACTTTTTCTTTTTTTTTAATTTGTTAAAATACACAGAATAAACATCTAGTAGAAATTTTACAATTTCATGGTCATAATTGATACAAATATAATAATAATTTTTTATTATCGAATAATAAAATAATAAGCGATGATAACATATAATTCATAGTGTAGAGAAATAAAAAAACATTTGGCGGCCTGTGATATAATAATTAGAAATTATATCCCAGACTTAAGATGGTTACTCTTTTGCTCTTACCATTAATGACGGATAATGATTTATCATTATTTTTTTTTTCATTCCTCTACACTATGAATATAATTTTGTCATCGAACAAAAGAATTATTTATTAAACTAATTCATTGAAAAAAAAATTTATTTCATTAAAACACACTTCTATTTATAAATTTTCTACTTTAACTTTTCCAATTTTGGAAATAAGTAAATAATCTTCAAACATAGTTATTTCTTTAAAAATGTTTTCGTTTCAGGAAATTCTCGTCACGATTTCAGGCGAAGAAAAAAGTAGCCATTATTTATGAAAATTCTACCATTTTTAAAAAATTTTTAAGCGATCGCAAGAAAAAATTTAATTGCAGAAAAAATTGTTAATATAAATGTTCTATGGGAGTTTCAAAATTTTTGCGTCACAAATAATGTTTTTTAGTTGCAATGACATCATGAGTAATATGATTTTGAGTCTTAAAACCATAGAAAAGCTAGTTTTTTTCAGAGATTTTTTTTTCGTCATGACAGCTACTTTAAAAATGGTAAACTATTCAGGCTTTCGATCTGAAATAAACGAATTGTATAATCTAGATTCACTTAAACGGCAGTAATTCAGGAACTGCTTAATTAATTAAGTTTATATGTGATATCATTAATTTTTCATTGTTTTCAATTAAAAATTATATAAATATATTTGAAATTATTCGATTTAGAATATTTTCAATCTGAAGAAATTGGTTGCATGAAGGCTCAAGCGGCAGTTATTTAGAAACTGCTTAATTGATTAAATAGTTGATTAATTGATACTAATTTTTAAAATCTTGGATTTGAAATTTTTCGATTCAGAATGTTTTTAATCTCAAAAAATTGGCTATATAAAATCATTTCAATTTTTATGATTATTACATCTAAAATTGTTCAATTTCACAGTTTCCTAATTAAGTTTTGAATTCACCAGATTTAAAGTTGTTCTTATGAGGACTTGACTCTCATAATTTAATTTAATTACAATTTGGAACAGTAACAATAAAACAATAAGAATTCGAATTCAAAATTAGTGTACAATTTTGATTAACTCATTCTAAAACAGTATATAATATTGAAAATCTTTGATTTGAAATTATTCGATTTTGAATGTTTTCAATCTGAAGAAATTGGTTGCATGAAGGCTCAATCAGCAGTAATTTATAAACTGCTTAATTAATCAAGTTTTTATGTAAAATTATCAAATTTTCATCCTTTTTGATAAAAAATCGTTTAAACAATGAGAATTCGAATTTAAAATTATTGTACAATTTTGATTAACATATTTTAGAATAGTATGTAATTTTGAAAATCTTGGATTTGAAATTATTCGATTTACGAGTAGAATGTTTTCAATCTGAAGAAATTAGTTGCATGAAGGCTCAAACGGCAGTAATTTAGAAAATGCTTAATTAATGAAGTTTTCATGTGAACTTATTAGGTTTTCATCGTTTTCAACTGAAAATTGTTTAAACAATAAGAATTCCAATTAAAAATTATCGTACAATTTCGATTGACTCATCTAAAGATGGTATCTAATTTTAAAAATCTTAGATATGGGTTATTCGATTTAGAATGTTTTCAATCTGAAAAAGTTGGTTGCGTGAAGGCTCAACCAGCAGTAATTTAGAAACTGCCTAATAAATGAAGTTTTTATGTGAAATTATTAAATTTTTATCGTTTTCATAAAAAATTGTTTAGAAAATGAGAATTCGAATTAAAAATTATTGTACAATTTTTATTAACTTATTTTGGCAGTGATTTAGAAACTGCTTAATTAATTAAGTTTCTATCCGAAATTATTGAATTTTTATCGTTTTCAACTGAATATGTGTAAACAATAAGAATTTGAATTTGAAATTATTGAACAATTCAGATTATCTTACTTTAAAATAGTATGTAATTTTGAAAATTTTTGATTTGAAATTATTTGATTTATAATGTTTTCAATCTGAAGAAATTGGTTGCATGAAAGCACAAACGGCAGTAATTTAAAAACTGCTTAATTAATGAAGTTTTTATGTGAAATTATCAAGTTTTTATCGTTTTTAATTGAAAATTGTTTAAACAATAAGAATTCGAATTCAAAATTATTGTAAAATTTTTGATTAACATATTTTAAGATAGTATCTAATTTTGGAAATCTTGGATTAGAATCATTCGATTTAGAATGTTTTCAATCTAAAGAAATTGATTGCATGAAGGCTCAAACAGCAGTAATTTAGAAACTGCTTAATTGATGAAATTTCTATCTGAAATTATTGTTTTCAATTGAATATGTTTAAACAATAAGAATTTGAATTTGAAATTATTGTACAATTCAGATTATGTTATTTTGAAATAGTATGTAATTTCGAAAATCTTGAATTTGAAATTATTTGATTTAGAATGTTTTTAAACTAAAGAAATTGGTTGCATGAAGGCTCAAACGGCAGTAATTTAGAAACGGCTTAATTAATGAAGTTTCTATGTGATATTATTAAATTTTCTTCGTTTTCAATTGAAAATCCTTTAGTCAATAAGGATTCAAATTCAAAATTATCATACAATTTTGATTAACTTATTTTAAGATAGTTTCTAATTTTTGAAAATTTCGGATTTGAAATTATTCGAGTTAAAATGTTTCTAATCTGAAAAAATTGGTTGCATGAAAGCATTTCAAATTCTATGGTTATTACATCTGCAATTGTCCAGTTCCAAAAGTTTCCAATTAAGTTTTAAATACATGAGATTTGGAGTTGTTCCTTTGAGGACTTCAATCTAATATGTAATTCAATATAATCACAACACCATTTTTTTGTGAAAATTGGATTTTGTATAAAATTTTTATGAAATCATCAAAAGATCCCTAGCAGACTTGGATATAGTATCTTCTGACATAGCATATGTGAAATTCTCGTTTGTTAAATATTTGAAGTTTGATTAAGTTTCGCTTGACTGTAAAATATTTATTTAACGTCATGCTATACTGATCCGAATCCTACTTCACCGACATTTTCTTCTCAACAACTCACGTCCATACGAATTCCGATATCGAGTTGAAATTTTCGAAAATCAGTTAAAGTGCACTCAGGAACGTTTGCACGGTTTTAAATTTCTGAGACTACAGAAAATTTTAATTTTGGAAAATTTTTGGAGAATTTTGTTCGGATTGCGAGAAATTTAGAACCATACAAACGATCCTTAGTGCCTTTTTTATATAATTTCTCAGATTCACAACTCGATATTTCAGTTCCTGTAGACGTGAGTTGGTGTAGACAAAATGTAGCTAAGGTAGGAATCGGGTGAGTACAACATGACCTTGAATGCAATTGTGTTATGTATATGAAGCTTCTGAATAAGTGCAAATATAGGCTTGACTCGCCAGAATTCCAAATTCTGTTTGTCGTAGGAAAATAACAAATATGTCATGCAATTTCATAAAAAAAGCATAAGGCCAGGTGTGAACATTATTGAAACGAAATAATGTTCAATTTGCCATCTGTGCGATCAACCTCCACTCCAGACTTGCTTCTGGTCCAGCCGCGTTTTAATCGAGCAGTTTAATCGGGCGTTAAAAATGAAATCGTCAGGGTGAATTCATACTTTCGATTTCGCACGCAATCTACTGGATATGTATATTCATGCGTCCGATTTGAATTTAACGAACGCTTCTGCTCAACGTGCCATCGTTTCCAGGCCCGACAAAATAATCCTCATCTCGTTTTTCCCCATTTTTCATCCTTTTCATTGTCAATCATCGGTTTTTGCTTCCATTTTAATCTCCAATATTTGTGTTCCGTTTTATTATCCTTAATCGACAGCTGTTGAGTCACACGGATTCCTATTAAGACAGATACACGGAAAATACGATAAGATACATATAATTGAATTTCCTCATTTTGCTAATTTAGCATGTAATTCTAGCTGAGATGCGGATGTGACTTCTTTCACACACCTTTCGACTGTTTAAGTATGGTATGGAAGATGAAAAATGTCTTTGGAAATGAGATGACTCACATACTTCGTCGTGAATTCTGTGAAATTTTTAACTGTCATCGATTTCGTTGATGGCAGTTCAGAAATTTTGCACTTTTTCCAGTCGATGAGTTCAGGGTAGTCTTTTGCGTCTAAATTCAACGAAGGAACCTCGAATTTCCTCAATTTTTATTTCCCAGTTGAGTGTCTCGCAGAAATTATTCGAGACACCGTGAGCCTGCGGATTTTCTGCCTTTTGTCTGAAAGCACAGCGAGAAGAAGATTTTCTAGGTGAGCATAGTTGGCATTATTTTCTATTATTGTTGAATACACTCAGCAAGGTCTTTCTATAGGTACGCACTCAAAGAAATGCTTTTTCAGAGGTGTTTCGGGGCATCTTCAATAGATGGTTGACAATGTCGAACCATATTCGGGCATATACTCTCCTGATGAATTGAACTAAAACTCTTAATTGAAAGGACGGATTCTCTGTTCCATTGTAAGTTCGAATAGTTCTACTCATCCTAGTCAGCCATCTGGCGTGTGATAATTTCCTTGGACTTTTTCGAGCAAAATCTTCAGAACACTCTCCTTCCTTGTCAGCATTCCATATATCTAGCAGGTACTTTTGATCAGAACTAAGATCACGAGTGTCAACTACAGGAGAATTAGGACCGTCGACCGCATCAAAGTTCACAACTGGAAGTTCTTCAAAAGAAGCTAAGCTTTTTCCGATTGAATCAGAAAAATTTTTAGGACCAGAAGTTCCTTCATCAAGTTTTATGAACAAAACTTTGAGTGGCAGCTCATTACCATGAAGCTGACAGACACTCAATTGTAGCGGCCTACCCAATTCCAATTCTAGCAATCGAATTATACCTGCGTGTTTACCAGTGTTCGTAGGACAGCCACCACAACCTACACAATCTAGATTGGAGGTGTTAAATTCTTTGTCAAAAAAAACTGAAGAATATTATGTATAATCGCTTTCATATCTGAAAAAGATGAGGCTATATGTCCCAAATAAGTACTTCCCGCTTCGTGAATGAGAGAAGTATGTTCTTCTCGTTTTGTTGTTTGTCGTGTTTGTCCTTTACTTGTTCCATCTATAACTTTTGTTTCATCTTTTCTGCCATCGAAGTAAAAAGCCTTCATTTCTGAAACCAACGAGAGCTGCTCTTTCTGAAGTTGATGACGAGTTTTTGTTCTGTCCCGATACAGTTTATTTTTGTCAAAAACTAAACCTTTCGCTTCCGGAATGTATTTACTCATGTCGTGTAAGATTACTGAAGCCAGTAAAGCAGCAGACCTGTATCCGATGCCGTATCTGTGACAGAGTTTTGAGAATGTTGGAGAGTTCAATCTTGTCTGATCTGTAAATTTGTTTCAATAAGGGACCCATGCATCCTCAACATCTTCAGCGGGCTGGTAATCGTCTTTTCCATTGTCATCCATAATCGAGCTACAGTAAGAACCTTCACCTTCAATTTTCACCTTCTGACGCTTTCTTCAGACAACTTCTTCTTTATTTCATCTAGAAGCACATCAGTCATCAAACGCTTCGAATATACTACATAATGATCTGATTACTCCGAATCGATTTTCGGAAGAGACGTAAATGTTTTTTTCATTCGCACCACATCTCTTTCATGCGACTTTTTCAATTCCTTCAACTCATCCTGATCTGTTTCAACGTTCTTTGCGATTCATGCTTCTGTAAAAATTGGGATAAAAGATTAATGATTACCCATTCGTTTAACTGATCGATTTTTACAAACACAAACCACTGGGGCATTATTTCTCAACTGGCCTAACTTTAAAAGTCATGTTCTTCAATTTTCTCCAAATTCTGGGAATATGTTCATCTACCCAACAGTACTTAATTGACAAATTTATAGACCACGATTACCACCCCTCCCCAAGTGGTGAGGGTTGAAATTTTCAATCCCAACGCCTGCACAAGTATTTCCAAAAGCCTGTAACTTCCTTTCTATTTAGCGAATTAATTTTTTCATGAGGGTTTTTGAAAGCTTATTTTGCACTTTTCCATTCTATTCTATTGACGGAAGAAATGAAAGAATTTTAAAGCATTTTTTGAACAATTTAATTGTTCATGTAAGTTTTTTTGCAAATTAGGGTACTTTAATTTTCTTCTAAATGGCCTTAGAAGAAAGCTTGACTTCTTAGCTTCAAAAAAGGTCCTCTGTAAAAAAATGCTCTAGTGAATAGTTTTCGAGAAATAGACCCCGATGTGAGGGCAGTCCTAATGCTCATGCTCAGACGCAATCCTTTAGTATTCCACAGACTAGTTTGCAACTCTACCATTCTTTCAACACGTTCAAAGTAATTTAGAATGACATGAAATCAGCTAGTAAACGATTTACGAATATTTGCTGGCGGGTCAGAGGAAGTTTAAATTATTTGTCATTTGTTATAAACAAATAAGAAGTGCAAACTACTCTTTTCAGAAGTAATATTGATATTTCTCAGTATGAATGATTCCTCACTATTATAGTTTGTCAGATTACAATAATTATTAATTGTTCATAAACAGCCGTCGGAAAATTTCATTTTATGAACAAATTTTGATTTGAATATAAGCGTAGAAACTCTTATAACGTTTAGACTGGGCCTTGATTTTGTAAATTTAAATAAATTTCAATTACTAACTTGTTTTCCAGTTTTTCAACTCATTCTGAAGCCAAAACTCTGAAGAAATGTTTTTGCTTCTCGTTGTTCTGGCTACTAGTTATTGCTGATTCATATTAAAGTGAAAATTTCACAATGTCCTAATGATCTATTTTTCATGAATCTGGTGGCGTAGCTCAACGTTAAGCATTTGAGCGGTTGGATGCAATAACAGTCTACTTGTATTTTCAGAAGTCACTTGTTTTTCATTTGTTCTTCATGAAGTTATATGCAAAAAAAAATATAAAAAAAAATGACTCCTAAAAATGAGGTTTGTCGCAAATGGATAATGTTTGCTGCAAAGATTCTTTTCGAGACAGATGAAAATCTTCTCAACCTCCAATTTTGTAAAAGGAAATTTCATTTGTATCAAAACGCATTCTTTTGACACGAAAGGACATTTTTCTAAGTCTTATTTAATTCTCTGCAAAGTAATAATGTCAACGAAAATACCTTGGGGTATTTTTGTGCTAATCCTTTTGGCAAGGAAAAGCATTGGAAAACATGACTTAAGACGTTTGTCGGTAAGTCAAAGGTAAAAATGTCTTAATCGCCAAACAACGCTAAAATTTACCAGACTCGTAGAAAAGAATTTAATAAATTGAGTTCACAAGTGCCTCCAGATGAATCCAACATGGGAGAAAAATCTGTTGTTTAAGGTATATACTGATGGTGACGAAGAAATGACATTACTCACACTTGCTCCTAAATCTTGGAGCCGTAGAAAGGGAATGGAAGGATTTGGTGCAACGGAACGTCAAGTCCGGAAAGCTCACAAATTATTTCAAAAACATGGAATACTGGCTTTGCCTGGACTCAAGCTAGAAAGAAAACTGCCACCAGAAATTCAAGTAGCAGTGACTAGTTTTTATGAAAATGACATGAACAGTCGATTAATGCCTGGGAAGAAGGATTGTGTATCCATAAAAAAGGAAGACGGAATTCGCGAACATGTACAAAAACGACTTATCTTGGGCAACCTGTCAGAGTTATACGACTGTTTTAAAATAGAGAATGAGGATATGAAAATTGGGTTTTCAAACTTTGCACAGCTTAGGCCTCGACATTGCGTTTTAGCCGGATAAAGTGGTACCCACACAGTTTGTGTTTGTGCCAAGATGCAAGCATCGTTCATCAAGAATCTCAAAGACACCCTGTTGGCTGAAGTTTTCTTAATCATGTTCGATTTCGCGGAAAATTATGCTTACGTTTATCAAAATGCTATCCAGTATTCTCACTGGAATAATAATCAGCCATCCATTTTCACAGTCGTTATGTTCTACAAAGAGGGAGATGAATTGAAACATGTGAGCATGGTGATAATTTTCGATAACTTAATCATGACACGGTTGCTGTTTATCTCTGCCGAAAATTAATTGTTGAATATCTTAAGAAGCATTTTCATCTTGACAAGTTTTATTATGTCACAGATGGAGCACCGCAACATTTTTAAAATAAATATAACTTCGCTAACCTTCTGCGCCACGAAAAAGATTTCGAAATTCCAGCAGACTGGACTTTCCATCCAACTGCGCATGGAAAAGAACCATGCGATGGAATCGGAGGAAATTTAAAGCGACTTGCAGCAAGAGCCAGCTTGCAACGTCCAGCAGATAAGCAGATTCTAAGTGCTCCTGATTTATATGAATGGGTCAGAGAAAATTTATAGGAAACAGTTGTACTCATCAGTTCTAAAGATGACCATTCAGCAATGACATTGGAATTAGCAGATCAGTTCAGTAAGGCTGTCACAATACCCGGTACTCTTGAGTACCATGCTTTCACCCCTAACGACAAGGATCAGCTGAACCTTGAACGATTTTCGTATGAAGAGAAAACTGACATTTTTCCTAAACCTAAACGTACCTTGAATAGGGAGAGTACTTCAAAAGAAGAGAAAAGTAGTAATAAAAATGATACCTCCACTAAAGCAACGCGTATAACCAGAAAGAATAACATAGAAAATGCGAATAAGACGGAAGCCGGTGAGAAGAAAAGGCGAACCAATTAGAAAACGCTGTGAAGTAAGAGGCAAGGGGATTAATAAAAACTAAGCCCCTCGAATAGTGAGATGCGAGGGGACTCACAAAAACCAAGCACCCCAAATAGTGCGAGGCGAGGGGACTCGCAAAAATAAGCACCCCGATAGACTTCTTTCTCCAACTATATTATCGCAATTACGTGAATTTCTTGCCCTCAAAGGTGAACCTTTTGTTTTAAATGTCGACCTGCAGTAATAAAGGATGAAATGCAATGGAAAGACCTTATGAAAAACTGAATTGAAAAACATAATGGCCTGTTCGAAAAAAAATTAGTTTACTCTATAAGGAAACAATTGTACCCGATCATTAACATTTTCAAATTAAAATTTTATAAAAGAAAGAATGTATAATTTTATACAATAATTATTACAGCCAAATTTGAAATATCGTCAGAGGGATAATCTATATTATTATTTAAGAAGAATGCACTTTGAAGGCATACTTATTATTGCTGTCAGTGAACAACTGCATAAATTCGAAATGCCGAAATTTTGTGGAATTCTCTGCCCGAGTATACTGATTTCGCAGATTTTTCCATTCTTTTCTCATTGCATCTACTGTGCGCCCTATACAAAAATATTTTGATTTTTCTTCGCAAGGTGAAAAAATTTACTTTACAAAATGATAATAATTTACGATGGAAATAACCTGGAAAAGCACTGGTAACAGCGTCCCACATCTTCTGCTTCTCCAAATTTCATGCATTGAACCTCTTCTTTTTAATATATAAGGCAGGATGTTTTTTTTAATTCATTTAATAATCTCACCTCTTAAGCAAATTTTTTGTATTTCTTGGTAAGATCAGCTGTTAGAGAATTGATATAATATGGAGTAATGCAAATACGAGTAATACGTTTCTGTAGATGATGAAAAAAAAACATTTTAGTAGGTTCTTTTAGTTACTCACTCATGCTTACTATTCCTTCTTTGGTTATTAGGATTCCATGAGTACCTTCATCATAATCTGCAAAGCACGAATGTGAAAATAGGGTCAACATCTGCGAAGGAGAAATAACCCATCCACATTTCCAGCACTTTCTTTATGGCTAAACATAAAATAGTTATATCTTCTATTAAATTTAAAAAGTCAACAAAATAAAAACGTACATATCAGCCCCCCGCAACTGTTAGTTGAAAATGTACCATGTGTTGACCGTGACCGACAGAGCGGCACCACCTATGCCGAGGTGCTACTCCCGACAGAATACATGAAAAAATGTAAATATTGATACATTTTCGTTAAATAAATATTTTCTAGTGATTATCTCGCAATTTTTTAATCAGAAATATAAAGTTAAAGTTTTTAAGAAATCTTTGATGTGATAAGTTTCAGTTTTCGTCAAAATTTTATCCCAATAAACGGCTTTTCAACTTTTTGAGAAAAGTTGAATCTTTTCTCAGTCATTGCGATATCAGTAATATTTATGTTTTAAATGTATGCGAAATAACTCAGCAGCATTTTCAATATTCATGTGATGAACATGCGAAAGACGTTTTGGCTTATGTGCTGGATTTTTATATGCAAAATCGAATGCGTCGATTTGCGAAAATTAAAATGGCCCACGAAAAAAAAGACAACTTGACAAAAAAGAAACTCGCCAACCTAGTCACATCTTAATGTATAGGTATATGGGCTGATGTGATGAAATAATATTTTGATTTAGAAAAAAAGACTTCGTTAAAAATGAAGATTAGATATATAATATGTGACGTGCGCCGAAGAAAGGGGGCTTACTCTGAAAATGGAGATTTTTCAGGGCGAGAGGTCTAAGTCGACCCAATAGACTCGACTTTCAGCAGAGAGGGAGGACTGACGAAACCTTCCCTTTCCACTTACCACTACATTCTCACGCATAAAGCGGCGCCGCTGCCGCGTTGTCCTTCACTTCCTATCACCAAATTCAATTATGTTTCATAACATAAATCGTCAGAACTCAGCTAAATATTATTGAAAATATTTGAAATTTGGTATACTCACGAGTATACTCTAGCAATGCCTACAAAATCAAGAAAACATTTAAAGCTACCTATTGTTTAATAATAATTAATTGCAAATTCAGACCGGTCGTTAACCACGTTTTTTTTAGTTTCGGCGAAGAAAAGTATCGAGGGAACTTCAGAGTTGAAATAACTTCCAGTGTGATATTTGTTCCTTACTATTAAAGGAAGATTTTTGAAAATTTTTAGATCGATTCATTAAAAATTGACGGAAATTTCCATTATGTAAGAAAACACGCGACGCCCTTTACGATTGCACCGTGAGCTTCTCAACGTTCGCCTGTACTCTCGGCGGTACTCGCCTATGAAGGATGCGACTTTTCCAAAAATCAGCATGGAATTAAAAAGCGAAAAATGTAAAGAGACAGAATGAAATCAAACCGCCTAGTGCATTTGTTTTGAAATTTTCGCTATGAAAAGGCCTCAGTGTCTCAATTTTTTTCGGAACGTGCGGGTCGCTTTCTCATTTATAAGATCGAAGCTAATCGAAAGATTAAGTGGAAGTGAAATATTCAAAATTATTTGTTATATATTGAAGACTTTAGATCATTTATAAACAAAAAATGTGTCGTAT
>JAUMHM010000049.1:3264490-3281785 GCA_032362435.1 Melikaiella ostensackeni
TTTTTAACAAAATAGTTGAATTTTCTACCAGAGTAGACGAAGCGTCAAACAAAACAGTTTAATTTTATACGAAAAAGTTGCATTGAAACCAAAAAAGATGAAATTTCTAACAAAAGAGATAAATTTTCAAACCAAAAAGTCAAATTTTCAATGGAAAAGTTCATTTTTGACCAAACAGTTGCATTTTCAGCCAAAAAAAGATGAAACTCCTACCAAAAGAGATGAATTTTTAAACCAAAAAGACGAATTTTGAACAAAACAGTTGAATTTTCTACGAAAGTAGTTGAATCCTCAAACAAAACAGTTTAATTTTCTACCAGAAAGTTGCATTTTACCCAAAAAAGAAAAAATTTTTAACAGAAGAAATGAATTTTCAAACCAAATAGTCGAATTTTCAATAAAAAAATTCATTTTCGACCAAACACTTGCATTTGTGACCAAAAAAGATGAAATTTCCACCAGAAGAGATGAATTTTCTAACTAAAAAGACGAATTTCCAACAAAACAGTTGCATTTTCTACCCTCAAATATGAATTCACAACAAAAAAGTTAATTTTCAACGAAATAGTTGAATTTCCTACTAAATAGTTGAATTTTCTACCAAACTGTTGAAATTTCAATTAAAAAATAATCCCTATCAAATAAAAATAAAAATAAAAATATAAAAAATTTAACCATTCACAAGTGGATAATAGATTTGGGTTATTCAGATTTTTTGTGATGCTCTGAATTTGAAAGGTTGTAGGGCCGATTACTTTAAAAAATGCAGTACTTAATACTTGAAATGCCCACTTATTAAGAAAAATGATACCTAGAAAAGTCTAGAAATACACGGAAAAAATCTGGATTTTTCAGGGAATTTTTTTCCAGGATTTGAGTAGAGACCCTGTTGATGGATCGAAAAAACGAAGTTTGCTAGAACAAATTGGTAGTAGTAATTTTTTTTATTACTGTTCGTCGGCACGTCCTGATGAAATCCTGAAACTCTCCGGTCTGTAAGTGTTGTGAAATTATTGTTATTACAAGAAAACGAAAAACCGATACATTTTTTCAAGACGTTTGTATGAATTGATGCTTTTATTGAAAGAAATACATAAAAATGTGTGGGTGATGATTTGCAAAGAATAGAATGAGCTTGAAAAGGAGCCACTATCGAACTCTGTGTGATTGATAGTTCAAAAGTTATGAATTTGTTAATTAACGATACCGTTTTCTCTATTACGTTTCGGCGGTAATGCATTTTTATTTTTGAAAAGAAAATTTTGACAAATTTTCTTATTAGGTCCTTAACCTCAGTGGTCCAACGTATTATATATGTAAAATATTTCTTTTATTAACTAAAATCCAAAATAGACAGAGGAGTGGGGGCACACTTTTTTTATTTCAACAATAATAGTTTTTTAATAAACATTTTTGGTGATTTGGCATTTGCTGAATCGTCTAAGGCATAGTGATACCTCACAAAAAAATTTGAGTCAGATTTTTAAAACTTTTTTGTTAACAACAGATTGTTATGAGCAATGATTTTTTCAATACTTAGACTTGTCCAATAAATCTGAAAAAATCGAGTATAACCATGGATTCAAGAGGATGTCAAATTTTTTTGGATCTACGAGCGAAACTGCAGCTCTAAAAAACAACATTATTATCAAAAATGTTTATAAACGATATAATATAATTGTATATAAAAGTACGTTCATTAATAAGTCCCAGAATAAAGGCTTAAATATTAGTTACAAATCGGGACCTAGTACAATAAAAAATCTTTATTGGTTTCGAAATTAGGTTAATTTGTTTAACTGACAGATTTTCAAAGCGAGTAGTTGGAAACCAATAAAGACATTTTATTGTCCTTGGTTCAATTTTACAACTAATATATCGGACTTCATTTTGTCGAATTCAAATTTTTTAAACATTTTAATAATAATAAATAAACTGATATTATTTTTGAGTGATAAACACTTCAATTGAATTTTAAACAATCGGTAGATAAATAAGTTATTTAAATTTTTATCAATCGTGAGCTACACATTATATTTCTCGTTTTTTTAAAAACTATTTTCATCATTATTTAGCGCGGTTGTGGAATATTCTTTATGAAAATTGTTTAAACAATAATTTTTACAACGAAAATATTGCAGATAGGAAATTTCTGTAAATGTCATTGATATCCACTTTAGTATATCTTTGTACTTGATTTTTTTCAGATTTTCTGGACAAGTGCAAGTGCTGGAAAAAAATATCGTTTATAACAATTTGTTGTTCAAAGTAGAAAAGAAGCTTTAAAAACCTGACTAACATTTTTTGTGCAGTATTAATATGCCTTAGATGATTCAGCAAATGGGAACTCACCAAAAAAGTTTTTTCAAAAACTATTATTGTTTAAGTAACAAAAAAATGTTCCCGCACGTCTCCGACAGTTTTGGATGTCAAGTACTTAAAAAATGTTTTATAATACTTTGGATCATTGAGTTTAGACATCTAATAATTAAAGTTCGATCAAAATTGTCTTTACAACAATGAAAATTCATTACCTCCAAGACGTAATAGAGAAAACGGTATCGTTAATTAACAAATTTATATTTTTAAAACTTTCAGTCGCAGAGGTTTCGATAATGGCTTGTTTTAAAGCTTATTTTATTCTTTATAAATCCTTTTTCATACATTTTTATGTATTTCTTCAATGAATCCACAAAAATCCACACAATCGTTTCGAAAACATGAACGAGTTTTTCGTTTTTTGTTAATATCGGACTTTATTTTGTCAAATTTGAAATTCTAAAACTTTTTTAATAATAATAAGTACACTAATATAATTCGTGAGTTATAAACGCTTAAATTAAATTTTAAACGATAGGTAGATGAAAAAATTATGAAAATTTTCATCAATCCTGAATTATTAACATTATTAACATTATGTTCCTCGTTCTTTTGACAATTTTTATCATTATTTAGCACGGTTGTGGGATATTCTTTATAAAAATTTTTTGAATAATAATTTTCAAAACGAAAATATTTCAGATAAAAAATTTTTGTGAAAATCATTGATATCCACTTGAGTATATGTTTGTACTTGATTCTTTTTAGAATCTCTACACAAATTCAAGTGTTGGAAAAAAAAATTCATAACAGTTTTTTGTTAAAAGAAGAAGAGAAGCTTTGAAAATCTAACTAATATTTGTTTGTGAAGTATCAATATGCCTTAGATGATTCAGCAAATGTTAACTCACCAAAATTTTTTTTTCAAAAACTATCATTGTTCAAGTAAAAAAAGTGTTCCCCCACCCCTCTGTCAGTTTTTGATTTTAAGTACTGAAAAAAATGTTTTATAATATTTTGGGCCATTAAGTTTAAGTATTCAAGGTTTAAAATCCGATCAAAATTGTCTTTACAACAATGAAAGCTTATTACCTCCAAGACGTAATAGAGAATACAGTATCGTTAAATAACAAATTTATAAATTTTAAACTATCAGTCGCAGAGATTTCGATAATGGCTCATTTTGAAGCATACTTTGTTCTTTACAAATCCTTTTTACACCTCACCATGTATTTCTTCAATGAATCCACAAAAATCTACACGAACGTCTTGAAAAATTGTATCAGTTTTTCGTTTTTTGTTCATAACAAAAATTCGAAGACACTTGTAGACCAGAAGATTTCAGGATTTCATTAGAACGTCTTAGTGAACAATAATGAAAAAAATTACTGCCACTAATTTGTTTTAACAGAAATCTATTTGACTGTACTAATATAAATATGTATTATGCAAAGGGCGCTCGAAAAATCCCTATAGGGGCGATGCAGTTTATCTTAAACAGCTCGCGGTTAAAATTTTTAGATTAGAGTCTGAACTAGGACGACCCTATAAAAATAACGTTTATTGTCACACCCTAGGCTGTTCAGCATTGGTGAAAAATTCATGAACATCCCATAAAAAATGGATAACAGGTGCTAAAGGATCACCACAAAACTTTCAGTAAAACCTAATGGAAGGGGAAATTGTGAGCGAATTCAAGAAAAAAAATGTAAACGTTCCTTACTTAAAAACACGATAACTTAAAGGAAGTTTCAGATAAATGGATGAAATTAAGAGAGCTTATTTTTACCACTAGTGTCTCGAAGCTGATACAAGTATTTCCAAAAATATTGAATTTTACACTTTTTATGCACTTAATAATATTTTTGAAATAGGTTTTTTGTTACAAAACTTTTTTCTTCAACATAATTCAGAGTTGATTTAAGAATGAATAAGGCTTCTTGATTCGGAATAAATCGATTGACCTATAATATGAATACATTTTACTAAAGAGTGAGGAAGTTATGGTCATTTATAATATTTGAAAAATTTGTTTTTTACAGTAGAAATATTTTCATTATTCTGATTCAAAGTTGACGCAAAAATAGAAGAGGCACGGCTACTTTTTTTAATATGAAGCTACTTTTTTGATACTTTTCTAGTGAAGCGATATACAAAATTGATCGTACAAACAGATATATTAATGATATAAATATCTTTTCTGCATGAAATTGTTGGTCAATGTGTAGCGGAAAAATTTATTTATTGTAGAATGAAGCAAAAAATATCTAATGCCTATGCGGGTCTTAAAAATTGCAATTTTGCAGGATCATTTAGATACAAGAGCAAATTTTTACTCCTAAACATTTTTTATACGGCTCGACAAAATTATGGGGTACTCCCTAAATACTAGGAAAAAAATCTACTACGAAGATGAAGTTGAAATTTGAAAAATTTCAGTGTGAAAAATCAACAAGAAATAGAAATGTTCATTTCTCCATGTAATAACAATTATTCTTATTTCTTATTTCCATTTTTTAGAACACATCTTCGACTTTCTATCCCTCACCAAGAATGAAAAATTACTATAGTTAATAAATTTCGGCAGAATAATTGTTACATTATTATTTTAATTGTATTTTAAACAAATCTAACATTGAATATTTATTGATCATGAAAATGATTAAAAATAGTGATTTTTTCTTTTTGGTGTGGGGTTGAGGTGGAAGATGTGCTCTGGAGAAAAAATGGTAACTCAAAAAAGAATATAATTGACATTGCACGGAAAGTTAAAATTTTTTTATTCTTGTTGATTTTCCACAGCTTCATTCTTAATTTCTCAACCTCATCTCCATAGCAAATTTTTTCCTGAGTTCATACAGATTATTTCAAAATTTTCGCGATCCATATGAAAAATGATTGGGAGTATGGAGGTAATCTTTTATTTAAACGCTCCTGCGAAATTGCAATTTTTATGTTATATATTTCTTTTTTTAAATGTATCAAAGTTTGTGGGTCTATTTCTAGCCTGGAGAAAAATGCAGTTCCATGATGGCGACTGAAAAATTAAAAGAAGATTTTTTGGAGTACCCTAATAAACATCTCAATCCATAAAATACAAATTTTTAAAATGTCGATTTTTGCGAAAAAGGGTTGCTGTACTCGTATTTTTCATTCATTTTTAACTTTTAAGACTTCATTTTGTTGGTTGGAGATTCTTTATTTTAGTTGAATTTCGTCTTTTTGATTTGAAAATTCATCTCTCTTGATTAAAAATCTTATTATTTGTTTGATAATTTAATTGCTTTGTTGAAAATTTAACAATTTGCTCATCCTTTTTGGTTGAGAATTCGCCTTTATGGGTTGAAAATTCAACTATTTTAGTGGGAAATTGAACTATTTGGTTGAAAATTAATTTTTTTGCAGTAAATTCATATGTTCGGGTTGAAAACTCGACTATTTTGAAGAAAATTCATCTTTTTGGTTTCGAACTTAACAATTTGGTTGAATTTTTTTTTTTTTACTGAAAACTTTTGGTTTGAAAATTCATCTGTTTTGATAGAAATTTAATCTTTTTTGGTTAAAAATTCAACTGTTTGCTTGAAAATTAATCTGTTCTGGTTGAGGATTCAACTATTCTGTTGAAATTTTTTTTTGGTTTCAACTGTTTTTGATTGAATGTTGAAATCTTCTTTAGTTAAAATATTAACTATTACATTTTTCGTTAAGATTTCATCTTTTTCGCTCGAAAGTTCAACTACTTGGATGGAAGTTAAATTACCTTGTTGAAAAATCATTTTTTGGGTCGATAATCCGTCATTCAAATTGAAAGTTCGTTTCTTTGGTTAAAAATTTAACTGATTTATTAAAAAATCATTTTTGTTGGTAGAAAATTCATGTATTTTGTTGAAAATTCGTCTTTTTCCAGAAATATAACCCTCTTGGTTGCGAATTCAACTATTTGATTGGAAATTTATGTATATTGTTGGAAATTGGTCTTTTTGGCAAAAATATAATCTTCTTAGTTGAAACTTCAACTATTCGGTTGAAAATATGTTGTTTTTTTGAAATCGTCTTTTTTGGCAGAAATATAATCTTCTGGGTTGGAAATTCAGCTACATACTTGTTAGAGAGTCAAACTACTTTGTCAAAAATTAATTTTGTCGGTTGAAAATATGTCTTTATTAGTTGAAAATTAAACTATTTGGTTGCAAGTTCATGTTTTTTTGTTAAAAATTTGTCTTTACTGGCAGCAAAATAATCTTCTTCTTTAAAACTTCGTCTTTTTGGCTGAAATTTCAACTGCTTGGTTAAAGTTGAACTCGTTTATTAAACATTCATTTTTTTGTTTGGGAATTCATCATTTTATTCGAAAATTCATCTCTTCGGTTGAAAATATATTCTTTTTAGTTGGAAATTCAACTATTTGGTTGAAAATTCTTGTATTATGTCGTATACTCTTCTCTTCTAGTGGAAGAATGTTATATTTACATAATTTTACATGAGAGTTCAATAAATAAACATTTCAATTTATAAACAAATTTGTTTGAAAAACAGCAGATTTTCTCAAAAACGAGAGGACATTGGCAAATAATGTTTTGGCAAATTAATAGTCATCAAATGGACTCGTATTAGAGAATTTATGATATAATTTATGCGCAGTTAGTTACTTACAGAAAATTATGAAAGAAATTTCCCTTTTAAATACTTTCTGTTTTTAGTTTGAAGTATTTTCTACATTGGTATTTAATTTTAAAAAACTCATTTTTGACTAATTTGAGAAAACTACCTTTTAAACACTTTTTTTTATTTTTGAGTATACTTTTCTCTCCAGAAAGACACTTTTATGATACATTTTCTAGTTCCATAGAGCACTTCGAAGCTTGTCATTCAGATTTCGTGATTTACCTCTTTTAATATTAATTAGGCATTGACTAGTGTTGCGGAAAATTCCGTTACTTGAGCCCTGACGGAGCTGGAAAGGGGTTAGTCGTACAGAAAATTCCGTAACGGTATACAGTTCGTAATAATTAATACAAAAGTAAAATTGTGGTTATGAACTCCTAACTGGAATTAATGTTTACTGTATGTTTCAGATGAACTTTGTTGCTACTTCTCGACATGTTCCTTTCATCCAATTACGTTAGTACTCTCTAAAATGATTTTGCCTCTAGTCTTCATGTATGTACCTCCACAGACATTTTGAAGTTCCCTTTGAAGGGTTAGCTTTGCCAAAACAGAATTGCTAAATTCTCCTCTTGAAGGTAGGATATCGTATTTGCGATAGTTACCAATATTTCTTGAAACGTGGGCGAAGGGTTTCTCTTTGAACAGTTTCACCTATGCACTATATGTTCTGTTCGATTACTTTTGTCGGCTCGATCATTCGTGGATTTTGTAATGATTCCGGGAACAAAAGTGCTGAAAAGGAAAAGCTACCTGGTACGAGTCTTTGTGCAAGGGAATTTTTCATCCTGTTTCCAAGAAAATTTATAGCGAGTTCACGGCTTGGGAAGCCAGAAACTGTGTTTGTTCGCCAACACCCTTCTTTTGGTTCCTATATCGATTGAGCCGTATGCAGTTGGGTCCGTAATGCTTGCAAAAAGTCACGTGCGCAATATCATTCTTGAAACATGCAGCGAGATCGCAAAAAGGCAACCTCCCGGCTCGATTCAATCTCGGTAATCGGTACATCAAAGCAGCAAAACTATATCGATTATACGATATTACCACGTCAAAGAGTACATTTTCTTCACACTGACTTTATACAGTTTTCCGATCAAATTAAGGGTGTTGAAGATAAAAGGAAAAATTGCTGGTGTTATGCAGTTTCTTTGGAAGTAGGAAATATTAGATTAAAAAGTTCAACGAGAAATTGTACCCTTAATTAAACCAAAATTTGACTATATTTTTATCAGTCTGATTATTCTTACAGACAGTTTTAATTCCAGTATGACATCGCCATATTGGAACAATGCCGGCAAAAACGGGTCTTCCGAATGTCTGGTTCATTATGCAGCAAAAACAGTAATGTATCAAATCAAAAATACACTTTCAATCAAACCTTACCAGAGCGCTGAAGAGTTCAATCCACTACGTGTCAGATGAGCAATACTCATTCTTTACGACAGATATACCTATTTAATAGAAATCGGTATAGATTTTGAAAATCCAGGTCTATAATACTGTATAGGTCCCCCCTTAGTTTCCCCTAAGATAAATTGCCACATGTCGCAAGAGCTTGCCACTATTGGCTTTGCAAGAATCCCTAGCGGCGATTTTCATTCCGTAAAATTGAAACAGAGTGAAAGAGTGCAGCCACTTCACTGTATGAGTACATGTGTACGCGCAAAAGATGAATAAATTCCCCTCAATCCATTCTTGACAATTCAAAGAATATGCGTTGCCAAAAAGTTTGATGATCAGCTTTAGGAATTCCTCGCGTACGAACTTTCGCCTTTTCCGTTATCGCTCTCCAATGAGAAAAGCATGTACGAGTGCGTCAAATCTTCCTTGTATAAAACTTTTCAGCAATGCCCTTCTAAAATTAATTTTGGAGGAACTATGTTCGTTACTGATGAAGGATATTTATTGCATCGATTTGTATGGAATTGCAGTGCAAGTTCGTCTATCTGCAATAACTACGTCGCGTACATTCAGTCGCATTATACATTGAATGACATCATATTTGATGGCTATCCTGAATATGAAGCTGATCGCAGTACGAAATTTGCGGAGCGACTCCGACGATCACGAGTGAATGCTGGTGTAGACATACCTTCTGACAAAACAATGACCCCAACCTTGTCACAAGAAAAATGTCTAGGCAATGATAAAGACAAGAATCGCCTTACCCAACTTATACAAACGTTTGAACATATACTTTTTCAAGCCCGGAAAAGGCAAAACTGTTTAACAGATATACTCATCGCAGAGTATAACTGATAAAACAGCTGCAGAGAATATTCAATTTTTGCACGCCTTTGGTGGAAGTGATACAACATTAGCTCTCTTCAATTAAGGAAAAGTGAAATTTCTAAATGTGCTATGCAGAAACCTAAATTTCAACGACGTTTTGAAAGTATTCATGAGCAAAGATGCCAAAAAAAAGCCATGATATGACCTGAGAAGGCTTCCTGCTCAAATTTTACGGCCACAATGTCAAGGATCGATTCCATTCAACAAATATCGATATCAATGCTTCGTAAAATCTGTAATATAAGAATAAATTCAACATTGTATCATTACCATCGACTCAAACAGCAGCGTGAGAGCACTCGTTCCGTACGTATCATCAGGTTCAGCAGTAGTATGGATTGAAAAAGAATCCTGAAAAATGGGGCTGAAAGAAGAGTAAGAACGGATTGTTATCCATAACTCCACTTCAGGCTCCTGCTCCAGGTGATCTACTAAAGCTCATTTCTTGTGAATGCACGAAAGGATGTCGGGACGGAGCTTGCGTATGCAGAAAAGCTGGCCTCAAATGCTCAGTACTTTGCACAAACTGCAACAGTAGCTGGGATAACGTCGCCAAAAAAGTGGAAGACAGCAATAAAGATGAAGATGAAGATGAAGATAAAGAGACTAATATCATCCACGTACCACTGAGTGACGAAATCGATGCAGGAATGTTTCTTACATCGATTTCA
The DNA here is from genome assembly GCA_032362435.1 of Melikaiella ostensackeni. Taxonomy (NCBI): domain Eukaryota; kingdom Metazoa; phylum Arthropoda; class Insecta; order Hymenoptera; family Cynipidae; genus Melikaiella; species Melikaiella ostensackeni. Next base: position 3,274,438 of record JAUMHM010000049.1, read on the forward strand.
TCACGCGATACCACTGCTGTCGCAGAACAGTCGCTTCCTCCAACCTGTGAAAACTTTGCCGAAACCGATCCCTTAAGAAGATCAAAAAGGACAAAATGCACTGCCTTTGAAAATATCGAAATCAGGAGAAATGTCTTTGAAACTCATTAATTTGGTATAAATATTGGTTGAATCAAATAAAGCGAGTATATATGTAAATTCGTACCATCATTGATTTAAGAGATAAAATTTCAATTATTCAAAAAAATCAATGCAGGAAGGTGGAATTTGGAAATCCACAGTTACTTTTTTTTACTTTAAAATATTATTCTTAAACTAATTGGAACTTCTCTTGTGCTAATTTTTTACTGATCTTTTTGCAGAATACTTGGGTAAGAAATTTCCATTCTTAAAATTACTGAGCGAATTTCCTTCTTCACGGATTTACCTAGAGCGATAAATCCTGAAGTCGAAAAGTTGAGTCGTTTTCTGGACGATTTGAGTTTGAAGTGTTCTATTTTTTGTGTCGACGACACAGAAATATAGACCGGATGATGGGGAAAAAATGGGGTTCTGCATTGACACGAAAAATGTCGTAGTAATTGATTTGCTCTCAAGAATTTACGTTTTTACGGGAAAGTTAGTATTCTTTATAAATCCATTATTTACTTTGTTAACCTGACTTAGAAAATAACATGCTAATCGAATTCTAATATGATCACAAATAAAGACCTACTAATGTACCATGTATGAAACAAGTTAGAATTAATGTACAAATTTTTCTTGAAATTTGAACACAAATACTAGAAAAGTCCCTTTTCATTATTTTTTATTTTGACAAATAATTCCTCCTTAGGACAAAAGTACTGGAAAAGTCCCACTTAACTTTTCTTTTAAATTTTCTACAAGTACTCATAGCATTCTTTTTGGGACAAATCTCATGAGTACTTGCAAGAATTTTCACCAACCAAAAATGAAGAAAAACTTTTCTATTACTTTTGCCCCAACAAGATTTTTCCACGGAAGGACTGTTTTTGAACTTTTTTGGGAAGTTGAGTCCTATTTCAGTTTGGAAACTTGATAAGATTCCAATGGGACCTTCTATTACTCTGGTAACATTGTTCAACGAAATACGATTCAATATGTCCATGAGATGGGTGGTGTCATTCCCAAAGTAGTTTTTCGTGCTGAATTCAAATCCGACCTCCATTTTTTGCCTACTTGTCAGGTTTTTAATTATTTTGTTACCTTAATTTTTTTCGGAAAATCACATATCGCTCTATAAATGAATGCAGACAATCTTTTTGACAACAAGTAACACATGATTTCAATGTATTTTTCAATGCTGAATCCAATGAGCACCTGAACTTTACTTTATCTGGAACGCCGGTTTCCGATGTGCAAGAACCGCTAGGAAACGGATGTCTTCAATCACTCCCCTCCCCTCCTTAAATTTTTTTAACCAATCGAAAACTTGAGCACCATAAACTTCCTTTACCAAATTATACGTTTCTGTAGTATATTTTTCGAATTTCATAAGGAACTTTACGTTGACGCGCTGTTCTACTTTCACACCCAACATAATTCTGGCTGAGCTCAGGTAGACGGTCAACTTCGAATAAAGGTTACTGTCTCACTGGGGATCGTACAAACTTGAAACTTGGAGGGTAGGGGGAAAAGGACACAGATCAATATCAGACTCTGCTTGCTGTTGTTGAGGCCCCAAGCAAGCTCCAAAAAACCATTATTTAAAAATAAATAACTGTTTCTTTTAAATAGGATATGTATTGTTCATATACATGTAGAACGTATATTAGGAAGAAGGAAGACGTCGCGTGCCAAGTTCATTGTTCGAGTTAACTCCATTAACGTTATAATCATGCCGATATAATTCTCCAGATAGGAATGATGCCTCTCCTATGAATTGCGTTCGCGCCCACCTCCATTGTAAACTTACCCCTTCAGGCTTTATCATCTTATTGTGCAGTATATGGTTCCCTTCTCTCTTCTCTTATCGTATCTAATATCCTTTCTCGTGTCCTCTTTAGATAGAACTTCTCTTTCCTCAGAAATAATGTTCAGTCGTTCCAGAAAAATACTTTTTTATACAAAAGTCTTCGATTTAGAGTCAGTTTTTATGAGGAAATCTAAAAAATAGGGTAATAACACCAATAGTGGGCCACTCTTTAGTAGTGGGCCTTCCCCTTTTATTCTTGTTTGATAATATTAAATGATAAAATGAATAACAAAAATGTCTTCCACAAGAAGCTTGTTAAACCTATATATATATTGTATTGTAGAAGGAAGATAAGAATGGTATAAAAGATTCATGAGAGATGGGAGACTCGCTGTCTTTTTTTCTTTCTTAAAAATGATTGCGATTCGTTTGAGATTTAGTTCATTAGCCATCTCTGTAGATGATTTGGGTGCACCACGTACCAGTATCGTACAGTGCAAGTACGTTAGCGTTCCTAGTAACAGTCCTGGCACGCTCAGCATTTCTGCAGAACAGCTGCCTACGATAGAATCAGCATTCCGTTTGAAATACCTTTACGGAATCCGAATGTAGCAACGTGAATCTCCAGCCATGCTTCAAAAAAGACTTAATAGTGTTTCGCTGAATTTATTGAACCTTGAAAGGCTCTAAACGAAGACAATGAAGCCAAAAAAAAATTTTCAGATGAAGTAGGTTTCGATAGTTAAGCGTTTACTTAAATTTTTCTCAACCGCTAAAGTTTTTGAATGCTCAAGATTGAAATCATGCCGATTCACAAGTCTGTGCCTTTCAAGAGCAGTCACACTATCTACATTGTAGTTTTGACGTGTATGTTCCTTAATTCTATAGTGTAAAGGTCTATCTGTCGGTCCAATATAACAAGAGCCACAATTCGAACAATCTTTGTAAACTACATTCCTTTTTTTGAAAAATGTGTAATCTATTTTTAGGAGACGGAAGCAAGATTAAATTAGACTTTATTGGTCTGAAAATAAATTTAATGCTATTCTGTCGTAAAATGGTAGCAAGTTTGTTCGTTATTCACGAGGTATATGGAAACCTTTTGATTTATTAGATTCTTTTTTCACCAGGTTATTGTATATGTTGATGATTCTGATTTTAATCAATATATTGATAAGATTCACAAGGTAACTATTATCAATCAAAATCTTTTGTAGTAGATTGATGTTTTGTGGTCTGAAATTAAATGAGGATAGTTTAATCGCTCTATATCTATGAGTCCGAAAATCATTCCTCTTTTCTGTGACCAAGGATGTTGGGATAAAAAATGTAGGTATCTACCAGACCAGGTCGGTTTGTGATACCAATTAGTGAGAAGGGTATCTTTGTTAGTTGTAGTGACTCATACATCTCAAAAGTTAAGTGTATCTTTTTTTCTTTTTCAAAAGTGAATTTAAGATTTGAGTCAAGAGAATTGAAGATTAATGAAACTTCATATAGTTTTGATTCCGGAATTATCATAAAGATATTGTCTACGTATCTTTTATAAAAAGGTGCTTCAAAATGTAAGTTTGAAAGACAATCAATCTGGAGAGTATTCATGACAATGTCAGCAACCACAGGTGAGAGCGGAGATCTCATGGCCACGTCTTCCATTTTATTTGAAATTTTGTTTATTGAATTTAAAATATGTGGATCTTACACAGAGCTAGATTGCATTAAAGAATTCATCCCTTGGTATAATAGTATGAGGAGTGACTTCGTTCAATTTGTTTTTGATGCACTGTAGAGTTAGATTAATTGGGATTGTGAGAAGTATATCGACAAAGATAAAAAAAATGTTGTTTACGAATTTTAAAGGCTTATACGTCGTTGACAAATTGCCAGCTACCTTGAACATGATAGTTTGATTTTTCTGTTATGATTTAACTAATTAAATCTATTTTCTTAAAAAAAAGAGAGAGACAATCAATTACAGATTTGAAAACTCGAAATTACCAGATTTCTACAGCTCTCTATATAAATTTTAATTTTCACATACTTCTTAAATTCAAATAATGTCAATTCCTAGTGCTTTCAAGAACTTATATCATCATATCGACAATAGATGACTTTTGGAACATGCGTTAAGTCTCGACTTTCAAAGTGATAGTTTTGGTCGATATGAAGTTTTCTTTATATTAATCATCTAAACTAAATAATATGTAAATTTCTACTAGATATTTTTTTAATGAAAATGTCCGAACTCGAAACAATGTTTCCGCAGTTCAACATTGGTAAGATAACATATACTTCATTTCTACATTCCTCATTCATTTCCTAATCTAATCTCAAATCAAATTTTATTATTTATCAGTTGTTACTTCATTTTAATATTTTTCTCTTTCATTTATACAGTTATTTTAATGTTAATTTGAGTTGAAATTAATATGAATGTCAAACTTGTCAATATCATTATGTATATAAACATGTACATAATCATCTTGGAACTTCACGTCGCTTTTATATAGTCATCTCTTCTACTGATTTTGGGTAAACATTTTATTTATAACTATTTTCTGTTCCTATTTATTATACCACGTGATGAGGGATCACACCAAGTCCGCAACGTTGCCAGTTTCAAATTCTTTCTCGTTTTGTCTTAGATCTCATGAACCAAAAACTTAATACTACATAAACTGGAGGTCAAAACTAAAGAAACAGATGCATACTTATATTAACACCACGATCTCAACAGATTTTCTCAAACATTCAATATAATATTTGTAATATTGCTGAAATCCAAACTAAATTTTTCTTTCTCGGAAAATTTAAAGCGGAGCTCCGGAAAACGTCACAGAATGAAAGGATTGAATACCGTTAATCGGAAGCCGACTATAAATTTCGCAATCTCAGTAAATGCTTTCGTCGAAGCTCAACCGTCGAAACACTTAAAGTGCTTCCAACCTAACCAACCATTCTACTCACTTCTCGCCCTCTAATTAGTAATGGTAATGCAATAATGGTAATGTTCACTTAGATTCTGCGGCATTTCACGAACCCAAGTCGTTATTAAATAAATTTAAATACTATAAAAGCCACGTCGTTCGAGTGGAAAGGACTCTGAGAAATCCTCCTGATTTTTTCAAAGCATGAAAACTCATTCCTGTCCTATTTAATCAATTTTACTTAATGTTCATTATCATTATTATTTTGTTGTTCTTTTTTCGCTTTTTTCTCGGGTGAACCTGTTATCCAATCATCAGCGACGGACCAAGCCAAGTGCCTAATGAATTGAAGATGTTATGAATTTAATACGACGTTTGAAACCTCTTAGCGTTGATGTTGTAGTAGGTACAAAATTAGGTATATGGTGTAGTTTGGAGTTGTTCGTTTACCGCTGTTGTACTTATGCAGCGGCCAACTATTCTTTCTCCGGTCTACCTCTGGGTACGCTACCATTCACCTTACCTGAATACACTTGCTTTGTTAGACGTCCTTCAATCATTCTCCCAACATAAGCAAACCATCTCACAAGGGGAAGGCCTCTTCTGCGACATTGATTTTTTGATGATACTGTAATCAATCGATAGTACGTCAAAAATAATTAGACACGTATCCCGGCTTCCATGTATGTGGGCCCTTGTTTAAGAATTATTAGCGTTTAAAAATCACGGTCGCCGCGGCTGCCAAAGGTCCAATGAGTCGCGCGCGGTTGCTTTCAACAAGCACCGCCGGTGCAGCAGTAAAGAGCCTGTACAGCGATGCCGCTGGTTCAAATCTTTTTGTCGACATTTTTAAAAATACTTTTTTAATTTTTTTTTCGCATCGTTAACATGTCAAATAATCATTTTTTGATGCTCCTCAGCGATTAAATTTTGTTTTTTCAAAAACACTTAAATTATTGAGAAATAAATATCATGAATAAGAATCGACGACAGGTGCAGCTGGCCCGACTCTCTCCCCTCTTCCATGAATCGTGACAATGGTTCCGAAATCGGATTCATAAAAAGCAGAATAAATACGTATACTCATTTTTCCCGAATTTAACCGCAGATGTCTCTTTTTACGCTATTAAATTTAACACATTGCTTCTGATGTGTATAACATTTGTGCATGATATTTATTCCCAATAATTTAACTATTTCCGAAAAAAAATTGAATCGCTGAGGGAGCATCAAAAAATTACTTTTTGACATGTTTACAATGAGAAAAATATAAAAAAACATTTAAAAATTATCGACAAAAAGATTTGAAGCAGCGGCAGCGTGGTCGCTAGGCAGACTCTTTACCGCTGCACCGGCGGCGCTTGGTAAAAGAACCCGCTTGCGACTCGGTGGACCTATGGCAGCCGCGGCTACTGTGATTTTCAAACGCTCATAATTCTTAAACAAAGGCCCATTTACAAAAAAGCCGGGACACGTGTCTAATTATTTTTGACGTACTATCGATTGATGATAGTCTCATCAAAAAGTCAATGTCGAAGAGGAGGCCTTCCCCTTGTCAGAAAGTTTCTTTAACTCTTATCATTTAATGTTTTTTCTACATCACATTCTTTGAGAACCCACTCATTACTGTCTTTGTCCATTAGCATTTTACTGCACATGGGCATTTCCATAGGAGGTGTCATTTTTTCCTTTAAGAAAAGTTAAAAAATAATGTTTAATCACAAATGTCAAATTTTTTCAGGTATTCTACATGTGAAATGTTTCATTGGGCAATGTATATAAATTATTGAAATATATATTTCTAGAAATTTGAATTTTATGCATAATACGTTTGGAATGGAAAGAGATGCATGGTTGTTTCTTTTTTCTAAATATTCAAGATATTTTTTAGTATCCTGTGAATCACTCGTATTTGAAAAGAAGAATTAGTTTAATAATTTTTGAATCATGAAAATAATTTTAATTTATTAAATAAATATATTAATGAGGTCTTCACAGTTTATTAGTAACCGAGAAAGATATCAAATTTGGGCTATTTAAACCATTTTTGCTTCCTAATAGGGAAAGTTTTGTAATGGTAACAATTTCGAAAAATTTTGAATTCGTTTAATTCAACGTTTCTCAATTAAAAAATTTCTAATACAATGTTCTAAGCAATTGTCCGGACCTATGTGTGTGTGGGTGTGTGTGGATGTGTGTGTAGATACCACACTTTTTTGTGAACACAATAAATTGAAGATGGTTGCATATAAACTGCTGAAATTTGGAGGGCTGATTTTCACCACTAATATCTGAAAACTGACCAAAGGATCTCTAAAAATAATCATTACAATTTTTGTAGCACCTTATAATATTTTAAAAATGGGTTTCTCATAGTAAAACTTTTTTTATTCACATAATTCAAAGTTGATGCAAGGATATAAAAGATTCGTCGTCTTGAGGCGAATCGATTGACCTTTTATAATAATACATTTCATTAAAGATT
>JAUMHM010000049.1:3281885-3326015 GCA_032362435.1 Melikaiella ostensackeni
TAATTCAAAGTTGATGCAAGGATATAAAAGATTCCTCGTCTTGAGGCGAATCGATTGACCTTTTATAATAATACATTTCATTAAAGATTAAAGAATCTATGACCATTCATAATATTTTAAAAATCAGTTTTATGGTGAAACTTTTTCCATTAACATAATTCAAAGTTGATGCAACAATAGAAAAGACTTCTTGAGTCCAGATGAATCGATTGACCTATAATATAAATGCATTTTACTGAAGAATAAGAAAGTTATGGTCATTTTGGTCATTTATAGTATTTGCAAAATCTGTTTTTTGTAGTATAACTTTTTTCTTCAACATAGTTCAAAGTTGACGCAAATATAGGAAAGACTTTTTGATTCGAGATGAATTAATTGACCTACTTGTATTTTTGTATTTTTACTTCCTCTATGAGGGAGCAAATGTATTTGCTAATTAATTATAATGAGGAAGCAAAGTTCTCATTAAAAATGAGCACCATACAATTATAAATACAAACAAAGTGAAAACACCGAAGATCGAATTCACAGCAAAGTTCAAATTTATGTTAACTTTGATTTTAACTTAATTTTATTTATTTCAAAAACTAATAATTTTTTCCACAAAAAGTTGGAAAAAAATGTCCCTAAAACTTTTTTGTTCTACACATTCTTTGCCAGAACCTATAGGTGACGAAAGAAGGTCATTTATATGATATATCGTCGATTCTTTTACTATAGTATCACAATTTCAAGAGCACACAAACGGACTTAAAAATACTTTTCTTGTATGTGAAAATGTAGCAGTAAAAAATCAAAACTTGGTCCAATCTTGATGCGGATGATTATTAAAGTACTTGTTACGGTTAGGACATTTTTTCCACAGTTTCATTTAGGACATTGCGGCTCTAAATATGTGATGTTGATGTTTTCGGAAAGACTACTAAACATTTCCTACTTAAAACTAAGCATGCAGTATAGACTTCACCATTCTCAGCACATATATTTCTAAATTCGTTTATCTATACAAACAAATGTCCGCCACCGCTCTTAAGTATTTGAGCGTTAATACCATACACATCAGGAGCCTTACCTTTCTTTAGTTTCTTTATCACGGATATAATGTCGCGGATATCGATTCTTCTTTCGCCACCTACATTGGGATTATTTAATGTATCCTCTTCCTCTTCAAAGTTTTTGTAATCCAAAGATTGACCTTCATACAATTACTTGAAGAAATCACTTATACAGTCTTCCGCTTTGTCCGTGTCCCATACCATTTCATCATCAGCATTTTTAATTCTGACTAACGCAATTCTAGTACTTTCTTCCCTAAACTTTTCAACCCATTTCTAAAATAATTTCTCATGTCCTTCAAAATCATTTTGTATTTTGCTTCTTCATAGAGGAAGCTTTGTAACGATGCAGATTTTCGAACTTCCTTTTTTAACATATCTTGACATAATTTAACATCAGGAGTTCGAAAATGTCCGTGTGTGTATGTGATAATAATACTCTTTTCATGATCAATCAAAAAAAGTAGAGCTAGGGTCATGAAATTTAGAGAGATTGTAGTCCTAAATAATGCCCATCATTTGAGTTTAGAGCCCGATCGGGTAAGATCACGTTATCAAAAAAGTTTGAGGTTCATTCATTAAATATCATCAGAATGGCAGAAAATGAATTTGAAAAATTCGAAATTTCGAGAATTTTTATCACAGTATTGGCAGTGATACCAGGTTCTGTAACCCAATTTTTTTCAAACATGAGGTGGTATTCAGTTGATATAATTCAATAAAGCTTTTATAAATTTGTTCATTTCGCAAATACTGAACTTATTCGTTATGATAAGACAAATCGATTGATGTATTTAACAGGCCTGTATGATCAAATAAAATCATGATACACAGGTTTGTCAGTTTGTTCAAAGTTTAAAGGATACAAAATACTCAATTTTTGAAATAGACCAATATTTTCAGCATAAAATTGATTCGTGTTGATGAAATTACTCTATTGAACTTTATAAAAACTTTCTGTATCACATGAAAAATAAACAATAAATCATAATAAATCATAATAAATAATAAGAAATGAAACGATAAATAATAAAATACTCTCATCATAGCATTCTTCTATCATAGTCATAGAAAACCGATTCTTGCCAAAGAATTATTTCTGTATGATAAAATAATCCTCTATGACGATGCATAGTGTTCATGAAATGATCACAATCAAAGATACACCATATAATGAACACGCCCACCAAGCTACTTCGCATCTTATTTTTTATCTTCTTCCGCTGTAATTTTATCTTTGCTGTCTTTGACTTGTATCTTTGCTTTTTTGTTTTCATCCCTATAATCATTTTCTAGTCTAGCCCTCTCCTCATTGCTAAGATCATTAATATTCTGCTTTCTCAAGTACGCTTGCTTCTTCTCGTTAACAGCCACGTAGATTTTATCATTCCGCCAAGCATTCCGCTATTCCTTAGTAATTTTATTGCCTAATTCTGCCTTCCAGTCTTCTCTCTGATGACCTAAATATATATTCAGCTCTTCACGATATACTATTTGTACTTCTGGTTTCTGCATATTCTCTATTTTAACTCGCGTCTGCCTCGACTGATTATAAATTCTCCTTCTCTTCCATCGTTGACCTAGGTTTATTCTTTAAACTACTGAGGTAGTGATTCGTTCCAGATTCAGAACCTCTCATAACTCTAGTATCTCTTACTAGCCCTCTCAGTCCCTCATCCGCTACAACAAAATCAATCATACTGTGGCTTTCGCCTTTCCGCTAAGTATACATGTGGATCATTTTATGTTTGAACCAAGTATTTGTAATAAGCAAGCCTTTATATATGTATAAGCTAATTAATTTCTCCCCGTAACCGTGCGTTTTTGGGTCTCCGAAATGACCAAGTACTCCATGCGTGCCTTCGCGTTGAACACTAACCCAGTTATTCATATCTCCGAGAGGGATGATTCTTTCCTCAGGATCGCAGGTACATAGAATATCATTTAACGAATGCCAGGAGGTATCTCTTACCTAGGATGATATAATGAATAGTCTTCTAATTGCCACTTTCATTCTAGCCCATAATAATCAAGGAGATACACATTTATACTTTTTGACATGCTGTTTTGCTCTCGCGTTCATAATCAGACCGACTTCTTGGCTACTATGTGATTCATTATCTACTTTCAACCATGGTTTGTGTCCATTTTCAATCTTTTTTATCTCATATCCCTTTTTCTTTGTTTCAGGTACACATAAAATACCAAGCTTCCTTCCACCATTCATTAACTGAAACTTTTCCGATGGTCCTTTTCAATACGAAAATAATTGCATCACTTTCTGTCAACGAAGAGTCACTTATAGTACTATAAGAAATATGAAATATGAATAACAATTTAATCTCTCCGATGAGATTTTTGATAACAGGAAGCATTAAGTCGCATTATGACAAATTGAATGGACACAGATGGAATAAAAATTGAAAATGGATCACGCACCTGGAAGGATATGGAATGGTATTATCACAATGCAAAAAAGTTTTTTTTTCTTTAAATAGATTTAGTTCGTAAAACTTTTATGAAATTTTCAATGAATTAGATAACAAAACAGCTCAGAAATCAGTAAAAAGTTTCTCATCAGAATTCGATGTAATTTATCCATCCAATCTCTACCTTTTATTCAATTTCCAAACGAATTATTTCCTCCTATTCTTTAGTTTCATGATTTATTACGACCTCTTCCTGTCAGTCCAATTTTCTCGATTGTTAGATTTTGCAAAAAACGCTGTAATGTCCTTTGGCAGATACTTCTTTACAAGGAAAAAAGGGGGGAAAAAGATGAAATAGGGATTCGAGCAATTCGAACACTCAGAGGTCGCAGATGAGGATAGAGGATGGAAGCAACACCGATCCAATTTGATGACTGGATACACATCGCTGAACACGAGCTGTGCTAAAGTAATTATTAACACCAATTGCATTGTAATTAAACATTGCTTCGTCCTCTCTCTGTCTCTCCACGTACTCAACTTCATCTATTCACTCTCTTCTTTCCATTTACGTTTGTAGTTCCTACCATGTCCAATCGAATCGTTGGTTACTCTCCCATTTCTCGTCTTGGTGTGCAAGTTTTACATTACACCACTGGTTACGAATTTTAGCAAAAATATTATTTTCATACTGTCCTCCCTCTTCCATTTTGTGATAGAGATACATTTTGTTTCGGGTGGCTTTTGATGCAACGAGGACACATTGAAACAAAAAAAAAGTTATCAAGTTGTACTGAAAATGCATTTCGTTAAATTTTTTTCTATTTCCTTTATTTCTTTCCCGTTCAATACTCTCGACCCATCGTTGGCATGATCGGATATTCTCATGTAGTCGGAGCCAAATTCATATGACCTAATTCAGTTTATATAGAAAATTTTTTCATCCAGAAATAATGTTTAGATTGTTTTGTTTTTAGCTTATAAATAACATTTTTAGTATTCAAACTTTTTCTTCTTGATGGAAGCATCACGAAGGATAATAAATTTTATTCGAGAAGGAGTTATTTTCTCATAGGGAATAATCTCTGATTATTCTTCTATGAAATTATAAATAGAATAAAAATTTCTTATAATCAATTCAATTATTCACTTCCAGTCAAGTAATTTACTCGCTTATATAATAACACAATTTCGAAAAGCTTGAAAAATGTAAACTCCAAGGAACAGAAACAAATAAACAACCCTGCACAAAAAAAATAGTCATGATTGGTACAAATACTTTGGGGAAATTTCTTGTAGTTTCGTTAAGTACAAAATACACGAGTGTGAGTGAAGTCCGCAGAAAAATATTTGCCGACCTATTTTGTACGGGGTCCTTCAGAGAAACAAACATGCAAATCAGGATAATAAAAAATCCCAAATAAAGGAAGAAGAAGAGAAAAGAAGGCTTAAAAAATATATATAAAGAAATACTCATGAAATAAAAGAAGGAGGGAGGACTTGAAAGCTGCTTTCTTTTTCGTTCCTCTTTTTTTGTTTGATTTCCTTTTTTTTTTCGAGATTTCGAATCGTTCTGGAGTTTAAATGTTTCAGTTTCCGAAAATTTTCCTATTAGAGCTTATCCTTAGATGTTAGAAAATAGTTTGAATTAGACTCAATCCAAATTCAATTTCTTCAATTGAGTCGTTTATTTTCAATAAAGAAAAGGGAATAATTTTTCCGATGATGTTACACCGATGAATCAGGTACGAAATGTATCAACATCCATAGAATGTGCGCATTGTATACAAAATTTATGATGCAAAAGTTGTGGTAATCTGAGTGAAATTTCAATTCAACCTTGTTGCACTCGAATGTGTTACGCTGTGGTGAATCGAATTATAAATTGCGTTACAATTCGTTGATGTATACAAAATTTGTGTGTAAATTCTTTAATTTTCTGTGGAAAAAGCCGTAGATTATTTTATCTTATTATTTATATTCACTGATATTAATATTTATCTGATAATAAGTAGTAGTGGATGATTTTTTACTCATTCTGAAAGATTCACTTTTTATTCTCTAGTCGAAAAGTTCTCTGAAATTATTCAATTCTACTCTCTTAAGATGAATTTCTGCCAGAAAATTTGTTGATTTACGTTTTCGTGTTACTCTGCTTTTTATTCCGTCAAAGCGAACTTTTAATGGTCGTTAAGTCAGTGGTTGGAAATAATAATGAAGAAATCTGTGATTCGAGCATTTGTACTTTATCTGCAAAAGCTTTGAGTTTTTATATAGTTGCTGTTTTGCACGGTCATAATAATTTCTTTGTGTATCCACTTCTCATATCTTTATGCATTTCCTTCATTGTAGGCGTTCGTCATTAAAACAAATGCTGAATTTAATTTTCATGATAAGATTTTTATAGGTTTCGTGAAGTCCTGAATGAGCGTATAATCTTGTAGGAAAGAACTTTTTGTACAAGTTCATAATCTATGGGAATGAAAATTATTATGATACATAACTAACAAGGAGAGGTCGTGAGTTGCGGGTAGGACGAACCGACTAAAATTCCACAGGGTGAAATTACGCCAAAATCCATGAGATACGTGTTTTTTATTTCGATCCAATGGGCCTTAGTTTCCGAGGAATCGAAGTTTGAGTATTTGAGCTTTTGAGCGTGGTCCGCGCTCGACAGTGGCGAGTAGAACGACCCACGCTCAACAGTGACGAGTAGAGTGGTCCACTCTCGACAGTGACGAATGAAGCAGTCCACGTCCAACAGTAGCATGTAGAGCAATCCACGCTTAACAGTGGCGAGTAGAGCGGTCCACGCTCAACAGTGAGTAGCAGAGCGGTACACGCTGAACAGAGGCGAGTAGAGCGGACCACGTTCAACAGTGTCGAGTAGAGCGGTCCACGCTCAATAGTGACGAGTAACGTGGTCCACTTTCGACAGTGGCGAATAGAGCGGTCCACGCTCAACCGTCGCAAGTTGAGCGGTCCACACTCAACAGTGGCGAGTAGAGCGGTCCACGCTCAACAGTGACTAGTAGAGCGGTACACGCTCAACAGTGGCGAGTAGAGCGGTCCACTCTCAACAGTGGCGAGCGCTCAAACGGGAATACTCAAACCTTGATATCTCGGAAACTAAGGCCCATTGGATCGAAAGAAAAAACACGTATCAAATGGATTTTAATGCACTTTCATGGTGGGAAACCTAAGTCGAATGAGCGTCCCGTATCTCGCGACCGCTCCTTGAAACTGGTGATTTTAGCACCAAATGAGGACTATGGTAAGATGGAATTGTAAAGGTAAAGCAGATGATTTATTCACAGTTCAAAAAATAAAAACAGTTTTTGATAAAAAATCCTATCAATGCAGAAATGATTCATTGAGTCCATACTTCTTTTTCTAATTTATGACGCAACCTCTCAAGTGGAAATTCCAGCTAGACCTGAAGCTTCCTTTGATGTGTTTCTTCTTGACTGAAGTGGAACTCATCTAAGAATAATGGCAGCGGATAAAATTGAATGCGACAACTGTGAGGCACTATTTTTTCAAATCCTGACTTTCGGTGAATCAAAGCGAACGATACGTTTATAGCTTGAGCTTGCGCGACCGATGAATACTTGAGATTTTATGTCCAGGAGCTTACATGTCACTTGTAAGTAGAGTGCGGTGGTTGAATTTTGTGGAAGTCGTAACGACCACTCATAAATCTGCAGAATCATTTCATCGAGATTTCCGCTTGAAAACAACTTCTTCCCTACAACGAAATCAATAGGCCGCAAACACAAAGAATCCTCGCTGAAAAAGGATATTTACTATCTTCGGAAATACAGTGTGACCAAAACGAGCTTGAAGGTCAGAAAAAGTGGGAATTTCAGCCTCATTGAACAAACAATAATTCACACATGCTTCATTTTTTTAAGTATTCACTTTCTGGAGAAAGTACACGAATGTTGGTATTATTTTTTACCATATTGAATTTTGAAATATGTCCCAACTTATTGACGTTAATTCACTCATTCAGTTTTTTTTAATTATTGAAAGCCTTAAAAACTATTTTCTTAAATTGCTTAATTTTATAAATCTGATCGTGTTTCCATTTACTGCACGAAGTTTCAGTTACAATTTTGGTTTAGATTCCAATCTTTTCATTCATGAGGTTCATATAAAATTCATATAAATATCATGCAAAATGATATTGACATTTCCAATTTAATAATAGATTTAATGCTTTCAAGATGATTCATTATGATGAAAGGAGGTGTTTCGGGTTTCAATCGTGTGCAAAACACCTCCTTTCATCATTTCCAATTTAATTTTTCGGTGTAATATTAACAGATAATTCTTTCGCTGTTCTAATTCAGGGAAAAACGCCAATTAAAATTTTGACGATGGCTATTAAAATTCTCCAAATTCGAAAATGCAGTTCCTGATATACTTTTCTATGTCGAAAAATATCTTCTTGTTTTAAAAACATTAAGAATTACTTGACAACGTGAAACTCGATTAGCCCTATTTCATCAAATCTCCTAACTTTTTCAGACTACTAATTTCGATCAGCAAATTGATCAAATAAGAAATCATTACACATTCTCAAGAGGCAAAAATATCATTGTTTTCAAATCAATATTTCTTCTTGCAATTCTCTCTTCTTAAGTTGCTTCTTGAATGGAATTTAACGCACAAATTCGGCTTTCATTTTTAATTAAAATCTGGTTCTAATTAATCAGTTGTAGAAGTTTTTAGAGATTCGTAGGAAACCCTTATGCAATCATTAAAATGGATGTTCGTCCGTACCATGCCTAACGTAAAAACTATTAGGTCTAAGGACTACATTTTTTTGTATGGAAATGTGTTTGGCGTTTCTAATGTGAGGGGAAATAATGCGAACCCTGACGAAAATACTCATTGAGACGCTGCTATGCAAAAACATGAACATCTAGCACTATTGTCTCCAAATTATCTTGTTACTACGCCTAGCGTGGGAGCTATTAGGTCTTTTCACTTCAATTTCTGCATGGAGATGCGTTTCACATACCTAATGCAAAGTGAGTTAATGCGAGGCAAAATAATGCGAACCCTAATGAAAATCTCATGGAGACGCGGCTATGCAAAATCATGAAAATTTAGTCTTCTTGACTCAAAATGACCTTGCTTCCACGCCTAGCGCAGAAACTATTAGGTCTACTCGCTTTATCCTTCGCATTAAGGTGTATTTCGCGTATCTAATGCGATAAAAAAATTCAAACCCTGGTGAAAATACTCATCGAGACGCTGTGCAAAAACATGAAAATTTTTCCCTTTCGACTCAAAATGACCATGTTACCACGCGTAGCGCGGAAGTTCTTAGGTCTACTCACTTCATCTTTTGCACGAGGATGTGTTGCACGTGCCTAGTGCGTGAAAAAATTATTCGGACCCTAGTGAAAACACTCGTCGACACGCTGCTATGCAAAAACATGAAAATTTTTTCCTTTTGACTCAAAATGACCATGTTACCACGCCTAGCGCGGAAGTTATTAGGTCTACTCACTTCATCTTTTGCATGAGGATGTGTTTCTCGTGTCAAATGCGAGGAAAATCAATGCAAACCCTGGTGAAAATACTCATCGAGACGCTGCTATGCAAGAACATGAACATCTAGCAATTTTGTCTCAAAGTGACAAGTTACCACGCCTAGCGCGAAAGCTATTAGGTCTTCTCACTTCATCTTTTGCATGAAAATGTGTTTTACGTGTCTAATGCGAGGGAAAATTATGCGAACCCTGATGAAAATACTCATCGAGACGCTGCTCTAAAAAACATAAACATTTAGTCCTTTTGACTCAAAATGACCTTCTTATCACGCCCAGAGCGGAAACTGTTAGGTCTATTCACTTCACTTGTTCCATCAAAATGCGTTTTACGTGTCTAATGTGAAGCAAAGTAATGCAAGGTAAAATAATGCGGACCCTAGTGAAAATACTCATCGGGACGTTGCTATTCAAAAAAATCAAAATTTAGCCCTTTTGACTGAAAATGACCCTGGTACTAAGCGTAGTGCTGGAACTATTAAGTCTACTCATTTCAAGATCTCAATGAAGATGTGTTTCACGTGTCTAATGCGGGGAAAACGATTCGAACCCCGGTGAAAATACTCATCGAGACGTTCCTATGCAAAAACATGAAAATTTAGCACTTTTGACTTAAAATGACCCTGTTACCAAGCGAAGTGCTCAAACTATTAAGTCTACTCATTTCAACTTTTCCACGAAGATGTGTTTCACGTATCTAATGCGACAAAAAATAATGCGAAACCCTGTGAAAATACTCATCGAGACGCTGTTGTGCAAGAACATAAACATCTTGCCTTTTTGGCTCAATATCACCCTATTACCACCCCTAGTACGAAGACTATTAGCTCTACTAACTTCATCTTTTGTACAAAGATGTGTTTCACGTATCTAATGCGGGGCAAAATAATACGGTCCCT
Organism: Melikaiella ostensackeni; assembly: GCA_032362435.1. Lineage (NCBI taxonomy): Eukaryota > Metazoa > Arthropoda > Insecta > Hymenoptera > Cynipidae > Melikaiella > Melikaiella ostensackeni. The sequence goes on from JAUMHM010000049.1 coordinate 3,291,833, forward strand.
GGTAAAAATACTCATCGAGACGTTGCTATGAACAAACACAAGAGCTTAGCCCTTTTGACTCAAAATGACCCTATGGCCACGCCTAGTGCGGTAACCATAAGGTCTACTCACTTCATCTGTTGCATGAAGATGTGTTTCACGTATCTCATTCGAGAGAAAATAATGCGGACCCTACTAAGAATACTCATCGAGACGCTGCTGCGCAAAAACATGAACATAATACTTTTGACTCGAAATGACCATGTTACCATGCCCAATGCGGAAGCTATTAGGTCTACTCACTTCATATTTTGCATGAAGATGTGTTTAACGTATTTAATGCGAGGGAAAATAATGCGAACCCTGATGAAAACACTTATCGAGAAGTTTTTTGCAAAAGCATGAAAATTTAGGCCTTTTGACTCATAAATGCTCGAAATTGACTCAAATTTGCCTCAAACCAGCATACGGGATCGAAAATTTCCTGGAGAAGCGAAAAAATTAGTTTGTAAGCTCCTGAGGTCGACATTAAAAAAATTATTCTCAACTTCAACTCAAACCCAACATACTGGATTTGAAGCTTTCCAAAAAACCGGAAAAATCTTAACCTCACCCGTTTCTATAAGAACATCGAGTGAGAGCGCTTCCTGCCCGCTTCACTGACTGGTACTTTTTAGAAGAGGAGTGAGACATACAAAATTCTACATAAAAAAAAAATAAAATAAAAAGGTAATGGAGAGTATCGGTATGAAATAGGCAGTTTTGACAGTGGATTACAAAATCCCAATTGATGCGAAAATTTCCTATTCCATTTCGAGTCAGTATTTATAGGGTGTGCACCGAAACGATATTCAAGCTTTTATGTCATATAAACTTGATTCTTCCAATCCCTTCTTTACAGCGAACATAAAGAAATATGCTCTACTTTATCCGGTTTGTAGTTTCATACTAGGCAAAGAGTGGGAAATTGTTTAAAATTACATGCACAGTTCCCTTTGCGTGCAAGCTATTCTCTCAAAACTTAAGATTTTTATTTCACTAATTGCTTCTTTAGAATAAGTCAATGCAAAATCAAAATCAGCAAAATCAGCGAAATCAGCCCGAAATGAAAAAACATTTTTTTGCTACAATAGAAAGTTAAAAAGGTTTGAAACAGTTCGCCCTTTATCGAGCTATGGAAAGGTAAAACCGCCCAACTCCACTTTATAGCGAAATCGAGTTGGGTACGGAAAACACTTTCTTATGCTTTTGTCCATGTATTTAATTGGAAAAAAATCAGTTTTAACCATTTTTTACCTATGATTTAATTAATTAAAAGATGTAAAATATTGGGAAAATTTAAGTATTCAAATTTAGAACACTAGAGACGAAAAGTATTCAATTTTTTTTCCCAAATCGAGCCTCAAAAAATGTATATCTGATCGAGTATACTTTAAAGTTTAAGTATGATGTATATTTTTGAAAACGTTCCGTTTTTCTGTCAATTAATTGTTTCTAATTGTGAAAAATTTCCAATAAATTATAAAATGCTTAGGTAAAGCTATCTATTCTTCGACAAAGTAGTCCTCAAATTAACCCGGAAAAAATATATGTCTCAATCTGTTGCAAATTATACCCCTGAAAAATTAGGTTTAATGGAGCTAGGCGGTTCTAGTTTTCCCTGGCTCAATTCTTAAACTTGAAAGAAATTTCTCAATGAAAAATGAAAACAGTTAAAGGCTGTTTATTCTTCGTCTCCCAAAATCTTTGAAAATTTCCATTCCCACGATTTTATTTTTGTTATTAGTCCCAAAAACAACCCTTATCATCCCTGCTCCTTTTCAAATTCTGATTATGTTGAAAAACACTTTTAAAATATTGCATTCAATTTATTTTACTAGAAGATACAAAACCATTGTAACCAATTAAACAATTTGTACTCGTTTACCAATCGGCTACTTATTACTTACAATTATTGAATAAAATTATTATTAGTCCTCTGTTTATTATCTTTCTCTTGAAACTACATTCGTAACGTTAGAGAAAATCTAATGTCAACTCTCTTATCCAAATTGCAGTACGCAAGGGATATTTGCTCTTATCTGAGTAAAAGTGTTAATTATAGAATGATATTTGAGTGGTAAATAAAGTTTCGTGAATACGAAGAAGGCATGAATTCATATTAGGGCTTTTATTTACTTTTAATTTCCTAACAAGAATTAAATTGTAGCTTATTTTAGTACAATTTCTGAAAAGTATTTCAACAAAAATGAATTATCTTGGAATATAGCTAGAGTCGCTTAAACAGATGGTACAGGAATTTTCTTTTTTAAAAGAGGAGAAAAAGCATTCGTTATGTCCATTCCCAGCTTCGTCGTTTCATATGCCTTCGGGCATAAACCGAATATATGTATTTTTTTTGTTATGAAACTCCTGCTCTTAATCAAAAAATTTAGATGTTTTCGGTTTCAAACGTCGCTCTTAACAACATAATTTTTCTGAAGTCTCTTTACTCAGCTAATAAACAATTAAATTTATTCATTTATGTGAGTCTAACTTGCAATGCATCCCTCTAATTTCGTATTTACGCATAGTGAAGCGTAGCAAAAGTTTTTTTCTTCAAATTCGAAGGGGATCCAAAAGTTGTAGTTTGGTATCCAGACTTTTCACAGGAAGTTACAGATGAGAAAATGAATATATTATGTTTGCTCATCTACGATAAAGCTTAAAATATCGAATAACAGCGAATTTTTTGTTATCATGGTATGAAATCGATTTTTTAATAGATAAAAAGAGTTATATAGTTAGAGTTATAATAAGTATTTACAACTATGATTATCCTCTGAAAATTATCCAGCAGTTAAAAAATCCGTATACATTGTAAATTATCATTAGAGTTGAAAAAAGAGAAAAATCATATTTTTACTTGATTAAATATTTTTCTTATTGGTAACGAATTTTTTATTGATGGAAAGAATTCTAAAATTTAGCACTCACGCCTGTATTATCATCCTTCAAAAGCAACGCAGCAATAAAAAAATTCGCGTACATAGTAAATTTTCATTAAAAAATAAATGATATAAAATCATGATTTTTCACTATTTGAGACTGCTTTTTGTACATATTTTAGTTTATTTTCATGAAAAAAGTTTCCGAATCGTTGTACTTTTGATGTGCAATCAGTACACTTTACTATTATAAATGTCTTATACTACTCTTTGTAAATATGGGGTATTTTTCTTCAAGTGTTCCCACTAGAAAATATCAGATTTCTCCGATTGGACTTTAAAATTTGCAAATTGTAGTCCTATTGGATAATAGTTTATGAGAAAAATACTTGATATTGTTCAAATATTGACCGTGGTCGAGGGGCTGAATTTTTTTACTTTTGTGTGGATACAATAAACTTGTTTTGACTTTTTTCCAATCATTCAATAAAAAATGCATAAAAGCAGTTTTGAATAGAAAAAAATAAATATTTTATGCAATTCATTTAAATTTAATGTCAATTTACGATTTATGAGAATTTTTTTTATTACTGCATAGCCTTCATAGGATAATTATAGGTGAAATAGTCTTTTTTTGCCATATTTTTAAATATTTTTATCCGTTTTACATATATTAAAGAATTTTTGTTGTTTTATCATAATCGCGTGTCATGTCACCTGACCTTTGGCAATGTTTAAAATTCATATCCGTCACAAATACATTCCTTGATCTCTTACATTTATATTATCATACCCTTTTGGGTTAACGTTAATTGTAAAAAAAATGCAGGTAGTGTGGAAATTTTTTTGTTTTCGAAAATCTAATTGTCTAAAATGGTCAACTTTTTGGTGATCACCCTTATATAATTTTTTAATCAATTATATAATCACAAAAAATACGATTTTTGATTTGTTATTGTCAATGTTCATAATACAGGTAGAAAAATTGTGCGTTCTATTAAGAAAGAGTCGGACGAGATTTTTTAGACCTTTTTAAAAGGAAAAGTTTTATTTTTAAACTTTTTTTCATGTTTTGTGTTGCTTGGCCGATAATTTGAATTTCCGACTTTTCAATAGCATTTTCGCTGTTTCACAGAAATCCGTGAGTTCTATCAGAGAAAGATCAGAGACGATTTTGTAGGTCCTCTTGAAAGCAGCAATTCATCTTCTGCACTTTTTTCATATGTCGCATAGTTTTGCCGGAAAATAAAATTTTTTATTTTCTAAAAAGTGTTATCAGGATTAGAACAAAAACCATGCATGTGATGAAAAATTAGTCCAATGTGACTTTGTAGACCTTTTTAGAATAAACAACTTTTATCTGTAATATTTTCTCCGCATTTCGCATAGTTTTTCTGGAAAATGGAATATTTTTATTTTCAGTAACATTTTTACGAGCAAACGAAAAACTACATGCGTCTTATCGGAATACGGGTTTAAAAAAAACTTCCAGACCTTTATGAAATGAAGAATTTTTCTTTTTAAGATTTTTTCATATCTTGTATAGTTTGGCTTTTAGATTTTTCTGGTTTTGGTTTCTTTATTTTATTTTCAATAGCATTTTTCACGATTAAAACAAAAACTGTGCATGTTATAAAAAATTTGTCGAATGTGAATTTATAGACTTTTTTGAAATGAACGATTTTTCTTTCCAATATTTTTTTCGCATCTCGCATAGTTTTTGTGGAAAATGGAATTTTTTATTTTTAGTAACAGTTTCACGAAAATACCAAAAACTATATGCATCTCATCAAAAAACGGTCAAAAAACAAATTTGTAGACCTTCTTGGGGTGAACAATTTCTGTTCCTAACATTTTTTCGTATCTTGTATAGTTTGGCTGAAAAATTGTTTTTTATTTTATTTTCAATAGCACTTTTCCCGATTGAAACGAAACCATGCGTGTCATAAGAAATTGGGTCCGATTAAATATGTAGAGCTTTTACCAGATAAAAAATTCTGCTTCTTAACGTATTCTTGTATATTGCATAATGTAGCTAAAAAATTGATTTTTTTTGTTTTTAATAACATTTTTACGATTAAAAGAAGAGCCATGCATCTTATCAAAAAACTTCCTGCATAAAGTTTGTAGATTTACCTGAAATGAACCTTTTTGCTCCGTAACATTTTTTCAATATTTTGTGTCATTTGGCTAAAAATTTCCATTTTTGATGGGTAAAACCACAACTGTTGGACAAGGAAGACTGGTTAAGAAACTTGGCCTTTCTTTTTAGGCCTTGAAAAAGTTTACGAAGGAAAAATCCAATCAAATAATTTTTTCGGAAGTTATCGTGCCTACAGACAGACAGAGAGGCAGCCTCATAAAAACCCTTTTTTCTTCCTCAGGAGGTCCCAAAACGTAAAAATTTAATGAATACTAGCGATGTTCAATTCAACGTGAAACTAATACTTTTTCCTTAGGACGGGAATTTGAAAATGTGTTTGAATAACAGTTTTGGATTATTGTTTCATGAATTTATACTCAATTTCCTTCAAAAACTGATCGGAAAGGCTTGAAATGTAAATGTTTATTTCGTACCAGAACAGTGCCATCTGAATAAAATTGTAGCGTGTTAAAAATGTATAAATCATATGATAAATGACTAATATAATTCATGTGATGGCATTGCTATCTTTCCTTCAATTTGGGACACAATACTTTCCCTAATCTCTCACCATTTATCAATATTATGACCTAAAAGTTTTTCTATCCAACTCGTACTGGTTTTCTCTACCTAAAAGTCTTGGGATACAGAAATGTGACACTTTCTCTAGAAATGCTGACGTAATTCCTGAGTCTAGGAAGCTTCCTTTGTTTTTTCCTCCCTCGACAAAGTACCCTTTGCTTTTGAAAGTGGTATTCGAGCCGTTATGCGTCAGACAAAGGGCTTTTCGACTACAAACTGCTTCTCTTTTATAAATCAAACCGAAGACATTCCTTAGCCCGTTCTTGACACGAAAAATAGTCGAGTTTCTCTCTCGCCGTGTGTATCCCCAGCAGCTCCTCGATATATTATACTTGGTATAAATTTTGCGGTTTCTTCCACGACTAAGGTCGAACATGCCTGGTATTGGTTGTCGTGTGGTGGCTCACTTGTGTAACTGTGTATACACAAGGCCTCTTAGATACTTGTACATGTCGGATACGTACACAAGTTCCATAATGTAAATCTTGCACCACACTGACGACATGCGCGTACTTGTACTGAGTGTTATTCGTCGACGTCCTGACACTCTTGGCAAATTTCCACCAGGTTCGCCGAGTTCGTTGGGGGTTGGGTGAGGAGGCGGATTTAGATACCGACTATGTGTTATCTTTTGTCTTGAAATAATTGTTTCCTACTGCATCTGTCGCTTGGCTTCTGTGGCAACTGTGTACCACCACAAATGTGAGACCTGGACGTTTGTAGCGTAATCCAAAACATCACTAAGTCTCGACTGATTGTGGGACGAGCCTCCAGGCTTCCTGACCCAGAACCTGCGAATATTCTTTGGTGTTAATTTGCCTCCTCGAGTCCAATGAAAATTACAAAGCTGAAAACCTCTGAGATGAAACCTGAAGTTGACGCAATGTAATTGAGAGACTAATTCAGTTACTCTCTGAGCTTTATGGGGAAATCTTTCAGTGAAATGTTTACCTCTGATGAAAACTCATAAGGTCTTGTTGAATGAGAGGATGGACTATGATATTTTGTGGACTGATATTTAGCAACCAAGAACCACAAAGTTGTATCTCTTTAGTAGAATTAAGGGAACAGAAAATTAGATAATTCAAAAATGAGAAGAATCATCATGTTCTCTTTATTTGATTTAATAAAACTAAATTATATGATATTCTTTCGAATGAATAATATCTACTAGGGCGGTCTTTAATGACTTTTTTGGGAATCGTTTCCTCCCACTCGCGATATTGGTGCGAATGTCCAAAAATAAAGTGACCTCCATATCTTAGTCAAGTTGGTTAATATTTACCCATCGCCTCTAAAACTTGAAATGTTCCATATGATTATTATTGGAAACGTTGTGCAAAAACGTTAATTCATGTAACTTTTCATTCAAATAAATCGTCCACGTAAGACAATAATCTTTATGTAATGCTCAAAATATCTTAATTTTGAAAAACTTGAAATTTCCAACATTTTCAAAGTGTCGGATCCAACAATTTGGGTCAAAATAGCATCTACTATAGTTATTAAATAAGAATGATTAAAGATTGTGAAAATTAGTCGAAGCAGGGTCAGGTGCCTACACAAAAGGGTTATATAGCCTATTATGTCGTTAATAAAGTCGTTTGGAACTCCCTCTTCTCCTTCTCACTACCCCTCTCACTATCTTCTCTTCTATCCTATCCTATCCTATACTTTCCTGTCCTATCCCATCCTATACTTTCCTGTTTGATTCTGTCCTATCCTGTGTAGAATTGAAATAAAAAATAATAACCCTCAGCAATGGTTAATAATAACTTTTATAAACGGTCAATAACATTACCTAACAACGATCAATAACATCACCTAACGAGGATTAATAAGAGCTTTCAGCAACGGTCAATAACGTCTTCTGGTCACATGTAATAACAATCCCCAGCAACGGTCAATAACAAGCTTCACCAATGGTCAATAACATCTCTTAGCAACGATCAATGATAACCCTCAGCAACGATCGATACAACTTTCTAGCAACGTTAAATAACAACCCTGAGCAATGATCAATGCAACCTATTAGCAATGTTTAATGAAAACTATTGTTAACGGCCAATAACATCACTCAGAAACGGTCAATAACGTCCCCTAGTTACATGTAATAACAATCCTAAGCAGCTGTCAATGACAAGCCTTACCAACGGTTAATAGCATCCCTTAGCAACTACCAATACCATCTATCAGCAACGCCTAATAATATCCTCTAGCAACTCTCTAGCAATGAGCGATAACAATCCTTAACAACAGTCAATAACAACCCTCAGAAATAGACAATGCAACTCCCTAGCAACAGCCAATAACAACACTTAGCGACGATCGATACAACTCTCCAGCAATAGGCAATAACATTCCTTACCAACGGTCAATTTCATTCCTTAGCAACGGTCCATACCATCTCTCAGCAACAACTAATAACATCCTCTAGCAACGGTTAAGAACAACCCTCATCAACGGTCAAAACTACCCTCATCAACGATCAATGCCTCCCTAGCAACGGCCAATAACAACCCTCAGCAGCGGTTGCTATAACTCTCTAGCAATAGGCAATAACAATCCTTAGCAACGGTCAATACAACTCCCCAGCAACGGCCAGTAATGACCCTTAGCAACGATCAATACAACTTCCTAGCGATGGGCAATAACAACCACTGTCAACGTTCAATAAAAAACCTTAGCAACGGTCTAGAAAAAGCCTCACCAATGGTCAATGCAATCTCTTAGCACGGTCAATATCATCCCTGAGCAACTGTTAATAGCATTTTATAACAACGGTTATTAACAACACTTATCAACGATCAATAACAACCCTTAGCAACTGTCAATAACATCTCCTAGCTTCTTGTAATAAGAATCCTCAGCAACGGTGAATAACAACTCTTCGCAACGGGTAATAGCATCCTCCAGCAACGGTGAATAACAACGCTTGTCAACGGTCAATAACATTCCCTAACGATGATTAGTAACATCCTCTAAAAGGGTTAATAAAAGCCCTTAGAAACGGTCAATAACATTCCGTAGCAACGATCAGTAAAACTCCTTACCAACAATCAATGCAACTTCCTAGCAATGTATAATAAAAACTATTGTCAACGGTCACTAACAACGCACGGGCACGGTCAATAACGCCCCCTAGCTACATGTAATAACAATCCTTAGCAACGGTCAATGACAAGCCTTGCCAACGGTCAATAGCATTCCTTGGCAATGGTCAATGCTATCTCTCAGCAACGGCTAATAAAATCCTCTAGCAACGGTTAAGAACAACCCTCATCAACGGTCAATAACAACCCTCATCAGCGATCAATACGACTTCCTAGCAACGGCCAATAACAACCATCAGCAACTATCGATACAACTCTCTATCAGTAGGCAATAACAATCGTTATCAGTAACTTCCTCTAACAGGGGTTAATGAAAGCCCTCAGCAACGGTCAAGAGCAAGCCTTAACAATGGTCAATGGCATCCCTCAGCAATAGTCAATGGCATCCCTTAGCAACAGTCAATGGCATCCCTTAGCAACTGTTGATAACACTTCATAGCAACGGTAATTGACAATACTTATCAATGATCAATAACAAACCCTTAGCAACGATCAATAACAACCCTCATCAAAGATCAATTCAACTCCCTAGCAACAGCTAATAACAACCCTCAGCAACGATCAATACAACTCTCCAGCAATGGGCAATAACAATTCTTAGCAACGGTCAATAACAAGCCTCACCAACAGTCAGTAGCATCCTATAGCAGCGGTAAATAAGAACCCTCAGCAATGGTAAATACAACTCCTTAGCAGCGGCCAATAATAACCCTTAGCAACGATCAATACAACTTCTTAGCGATGGGCAATAACATTCACTGTTAACCGTCAATAACAATCCTCAGCAAAGGTCAAAAACATCCCCTAGCTATGCGTAATAACAATCCTTAGCAACGGTCAATGGCATCCCTTAGCCCCGTTCAATACCATCCCTTAGCAGTTGTTGATAGCACTCTATAGCAAAGGTTATTGAAAATACTTGTCAACGATCAGTAACAACCCTTAGTAACGATCAATAATAATCCTCATCAACGATCAATACAACTCCCTAGCAACAGCTAATGACAACTCTTAGCAAAGATCAAAACAACTTCCTAGCAACGGCAAATAACAACGCTCAGAAACTTTAGCAAAAGACAATAAAAACTCTTAGCAACCGTTAATACCTTCTCTGAGCAACGGTCAATAACAACCCTCAGCAATGTGCAATACAACCCCCTAGCAACGACAAATAACCACCCTTAGCAATGAGTACTCAGTTCGACGGACAGACACCCGACCGAAACTATTAGGGCTTCAGCCCGGGCCTACGAAACCCTAAACAATCTGATAAATTATTGTAAAGCGTATGATGGACCGGAGGATTCAAAATTTAGAAAAAAGGCCAAGATGGTGGCGAATTAAATATTCCAGAATGGCTCACTTCTGCAGTTTGCAATGAAATATTTGCAAACTTTGTCATAATAAGAAGTTTGATCTTAGAAATCATCTGATGATCCCCGAAATCTTTCTCAATTTCACCAAAAAGTCAAGTTTATCTTAAACCATTTTATGGTAATACTAGCCATTCAAATCTTACGCAAAAAGGGGTAGAGGCGAAATTCTTTTATTGTGAACTACATGGAAATCTATTTAGGAACCTGCACGGAAAACTTATACACATTTCGCTCACAAATTTTGAAATCAATTGATTTTTGTAAGCGATTTTGTCCGCCATATTGAACTTTTTCCGAAACTTATAGTGTCTTATATCAACATAAAATGATTTAAGATGAAATTCCTTTTGTAGCGAAGTTTAAAAGTATATCATTCGAAGCTGTAGAACTGAGCTATTCTTGAAAAAGAAATTGCCGCTATTTAGAATTTTTTTCATTTTAGACATCTGGGGACAACGGATGATTTCTAAAGTCAAACTTTTACTTCTAGCATAGGTTGAAAGTATATTATCGAAAATTGCAGAAATGAGTTATTTTTGGATATTTAATTCGCTACCATTTTGGATTTTCTTCTAAATTTTGAATTTTTCTGTATCCATACGCAGCTCCAATTTTGCGAAGTTTTCGACTTTTCAAAAAAAATGTCATTTCTTGTGAAATTTTGCGATTTTTTCACCAAAAATGCGACTAATAAAGTTTTTTCCATTTTTCTCAGAAGATCGCTATACTTAGTTTCAATTTCAATCGTATTCAAAATTTTGAAATTGAAATTCAAAATTATGAAAAATTGTACCATTTTAATTGTGAAGATTAACAATTGGACAATTTCTCAGTGTAGCTTTATAATTATACAATTTGAAGTTAACGGCGTTTAAAATCAAACAATTTCTAATTGCGCGAATCCGTATACAATGTTTTAATTTTCTCAAAATGTAGGCCTTAACATCCGGACATTTTCAAGTCGAAAACGTTTAAAATCTATTGATTCCAAATTCAATTATTAAAAATGAATAATTTCACATTTGAGTCGTACAGTCTCAAATTTAAAGCTGTTGAGTAATTGTTGGTTTAAAACATTCAAAGCAAATGTTTCAGAAGTCAAAAATTAATGTAAATTATAAACTTCTCTCGTATGAAAATAATCCAAGTCGACAAGTTTAACAGATAAAAGTTCAAAAATAAATATTTTAAGTCTAGATTTGGAGTCCTTGAAGCTGAATGACTATCGTTGAAAAATTGTTTTAACTTTAAACTATATCGATTGTGCAAAAAATATTCGAAAATCAATAAGAATTATGTGCTTTATATTCCCAAACAAATAAAGTGATTAGTTTAGTCATTCAGTGTCTGACACTGCTTTTTTTATTATCTTTCAAAATTTCATGCAACTTTTTGTGGACTTCTATCGAAATTCCATGCCACTTTTTTCGTAATTTTATGCGTTTCATGTAACTTTTCTTAAGCCTCCTATTCGATCTGAGTTTTGTACATTTTACAATGATTTATATGATTTTTTCACAATGTTCAATTATCTTTTATTAATAACTACAGCAAATGCAATCAGACCCAAATTTTTGGTTCCGCTATTCTGGAAATTTCAAGTTTATCAAAATTAAAATATTTTGATCATTATATAGAGATTATCGTCCTATGTAGACGATTGATTTTAATAAAAAACTGAGAAATTTGCGTACATTAAACGTTTTTGAACAATTTCTTCCATGCTTATCTTACGGGAAACTTCAAGTGCCTGGGACCATAAGTATTAACCAATTAGGCTCAAATTTGAAAGACATTTTATCTTTGGGCATTTGCCCCAATATCAAAAGTGGAAGCAAACAAATACCCAAAAGAAATTTTTCCCACTCTAATATCTGCTCCTTTCAATTAAATGGAGCAATAAAGCAAAAGGGCATCAATTTTTAAATGATAACACACATTAATATTCCTTTTGATATACTGAGAGATAAAGAATGTAGCAGCATAAATTCCGCAAGAGATTTTTTCATATCCTGAAGGGTAAATCCTAAAAAAAGTGTTTCTGAGTTAAATAATGACCGGTGAAATAATAGACGCTGTTTATCCATCTATAGCGGATGATTATATCTACGATGTACTAACATGAAGCTGTATATCCCCGGGTCAAGATAATGCGGTCCTGCTCCCTTGGCCCCGTGAAAATTTCATTCGTCGTTTGTTCAGTATATGGAACAATATTTGCTATCTTTTCCATCTTCATGATATAAGAACGTAGACAAATACCCTGAGGCTTACAGCAAGATTTCTAGTTGACTGCCAGTGTTTTTTCCAGCCCTTATACTTTTTCTCTGTATCAGAATGATATCTCTATCCTGTAATATTCTTTCATTATGTCTAAGTCTCTTGTTTTCTTCCACTACGCTATATGAAAAATTTTTTTTTTTCACACAAAATATACACTACCGACACCGAAAACTGGCCGAAAACAAACATCATGGCTTTTGGTGTAGGACATATTTTTGATGATGAAGGTGAGTTCAAGCAACTTTTTTCCGAATTTCATGATGTTTTAACAAGTCCCCTTTATCCTGAAGCGCTGTGAATTAAAAAAGGGTGTTTTTATCTCATTTTTTAAGCAGTCGGTTCAAAAAACTTGTTCATACGATTATGAATGCAAATAATGAAATTTTCTTTTTCACTTGAATACTACCATTTTTTTAGACCCACATCTGTGAAAATTCGAAAGTTTTGGCCGGTATATTGGATCCATCATTTAGAATTTGTAACATTCACGTCAGAATCAAAATTAGCGACTCCAAAACTCCTTGTACAAAATTTCAGGCAAATCTGTAAAAATTTTGAAATTTTGCCCGCCGTATTGGATCCGAAATTTTGAATTTGTAACTTTTGACGTCAAAATCGAAATCAGCAACCGAAATCTTGAAGCAACAAGCGGCTGACCTATTGAAAATTAGCCTTGACTTATAAATTTTATATTTTACAAAAGTGATTTTTGGTGCGAGTATGCTAAATTTAAAATACATTTCCGCATCGTGTTTCTCACGTGACAATTAAATACCCACAAGGCCAAATCACTTCAACTAGGACTCATTTAATGTAGAACTCGATGAGCTTTTGTTAGGGGGTTTCAAAAATATTTATTTCTATAATTCGTGAAAAAGTGCTAGTTTTTCCACCTGTTTTCTGTATAAAAAGTGACCGACTTGTTGTGAATGACGTAGCGCATGCGCAGTGTCGACCTTTCCGGGCAACGGTGAAAAAAGTAGACGGATGCAGCGAAAAAAGTGACGCACAGTGAAAAAAGTAAATTAAGTGCGAACTAAAGTACTAACCATGTGGCCTGCTTCAGTAAGTGAAGGTGAACTCGTAACTGTTGCGTTGTATCTAATTTCACCACTCCTAACCTTCCTGATCAAACATTGCAACCAACTTACAGTTACGGCCACATTGTTGCCATAGTTTTGACAATTACCGTTGTTATTGATGCGTCAATTGACAACAAATCGCCTCCTTTTTGAACAAAAAACAGGTAAAAAACTAGCACTTATCAAACAAATTTTAGAAAAAGTATCGTGTTTCACATGTTGAAAAAGCGGCGATTTCAAACTCGTGTGATAGCCACCCTCGCTCCGCTCGCATGGCTAACTTCACACTCTTCTTAAATCTCTAGCTTTTTCAACTTCTCACACAATATACTATTATCTACATTCTGGACGGCACTATCACTTTTCAAGTTAAAGGCTAATTTGCAGTAGGTCACCCGGTTGGTAGTCCAATACTATCCGTCAGTATTGTAAACAGAATTTTTATTGCTGAAAATAATCGAGTGGACATTTTAATACAATACTGAAACCCTGAGATCTGCCTGATCGTTGCGTATATTGTTACTTAACAATAAAATGAAAATTGATTATTAGATATTAATTTGTTAATTACAAATAAAAAAATGATGTTTCATTTTGAACATTCTAAAAATAAATCAAAACAGAACAGCAATAATCATAATGTCATCGATCTTCTTATTTAAAGTAAAAGATATCTGATATTTTTACATTTTATAAGTAAAAATCAATGTTTTATACATTATTTTCTAACTGCGATATCAACCAAAGAAAACCATTTTCTGACTGTATATTGCATCCCTGCAAGGAATACAACTAATATTAACATCCTCAAAGTAAGAGAAAAAAGTTTTTCCATATGAAGAAGTAGTTTAGCGGGGATAAAACTCATAGCATATCTCCCTCTTATTACTAAAAATCTGAGCAGAACAAAAAACCAAGAAAAATCAAAGGTGGCCTTTTTGAGAAAATTGACTTTCCAGTGTTTTTGCAAAGAAAATTGAATTATTTAAATTTGTTTCCATGGCATAACATTGTAAAGGAAATTTTCGTTAATTTCCTTATGATTCACGAAAAAATTTAAGTAGCACTAGGTCTGCGAAAAAAATTTTTTGGTAATGAACAAAAAATACGTGTCACATATTTTTCCTTGAAAAACCATATATTTCAGCCCCAAACAATTTCATGACATTACTAGGGTCAAACTGCCTGACTTCGTATGAAATCTTTCAAATAATAATTTTCTTATGCCTACATTTGTAATACCTTTTTCGCGTCCAACAGTTCATATAATTGTTCCTAATAATTTATTTAAACAAATTCTCCAGTGTATCAGTTTTTTGTTTCAAAAAATACTTTTGTACTAAAATCGTTGTGATGTATTATTGGAGTGGTATTTGGTTATGAATAATTTTTATGAGTTAGAAATTGATAAACAAACTCTGAAGTTAAAAAAATTTCAAGTCGCAATATTGCAGCATCTCACCAGATTAGGATACATTTTCTGATAATTTGGGAATAACATGTAGGACATGAGACTTTGAAATCACACATTTTTTGCGTCCAACAATTCATATAATTGTCATAAACAATTTATTCAAATAAGTACTTTAGTGTTCTAGTTCGTTGTATAAGAAAGGAAGACCTCTCCGAAAGCACGTTGCCCTTCTTTAACAAATTAATATCCCATAAACTTTTAGTTAAATAGAGTTTGAATATGAATCATTTTGAAGGCTTTTTTATGCCCTAGAAATCAAGTCCGACATTTTTAGCAAAAAAAAAATCTGTTCATATTTTGATTTAAAAAAATGCCAATTTTACTGGATCATTATCATTAAAGAATAAAATTGAATACATCATACCGTGTAGAAATGTTGAAAGGCTATTGTTGGGGCCCAGATGGGTTTTCCCTATTGTTGTTAGGCTCCGCCATGGCAAATTGTGACCGGCCCTACTAGTTTAATTACGCAAAATTTTTGGGGGCCGTCAAAGAAAATATGATGAGGCCCCTAACAAGGATTCTTTTCGTTTTTCAACTAATATCAGAGGCCTCCCCTGAGGCCCTAATAGGGCCATTTTTAAATAATTGCATTTCTCATTTCGTGCAGTGACAAATAATTCCGATATAGCGTGAGAAATTTTTCAAAACATTAAACATCTTCAAGAGTATATCTTGAAAGCATGTAAAAACTTTTCACTAAAAAAATTGTTTTCCATAAGTTATGAAACGAGCAATACTTATCCTAGATTTATCTCGGATTCCGAGATCATTTTGAAACAACTCTAAGCATTTCCTTTCTCACAGAGGGAGGTTTGTAATGACCTAAATTTCTAAATCTACTTTCTTGACATATTTCGCTATAATTTGACCCCAGGAATTCAAAAATGCAATTTTTTCAAAATTTCTTTGTGTGTGTAACTTTTTTCTGTTTACCATATCTCGAAAAGTAAAAGAGCTAGATTATGAAATGTTAACCTAATTGATGTCCAGGCTGGGTAGAATTTTGGACTAGATTGGCCAATTAAAAGTGATTTTTTTTGTTCTTAAAGAATTGAAAATTGAAATTTTACTTTGTTCATATGAGAAAAACTCTTTTGATATTCGAAATACAACAACACTATTACACTTGATGTATTTGTTTGCGTCTTCGTGACGCATCGCTCGACCTATTTTTGAAGCTTTTATGACCTACCAACACCAATTCATGTAGTTTCAAAAAAATTGTTTATACTGTTATATGACAAAAACTTTGTTGATATTAGGAATACTACAGTACTGTATCTGATATACTTGTTTGCATTTTCGAGACGCGTTGAATGACTTATTGGCGAAACTTTCATGACCTCTTATGATCTAGCAATATTGATTTATAAATTTGAAAAATATATTGTTAATTTCGTGTATATCAGGAAAAATTTTTCAATACTGAGAATACAATATTATAAAGTTTTAAAAATTATTATAAGTTATAAAAAAAGTTGCTCACCTTGTTTATGTAAGGAAAACTTATTTAATATTTAAAATATAACACTACTGTAAATCAAAAAGTTGTGCGTTGCAACGGAACACATTGATTGCACTTTTGACGGTCTCTCTGATCTTCTGGAAATGAGATTTTCGGTAATAGAAACATCATCTTGGTGGAATAAATGTCAGTTTTTTTTGTTAGTGAAAATAAATCTGCTTCTTTGAGGAAGCAAATTCATTTGATGCCTGTCAGGAAGCCAAGTGCTCATAAAGTGAGCCCAAATAAATACATCCATAGTACTTCGCAGAGGTATCATAATTTGGAGGAAAAAAAATTTGTTTCTGAACAAAAACTTTTTAAATCTTCTCAAAATATATTCAAGAAGGAATTTTAGTGGTCCCAAAAACTTCTTACGTCATATCAAACTGGCATAAGTCGAGCATTTCGAATCTCAAATTTTTCCACGAACATGTCAGATTTTTTAATTATTTCGAGGGCCGCCCTAATAAGAGAAAGCTATTGAGGCCCCTAAAAGAGCCCCAATATTATTAGTGACTATTGGGGCAATTTCTAAACTGGACGTGAATCGCATTGCAGAATTACGTATATAGAACTTGAGTAAACTATGTCTAGACAATTATAAGTCTTGAGAGCATCTTTCTTGATGTTCGGAGTAACCCAACCGCCCTTGCAATTCCGTTTATCAACTCAATAATTACCATTTGAGTTGCACAACACACGTGAGAAATGAGCACTGTAGCACATCGAATGCAACTTGTGGCAGAAACTCAAACTATTTGGCGGCGAGCGACTTTGGATTTAGTTCTGTACTCGTAGTACACCTGTTAGGTCTCCAGGGTCCATGACTGCCGGATATACGTGCACATACATACGTGAAACAGTAGTGAATGAAATGTGAACTCGGGTGCATGCAGTGCATAAATGGAGGCGCCACCGATTACCCTATTACTCGGCGGGGAGCTATGCATTTTCATTACGAATAAATAATCGTTCGAATTGGCCACTCATTACAAATCCCAGAATGCAAAATTCACTAATGGATCGAGGGCATGCACTGAAGTTTTATCCAATTGAAGAAATACTCGAAGAGCTTAGAAAATTCCGCTTTTATTTCTCTGAAACACTTTATTCATGTTTAAGTTATACAGGTATATATTTGTTGGAGGGAATGTATAGGAATAACTAATGACAATGTAGATTCATTTTATTACGACTCTTTAACTAAAATAGTGAAATTTTACATAAAAGTTGGAAGAACCGTCAACACATACGCACAATACAACCCAGAAACCTACAAACTCCTGAAAATAAGAGAAATCCACAAACAGACGAAACCACCAAGGTCAAAAACATCCTAAGGATGTCATAAAACCCCGTAAACTGTTTTCTTCAACACACAACACACCCGGAATACAAACAGTCCCAAGAACCTAAACCACCTCCTGTACACAACACTTCGGAAACGCAAGAACCTAAGAACTACACATATGTACATCTTCCAAACAAACAATGTGCCCGGTGTCTGGAACCCGAAACATCCTAAAAGCACCATGAAACCCCTAAGTTTACAACACACGTGGGACTCAGGACACCACAAAAACTCCACAAAAGAAAAATTGATCACTAACAACACAATTTACGACAATGAGGAAAAACACAATATTCTTCTATACCCATAAATGCCGACACTAAATTTGCTTATATAATTTGCTTAAAAAATGAACAGATAATATCAGATGATGAAACTTCATTACTTAAAATCATTGGTAACATGATTTAGAGACAATGAGAAAAAATGAAAATCTTCTTCTGCCTATAAATGCAGACAATATGCATTTGTTAATCAAATTCATCAAGTTAATTCACTCATCACTAACATCACACTAACATCATCACTAACAACACAATTTACGACAATGAGGAAAAACACAATGTTCTTCTATACCCATAAATGCCGACACTAAATTTGCTTATATAATTTTCTTAAAAAATGAACAGATAATATCAGATAGTGAAACTTTACTTAAAATCATTGCTAACATGATTTAGAGACAACTAGAAAAAATGGAAATCTTCTTCTGCCCATAAATGCAGACAATATGCATTTGTTTATCAAATTCATCAAGTTCATCAAGTTCATCTTCAATTTGATCATCAAATTAAAAAATAATACCGAATGGCATGTTTCCATTACTGAATATCACTCGCAACATAATTTGGAGAGAACTGAGAGAATAAGCGATTTATTTTGCCTCAAAAGTGCTGACACTGTGCACTTGTTTATATAATTTGTTTATGAAATTATTAAGAAATATGAGATGACAAATTTTCGTTACTAAACATCCCTAAAAACATGATTTGAGGAAAATACAGAGAAAAAAATATTTCTTTCCTCAAATAAGTGCTGAAACTATGCATTTGCTTATTTCATTCGCTTATAAAATTGATAAAGAATATAAAATAACAAATTTCCGTTATTAAATATCCTTAGCAATGCGATTTGTCGAAAATGAGAAGGAAAAAAGATTTTGCTCCCCTTATGAATACCAACTAAGTGTATTTGTTCAAATAATTTGTTTACAAAAGTGATAAATAATACTAAATGACAAAAATTTTCATTACCAAACGTAACTGACAACATAATTTAGAGATAAATAGAGAAAAGAAAAATATTCTTCTGTCCATAAATGCCGACAATAGACATTTTTTATATAATTTGTTCATCACATTAAAATATTATATTAAATGATAAATTTTCATTACCAAACGTCACTGGCAACATAATTTTAAGAGAATCAAGAAAATGAACGATTTTTTTTCCTCAAAAATTCCAACACTGTACACCAGTTTATATAATTTTTTTATGAAATTATTAAAAAATATAAGATGACAAATTTTTATTACTAAATATCCCTAACAATATAATTCGAGGGAAATACAGAGAAAAAAATTTCTTTCTCCGAATAAATGCCGACACTGTGCATTTGCTCATTCAATTTGTTCAACCAATTGATGAAAATATAAAATGACCAATTTTTATTATTAAATATCCTCAGGAACATATTTTGACGAAAATATAAAAAAACCGATTTTGCTTCCCTTATAAATGCAGACACAGAGCATTTGTTCATATAATTTCTTTGTAAAAGTAATAAATAATATCGAATGACAACAATTTCCATTACTTAACATAACTGACAACAGAATTTATAGACAATTAGGAAAAAGCAGAAAATCCTTCGGCTCATGAATGCCGACAATAGGCCTTTGTTCATATAATTTGTTTATCACATTGAAAAATAATATTGAATGACAAATTTTCATTACCCTACATCACTGGCAACATGATTTTAAGAGAATTCAGAGAATAAACAATTGCTTTCTCCTCAAACGTGCCGCCACTGAAAACCTTTTTATATAATTTATTTACAAAATTATAAAAAATATAAGATGAACAATTTTCATTACTCAACATCTTTCACAATATAGTTCGGGAGGAATACAGAGGAAAATATATTTCGTCCTCCAAATAAATGCCGACACTGTGCATTTGTTTATTCAATTTGTTTATAAAAGTAATGAATAATATCGAATGGAAAGTTTTTATTACCAATTATAGCTAGGAACATAAATTGATGAGAATCAAGAAAAAAACGATTCTACTCCCTTTATAAATGCCGACACAGTGCATTTGTTTATATAATTAGCTAATGAAAGTAATACATAATATCGTATGACAAAAATTTCCATTACTTAACATAACTGACAACATAATTTAGAGAAAATTAGAAAAAAACAAGGTATTTTTCTGCCCATAAATGCCAACAATATGGATTTTTTTATATAATTTGTTTACCAATTTGAAAAATAATATTAAATGACAAATTTTCATTACCAAACATTACTGATAATATAATTTCAATAGAATCAAGAGAATGAACGAAATCTTTCTCTTGAAAAATGCCGACACTGTACACCTGTTTATATAATTTGTTTATGAAATTATTAAAAAATATGCAATGACAAATTTTCATTACTAAACATCCTTAACAACATAATTCGAGGGAAATACAGAGAAAAGATATTCCTTTTCACAAATTAATGCCGACACTATGCATTTGTTTATTTAATTTTTTCATAAAATAATAAAAAATAATAAATAACAAATGTCCATTATTGAATATCCTTAGGAATATATTTCGACGAAAATGAAAAAAAAAAGTTTTTCCCCTCCTTATAAATGCCCACACAGCTTATTTGTTCATATAATTTGTTTACAAAAGTAATAAGTAATATAAAGAGACAACAAATTTCCATTACTTAACATAACTGACAACATAATTCAGAGACAATTAGGAAACATCAAAATATTCTTCGACTCATAAATGCCGACAATGGGCATTTGTTTATATAATTTGTTTATCAAATTGAAAAAAAATATTAAATGACAAATTTTCGTTACTAAACATCCCTAACAACATCCTTAACAACAAAAAGAAAGAAATTTTCAAGAAATGAAAAAAACTGAAAAAAACTGACATTTTCTTCGCTATTTACAATAACATAAAAGTTGAAAAAAAAACAAAGTGGAAAAATAGGCTCACACAGATCTCCGGAAAATTTAGTGCTGAATTTTTCTAAAAATAAAATCGAAAATCGGCCATGAATTGTGGTCTAGACTTTATTTTGAACCTCGTTTGTCGAGACATAAATTTAGGATTTGAAATTCGACATGTCTGACAAGGATCATCCATTTCCACTTGAGTTTCTTTCCTTGCAGTGGATACAAACATCGTTGGTCAGACGTCACATACGCGTATAATACAAGTAGCAAAACGGTGTCTTTCCAGACAATCAATTTTCCTTCAAAATAACTTAATTTGAGCACAGTGTTGTCACTTATATGAACAAAGAAATAGTTTTTCTTCTTAATTTCGCTCAAACTAGGTTGCTAAGGTGTTTAGCAATAAAAATTTGTCATCTTACATTTTTTTCTCAATCTTATAAACAAATTATATAAACAAATGCCTTATATTGGGATTTATAAGAAGAACAAAATTGTTTTCTCCCCTAATTTCTATGAATTTATGTTACCAGTTATGTTTAGTAGAGGAAATTTGTCATTCGATATAATTTGCTACTTTTATAAACAAATTACATAAACAAATTCACTGTGTCCTCATTTATAGGGAGGACAAAATCGTTATTTCCTTAATTCTTATCAATTTATGGTACCAGTTATGGTAAGTAATGGAAATTTGTGATTCGATATTATTCCTTACTTTTATAAACAAATTATATGAACAAAGACACAGTGTCAGTATTTATATGAAGGAGGAAACTTTTTTTTATTTTCCTCAAATCATGTTGGTAAGGATGTTGAGCAATGGAAATTTGTCGTCTAATTTTTCTTTCTTAATTTTCTACAGGAATGCACTGTATTGGCATTTATGAGAAGAGCATAATCGTTTTTTTCTGGAATCTCATCGATTTATGTTACTAGTTATTATTGGTAATAAAAACTTTTCATTCAATATTATTTTTTTATGAACAATTTATGTAGACAAATTCACCGTGTCAGCATTTATGAGGAGAAAAAAATCATTTTTTCTATCAATTTTCATCAAATCATGTTGATAAGAATATATAGAAGTGAAAATTTGTCATTTTATGTTTTGTCTTACGTTTATAAGCAAATCAAATAAACGAATGCACAGTATCTGCATTTAGAATTAGAAAGAAATTGGTTTCTTTTCATTTCTATCAAAGTATGTTCCTAAGGGTATTCAGTAACGATAATTTGAAATTTTATATTTTTCAAATTTTATAAATAAATTGAATGAACAAATGCACAGTGTCAGCATTTACATGGAGAAATAAATATTTTGTTCTCTTCATTTATCTCAAATTATGTTGTTAGGAATTTTAAGCAATAAAAATTTGTAATCTCATATTTCTTCTACTTTCATAAATAAATTATATAAATAAATGTAGTGTCGACATTTTTAAGTATAAAAGAAGATTGTGTTCTTTTCCCATTGTCGTTAAATTATATTGCTGGTGAAAAAATCCCGAAACAAACTTGCTTTACATAAAAATGATAGAGCATTGAAATCTCCTGCATTATACGTTTGCTTTTACTAATAATTTTTTGTTACTTGAATGGTATGAAACAATAGAATGGAAAATTCCTATCTATCCTAATTTTGAGAGTTTTTTAATTTTACTTTATGATAGTTTGGACTTTTGAGTGGTATTAAGCTTTTTTGATACGCCAAAAAAGCACTTTCATGCCTTTTTTCCTTCTTTTCAAAAAATAGTGTAAAGCATTTGAATTTCCAATTTTAAATTGTATTTCCACTTTCCAGTAAAATGTGTTTCATTTGAGAGTGCTACAAAACACCAGAATATCAAATTACAGTATTCATTTAGTTCAGGGGTGGAATTATTTTACCTAGGGTTATCTTGAGAGGGTTTAAGACTTGGTACCCCCCACATAGTATATTTCCATGCCCTAATCATTTTTTTCTGATTATCAACATTAAGTATAAAAATTTCAAATTATAGTTTTTTCTTACTTTAGGGTAGAACTATTTTATCTAGTTATCAAATTTTTGAAATTTAAATAATAATGGTTTCTAATTTCTTGGATTAATATCTTATTAAGTTAAAGTTTCAGACGTCTAGTCTGACGACTTTTTGTTTTCATTTTTATTTTCTTTTTTTACAATAAAAAAAATATATATCCAGCAACATTTCCTATCATTGAGTAGTCTAGGCTAATAGGAGTGAGATAAAAATTATTTCAAGAATATTCAACTTGCGGAAAGCCACCAAAATTGGAGAAAACTAACCGCTTATCTCCGTGTTTGAACTTAGAAATTAAATTTTATATTCAAACCGAAAAAGTTTTACATTTCTAGCCTTCAGCTTTTGAAAACTGGTACCCTATGGTGTCAGATGAAAATTACGTAAAAAATCTACAAATTCGATGCCCGAAGGCAAGAAATATGAAAGTTGTTCGATTCTGTCATAAAATTTAATTTCTAGGTTCAAAAATGGAGATACACGATCAGTTTTCTCGATTTCAAAATAATTTTTGCCTGACTTCTTAAGGAACTAGTTTTTGATAGCCGTAGGCTCAAAATGTGAAACATGTTCGTTTTTTTAAGTAAATTAATATCTTTCGAAAAAATTATTGTTTTTCTCACTTGCAAATAGTTTTTGATCATGTAGACTCCTTGAAAGTGCGTATAAAATGTTGCTAGAACCGAATTCATTTAAATCGTGTAGGCAAACCATGCTCAAGTCATAGAATCATTTTCCACTCAAATATCTTGTCCTTCAAAGGAAATAAGACAAGAAGTATCTTACTGTTTTCACGGAAGAACTTGTTTGATAAAGTTATGAGTATTTGAACTTTAAAAATTAAAACGCAGATTTGCAAAATATGGTCAAAATTTTCGTTAAAATTAGGATATTTTTTTAGCTAATATAGATACTTATTCATTTCTTTCTGATTCTAGAGGGATTTTTTGTTCTCTTTCGAAATCCGTTAGGAAATTTTGCAAAAGTTCTAAATTGGGAAAATGGTGGCTGTTTTTCTGAAAATATTCAAAGTCAATTTACTCTAAAACCTTAGTGTTTTTTTCTCTAGATTTTTTCCTAGATTCGCCCTAGTGTGAAGAGTATATGCCACGATAGTCTGTGCTGTGCCCACGCCTTAGTGAAAAGAGAGAATTTCTTTTTGTCTGAAAAACAAAGATTCACGTTTTTTGCCAAAATGACAGAAAATACAAAAAAAGTCAAAAGAACAAAATTGTTACTTGAAAGAAAGTTCTAGATAAATTTTTCTTGCCACTTCTTCCTATCTAGCGTAAGTTTCTAGATTTCTTCTTAAATATGTATAAATTCCTTTGAAATTTATTTTTTCTCAACAGTTCAATCTTATGATATCACAAAAAACAAAAAAAAAACGTAATTTGAGAGCTTCAACAACTTTTACATCAATTTTTTCCTTTAAAATCGGTATTTTTAAAATACCATAACCGTTACTCTCCCTTTTTTCCCAACTTTCTTCATTATTGTTCCCCAACATGTTGTCAAAACTGTTAAACTAAGTCCTTTATGATTTTTCATAATATCATATATTGTAGTCTCAAGGAACAAAAAACCTAAAAGACTTTATACATAATTCGGAAAAAATATAAAAAATAACGCTAGATAGAAAAACCTGTCAAGAAACATTTTTCTATAACCTCTTTAGAGAAACAATTTTGTTTTATTGACTTTTTTCGTACCTTGTGTCGCTTTTGCAAAAAAATGTAAATTTTCGTTTCTCAGTAAAGAAATTCTCTCTTCTCCCTCAGGCGCGGGCACAAGGCAGACTAACATGAAATATACTCATTACAGTAGAACGAATCTAGGAAAATATGTAGAGAAAAAAAACGCTTGGGTTTTAGAGTAAATTGACTGAATATTTTTAGTAAAACGGTCGCCGTTTTGTCAATTTTTAGCTTTTTCTGAACTTTTCAATGGATTTTCAAAGAAGACGATAAATTATATCAGAATCAGAAGGAAAAAGATAAATGTCTGCATTAGCCAAAGCATTATCACACTTTTAACAAGAATTTGAGCCTTTTTTTGATGATCCGCGTTTTCAATTTTTTAAATTCAAATACTTATAACCTTGTCAAAAAGAACATTTTCGTCAAATCGGTAAGATACCTGTACGTGTCGTCTTATCCCGCGTGAGCAACAACATTTTGTTAAGCAAATGATTCTGTTGAGATATAAATTTTTTTTTTAAATTTTGCTTACCTCAGGAAAAATATTTTACGCGCAGATTTTAATGGAATGCATCCTTATTTAAACAAAAAAGGTTGATGTTCGCTCATTAGATATTGTGAGAATGACAAAAAAAGAATTTGAAAAATGCCAAATTTCAAGAATTTTTAACACAGTATTAGCAGAAATGTCAGGCTTTGTAACCTAAATCTTTTCAAACACGGAGTGGTATTTAATTGATATATAAGTCAATAGAATGTTTATAACTATCTTCGTACAAAAATGTTCATCTCTAAGAATTTGTACAGTTTTTAATTTTCCGTTCATGAGTAATTTTTTTTTGATATGTGGAATGAAGCAACATAATCTCTAGATCAATTGCCTGTCATAAATTTCCATGAGTTTTCGAGTGACAGTTGTTATGCTACGGCCAATACATGACCGAATATATGCATATTGAAACCTGAGTGTTCGAAGAAATTTCCTAATCGAAATGAAATCTACTTCCTTATGAACCCTTTCATGAACCAAAAACAGAACATAAAAGGGTTTGGATTATTATCTTTTCCTAATTTGAAAAATGGAAGAATCTGATTAGATTGGTTCTCAATGAACTTACAAATTTTCTATATATTTTTTCAAAAACATGGTCCTAGGAAGCTGTAAATCTTTCAGAAGTATAACAACACTTTTAGACAGAAAAAAAATTCATTTCCACAGTTGAATATTTGTTTTTCTTTGTTGAAAATGATTTTTTTAAACTGAAAATTCAACAATTTCAGTTGAAAAATCCTCATCTTACTCGAAAATTCATCTTTTTTGGTTAAAATTGTATTATTTGGCGAACCATTTCATTTATTCTGCTGAAAATTAATTTTTGAACTAAAGATTCATCATTTTAGAGTTCATCCTTTTGGTTGAAAATTGAACTGCTTTGTTGAAAACTCGTTTTTCGTTTTGTTGAAAATCAATTGTCCTAACTGAAAACTTGACTGCTCCATTTTATGTTGTAACTTCACCTTCTGAGATTGAAAAATCATGTATTTTGTTGAAAATCTGCCTTCTTCTAGTTTTTCCACTGAAGTTCGAACTGAATTAGTAGAACTTAATAGGAAAATCCAACTATCTTTGGTTGAAAGTTAATTCTTTAATTATTGTTCGTGAAAAGTTTACTATTACATTTTTAATTGAGAATTCATCTTTTTTGGTTGGAAATTTAATTATTTTGTTAAAAAGTCATCGTTTTTGGCTCGACATTAATCTGTTCTGTTTAAGGATTCAACTATTTTGTTGAAAGTTCGACTTTTTTTTTAATTAAACTGTTTTTTAGTCATAATTACAATTATTTTTGGTTAAACTATCGATGATTACATTTTTCTTTGCATTACATTATTAATCCTCTTTAGTTGAAAAGTCGTTTTTTAATTGAAAATTAATTTTCTTTGACTGAAAATTTAATTATTCAATTTTTGGTTGAAAATTGATATTTTTAATTAAAAATTGTTCTTCTTTAGTCGAAAATTCAACTTTTTCTTGAAGGTGTATTTATTTTGCTGAAAATTCATTTTTTTGTTGAAAATTCTGTTTTTTAGTGAAATTTTTTAGTTTGAAAATTTGTTTTTTAGTTCAAAATTCATGTACTTTATTGAAAATTCGTCCTTTTCTCATTTTCCCGCTTGGTTTTGAACTGAATTCATGAAACGTAATAAGAAAATTCAGCTATTTTTGCTTGAAAGTTAATTCTCTAATTATTTTGAGTTAAAAAGTCTACATTTACATGCTCTGTTGAGAATTCATCCTATTTGGTTAAAAGACTTACTATTTGTTGAAAATTAAATCATTTTGTTGAAAAGTCATAATTTTTGGTTCAGAATTAATCTATTTGAGTTAAAAGTTGAGCTATTTTGTTAAAAGTCAATTTATTTTGTTGAAAAATTCGTCTTTTTTCGTAGAAAATTAATGTTTTGGGCTTAAATTCATATCATTGTTTGAAAGTGAACTACCTTATTGAAAGTTTGTTTCTTTCTTTGGTTGAAAATTAATTATTTCAAATTAAAATTCAGCTATTTCATTTTTTGTTGAAAATATGTCTTTTTTAGTTGAAAAATCGTATTTTTTGGTAACAAATTTATTCTTCTTGTTTGAAAATTAATCTTTTTGATTAATAATTCATCCGTTTTGGTAAAGGATTTAACTTTTTTTTCAAATTCGCCTTTTTTGATTGAATGCAACTGTTTTTGATTCAAAATTAAGATCTTTTTTGGTTGAAATATAAACTATTACATTTTTTGCTAAGAATGCACGTTTTTTGTTTGAAAATTCATTCCTTTAGATGAATATTCATTTTTCAACTGAAAACTCATTATTCCATTTTTGGTTAAAAATGTATCTTTTTAGTGGAAAATTCAACTATTTGGTTGAAAATTTATCTTTTTTTGTAGAACTTTGTCTTCTTGGTTGAAAATTCATTTTTTTCTTAGTAAATTAAATAACTTGGTAGAAAATGATACTACTTGGTTGAAAATTCAAAAACTTGGGTAAAAATTAACTATTTTGTTGAATTTCGTCTTTTTTGGTTGAATTTAACTGTTTTGATGAAAAATTTGGATTTTTTTTTTGTTAAAATATCAAATATTACATTTTTGTTTCAGAATGGTTCGTTTTTGGGTAATAATTCAACTGCTTGGTATATATTTAAGTGTGTATCATTGATTCGTAGTTTTGCACACGATTGAAACCCGAAACACCTCCTTTTATCGAAAATTCAACTGTTTGTTTGAAAGTTAATTTGTTTTATTTAAAGATTCAACTATTTTGTTGAAAATTTGTCTTTTACTGTTAAATTTAACTGTTGTTGATTCAAAAATGAAATCTTTTCTGGTTGAAAATTAACTTCTTTGTTGGAATTTAATATTTTTGGGTTTAAAATTCAACTCTTTTTTGAATATTCATCTTCTTGGTTTGGAAATTCATTTCTTTAAGTATAAATTTAATCTTTTTTTAGTTTAGAGTTCAACTTTTTTAGTTTAAAGTTCAACTTTTTGGTAGAAAATTACCCAGGTTTGGTTGAGGATTCAACTCTTCTGTAGAAAATTCATTTATTCAATTGAAAATTTAAGTGTTTGATTGAAAATTAACTTTTCTGTTGAAACTTCATATTTTTGGCTTGATAATTCAACTCTTCTCCTAAAAATTCTTGTTGGTTGTAAATTTAACTACTTTTGATAAAAATTTGTTTTTTTTTCTTGGTTGAAAGCTCATCTTTTTCAGTTTAAAATTCAACTATTTGGTTGAAAATTTATGTATATTGTTGAAAATTCGTCTCTTAGGGCAAAAACTGCATGTTTTCTGTTTAAAAATGCAACTCTTTTAAGAGGTTGATTTAGTTTCATAAGATCGAAATAAAATCTACTCTCTTATGAAAAATTTTGTGTACCAAAAAGGAACACCCAAAAATTTCACAAATCAAAAATAGACCTTTTGCAACTCTTTTGTTCGAAATTGATCTGTTTTGTTTGAGGATTCGACTATTTTGCTGGAATTAACTTTTTTTTTATATTCATATTTCAGGGTTCAAAATTTAACTATTTTGTAGATTATTCGTTTTTTTTTGTCTTAATATTTTCATAATTTGATAGGAAATTCAACTATTTGGTTGAAAATTTGAGCGGTTGGTTGGAAATTTACTTTCTTGTTGAATATTCATATTTTCGGGTTAGAAATTCAACTCTTTTGTTGAAAATTCGTCTTTTCGGTTAAAAATTTATCTCTTTTGGTTAAAATTTCATCTTTTTTGCTTAAAAATGAAATTTCTTGGTTGAAAATTAATATGTTTTAGGTTGAGATTCCAACTGTTTGGTTCACAATTAACTTTCTTATTGGAGATAAATACTATCGAGTTCGAAATTCAATTGTTTTGTAGAAAACTCGTCTCATTGGCTTGACAATTCAATAATTTGGTTGAAATAGTTTTCTTCTCTCGACTGGAAAATCTACTTTGATTGAAAATTCATTTCTTGTTGAAGATTCGTGTTTTCGGTTTAAAAATATATCTCCTTTGGTAGAAATTTCATCTTTTTTAGCTTAAAGTTCAGATTTTTAGTGAAAAATTAACTAGTTTTGGTTGAGGATTCAACTTTGTTGGTTGAAAATTCAACTCTTTAATAGAAAATTCAGTTATCTGATTGAAAATGAACTTTCTTTTCGAAAATTCATATCTGTGGGTTGAAAACTCAACAGTTTGTTACATAATGAAACTATTTGTTTACAAATTCAACTGTTTGGTTGAAAATTAACTATTTTGTTGAAAATTCGTCTTTCTTGGTTGAATTTAACTGTTTTGATTAAAAATTTTATTTTTCCGGTTGAAATATCAACCATTACATTTTTCGTTGCGAATAAAACATTTTTGGTCAATAATTCAACTATGCGGTGGAAAATTTATGTGTATCATTGAAAATTCGTCTTTTTTGATAGAAAATTAATATGTTTGGTTGAAATTTCAACTGTTTGCTCAAAAGTTAGTTTGTTTGAGTTGAGGATTCAACTCTTTTGTTGAAAATTCGTCTCTTGCGGTTGAATTTAACTATTTTTTAGTTAAAAATAAAATCTTTTTTGGTTGAAAAGTAACTTTTTTGTTAAGAATTTTTCTTTTTAGTTTGCAACTTCATCTTGTTTGGTAAAATTTTTATATTTTCTGGTGAAGATTGCAACTGTTTGGTTGAAAATTGATCTGTTTCAGTTGAGGATTAAAGTATTTTGTTGAAAATTCATCTTTTTTCTTTGAAATATCAAATATTACATTGTTCGTTGAGAATTCATATTTTTCAGGTAGAAGTTCAACTACTCGGTTGAAAGTTTTACTCTTTTGTTAAAAGTTCATTCTATTAGCTGACCATTTATCATTTTGGTTGGAAATTCGTCTCATTAATTCAACAATGAGCTATTTTCTTGAAAATTCGTTTCTTTTTGTTTGGAGATTAATTTTTTTAACTAAAAATTTAATAATCCCATTTTCGGTGAAACGTTCCTCTTTTTCAGATGAAAATTTAATTATTCAGTTAAAAATTCATATATTTTGTTGGAAATTCATCTTCGCCGGTAGAAAATTAATCTTTTTGATTGAAAATTTAACCACTTGGTTGAAAGTTGAACTAAATTGTGGGTCATGACTAACCTACGACTTCTAATAAAAAGCATAACAACTGCCACTGGAAAGATATGCATAAAGTTGTGTAAAAATTAATTTTTGATTCACAAAAGTGGATCCTCTGATCCAAAGTTGATAATCAGAATGATATGCAACAGTTAATATCCCGGGGTTCACTGTGAAGCTCACCAAACTACTTTCCAACGGTTATTTTATTTATGCGCTGGTTTAGTTGCTCAATCTGGAGAGTTGACAGAAATGCTTGATAAAAAATGATTGAATAATTGAAATATTAAAATAAGAACCCAGATAATAAACTTTGGAGTGTTCATCGAGCCCAATAAACAATCTGAAAAATGCTTTGGTGTGTGATAAGCTATTCTGGCGCTTCTCTGGCTCGCCTTTGCGCAAATTTCCCTGTGGTATTTATCACCCGACATTTTCTCGGCAATTTTACGTCTTCAGCGTTGCATCAGGTAACGAGTTTTCGGCGTAACGCTGCAAAAGTGATTAAAGCGCGAGAGACTGACGTAACATAATTGTTCCAGTTATCGGTAATGCAGTTAATTCATTTAGAGGCGTGTGGCATTATTCGCTAAACGAGTCTCATCATTGGTAGATTTAGTTACTTTGCCAAACGCGTGCTACTAATGGCTCACAGGAGCATACTGGCGATTTTCTAGCTGACTATCGACGGTCATAAATAATATTTACCATTCCCACTTTGCCAGGATCGAAACGAATTCGCAGTCACGAACGTACATCTATCGACTTCGTAATTCATTCGATTCGCGTCGATATTCCAAAACTCGTAAACGACCGATTCCAAGCGTCACGTGCAACTCTCAATGCGAGAATTGAGTATTTTTGGTACCGACTTTGTGAATCTGAAAACGAGAGAAGCAAAAGAATCGGATCAAAGAGCTGAATATCGTTCTCTTTTACGACGAAAAAGAGAAGAATTGAAGTATCGACTACCTCCAATGAAAACGAGCGCGTTACGACCTGGTCAGATTTATTTTTATTCGTTAAAGGCATTTCAATTTATAACATGTGAATAAACCTGGAATTTCCGGGAAATCTTTATATAGCTGGAAAAATCTGCAAGTGTCAGGACATATTATTTTGAGTCAGGGAATTTTTTCAAGCAAGCTGCAATATTTTGAAAAATTGTAACATAAAATCAAATAACAACGATTTTTTTATTTGTAGAAAAAACTTTTATAGTACTGAATTTCTACTGATCTAAATCAAACTTCTGTGTATTTATTCCAATCAAATAGTTGCATTTTTAAAAAAAAAAGATGAAATTTTTACTAAAATAAATGAATTTTCAGACAAAGAAGACGAATATTCAAAAAAATGAGATTAATTTGTAACCCGAAAATATTAGATTTTAACAAAAAAGTTACTTTTCAACCAAAAAATATTTCATTTTTAAATAAAACATAGTTAAATTCAACAATCAAAGACGAATTTTCAACAAAATACATGAATTCTCAACTAAAGCGAACTAACTTTTAAGCAAACAGTTGCATTTTCAACCAAAAATAATAATTTTCTACCAAAAAAGACGAATTTTCAATGATACACATAAATTTTCAACCAAATAGTTGAATTATTAACCAAAAACGATCTATTCGCAACGACCAATGATACTTCAACCGAAAAAAATTCAAATTTTTAATCAAAACAGTTAGATTCAACCAAAAAAGACGAATTATCAACAAAATAGTTAATTTTCAACCAAACAGTTGAATTTTCAATCAAATAGTTTCATTTTCTACCAACCTGTTAAATTTTCAACCCAAAAGTATGAGTTTTCATGAAGAAAGTTAATTTTTATCAGATAGTTGGATTTTCAATTAAATAGTTGGATTTTCTACCAAAAAAAATTGCGTTCTCACCAAAACTGGTTAATTTTCTACTGAAAAGTTGAACTTCGAACTAAAAAAGATAAAATTTCTACCAAAAGAGATACATTTTCCAACCAAAAAGACGAATCTTCAACAAGAGTTAAATTTTCAATCAAAAAATATTTTTTAGTCAAGAAAAAAAAATATTTCAACCAAATTATTGAATTTTTAAGCCAAAAGGACGAGTTTTCTACAAAACAGTTGAATTTTTTCAACCCGATACTATTAATCTTCAATAAAAAAGTGAATTGTGAACCAAATATTTAAATTCTGGACCAAAACAAATTAATTTTCAACCAAGCAATTTCATTTTTAACCAAAAAAGATAAATACTCCCACCAAGGAAGATTAATTTTCAGCCAAAAAGAAGAATTTCCAACAAAAGATTTGAATTTTCAACCCGAAAATATGAATATTCAACAAAAAAGTTAATTTCTAACCAATCGATTTAATTTTCGACCAAGTAATAAAATTTTCTAGCAAATTATTAAAGTATCAAGCCAAAAAGACGACTTTTCTACAAAACAGTTCAAGTTTGAACCCGAGAACATCAATTTTTGAAAAAAAGTTAATTTTCAGCAAAATAGTTGAATCCTGAAACAAAACAGATTAATTTTGAACCAAGCAGTTTCATTTTTAACCAAAAAACATTCAATTTCTGCCAAAAGAGACGAGTTTTCAACAATATACATAAATTTCCAGCCAAATAGTTGGATTCTGAATTAAAAAATATTAGGTTTCAAACAAACAAAAAAACAACAAATTTTCATCAAACGTAGTTTAATTTTCAGCCGGCAAGAAGAATCTTCAACAGAAGAGTTGAATTTTTAAACCAAAAATATGAAGTTTCAACAGAAAAGTAAATTTTCAACCAAACACTTAAATTTTCAATCAAATAGATGAACTTTCTACAAAATAGTTGAATCTTCAACTAAAACATTAATTTCTAACTAAACAGTTGCATGTTTAACTAAAAAGGATAAAATTTTTACCAAAAGAGATGCATTTTTAGCAAAAAAGTTGAGTTTTCTAACGAAATGTTAAAATTTCAAGTCGAAAGTACAAGTCTTGTACAAGACATTATTTATAATTAGCTTTCGAAATTGTATATATATCTCGTTTTTTATATTAATTACTTGAATTCAACCAGTCACAGGTAGATAATAAATTTCACTTATTCAAGTATTATGTGATGCTTTGAAATTGAAGGCGTGTAGGGTCGATCGCTTAAAAAAATGCAGTACTCAATACTTGAATGGCTCCTTATTAAGAGAAATCATACCTAGAAAAATCTAGAAATACCTAGGAGAAACCTGGAATTGTCGGGTTTTTTTTCAGGAATCGCGTAGACATACTGGTTGTGATAATTTAAAACAATCTGTATAGAGCTTTCCCATAAAGGAAGCTCTGTTACGATGAAAAACTCCATTTTAGGAATATGTCCTTATTGTAACGAACGCGCTCAAACTACTTTGCAGCGGTTTTATTTTTCAGCGTGGAAAACCCTAAGTGATAAAAGCAGTGATAGTTGAAATTATGGTAATTAATTATAAACTGAACGTATTTTTACGTTTCGAGTTACTTGCAGTGTCCCAGGATTGGCCTGATTCTTGGCAAAGTATTATTTCTTTATACTAAAACAATCATCTGAGAGCAAGCACAGTTGTTGTGTCTTGATAATGCAAAATTTAGTTTTTTGTTTCAATATTTCTTTTTACAATATTATATTTCATCACCAATGAACTGATTTTCTCGGACTTTCCTACTTAAGGAAACATCTGCCGAAATTTCAATGTATTCTAGAAGCTTATCCTTCGTGCACGACAATCTTTGAATTTCTTTATTACTTTCAAAAATAGAGTTGTAAACTTAAACTATTT
>JAUMHM010000049.1:3363513-3386689 GCA_032362435.1 Melikaiella ostensackeni
AACAACTCGTGGATTTTGCACCACGATAACGCACCGTCGCACAATGCCATCGTTATCCGTGAGCATTTGGCTGAAAACGAAACGAATACCATCCAACAACCACCGAATTCACCTAATTTGGCTCCCTGCGACTTTTTCCTATTCGGTTACAACACCTGAGATGAGGTCATTGAAAAATCGAAGATGGCTCTGATGGCTATACCGCAAACAGATTATAAAAAATGTTTCGAGGATTGGATCAAGTGCTGGCATAAGTGCGTTGCAGTCGATGAGGAGTACTTTGAAGGCGTCAGTATCGATTATGATGAATGAATTGTATTTTTGATTTTAAAAATAAAGTCCTAAAATTTTTTGATCTAGGTGGTAATCATGAAGTCGGTGAGGAAGGAATTTAAGATTAGAACGCAGCCAGCCTCTCTACTTTTGCGCTATATAAAATTGTAAAATTATGTAGAAGAAAGCTGAAAAATCATGGAAGCAATGGGACACTTGACTTTGTGATAGAGGGGTTGAATACACGTTTTAGGTGCAATGTACGCCGTTGACTCTACAGGAGCTTGTCTCGGCAGAGGTCCAGAATAGGTCGAAAAAGGATAAAGATGCCATCCTGGAGGTCAAAGGTCTCCTCCCTCATTTGAGATCTTATGCAACGTGCGCGCAATATCATATTGCCTGATGCGGCGGCGCATATTAAACGTTCCACCCGACTCTTATCTGATGCCATGTCTTCCTTGGCCAAGCGCGATCGGTGATTAACGAGCACACCCTTAGGGACGTATGTACTTTGACTTTCGGTGATCAGACGTTCCAGGCAATTCAGCAATTCGATTGCCCTCCCGTTTTTAACCACTCCGCGATCATCCATCAAACGGGATTTCCAACCAATTTAAAACCGACAGATTCTTTAAAAATGCTTATTTA
Organism: Melikaiella ostensackeni; assembly: GCA_032362435.1. Taxonomy (NCBI): domain Eukaryota; kingdom Metazoa; phylum Arthropoda; class Insecta; order Hymenoptera; family Cynipidae; genus Melikaiella; species Melikaiella ostensackeni. Next base: position 3,364,435 of record JAUMHM010000049.1, read on the forward strand.
TGGAGGAGTGCAATACTTCCAATTTCAACGTAGACCGATCACACAACTACATGTCCCGTAAGGAGAAATGGAGCGAGAAAAAAATTTCCATCAGGCCATGAGGGGCCCATGAGGGCAATCCAGGCGTGGCTCCTCATGAAAACAACATACTTATCCATAAGGACCCAACATGAGCTTCCCTTATGGATTCCCTTATGGTTGCCCTCGTGGGTCACTCGCAGTTGCCTGACGGTAAATTTTTGTTTTTCAAAAATACCTTTAATAATTTTCTCCTTATAATTTTTAAGCATATTTTTTTCGTTTTGACCAAACTACCACAATGCTTATAACTTTTTTTCAGACAGACACTTCGCAGGCGCATCAAAATTTGTTGGGATTATCTTTATTTTCAATAACTTTACTTTTGGATGAGATATTGTTACTATTAGACATAAGAGATAATTTATAACAACAAAAAAATCGTTTGATTTCTGTAAATTGAGGCATGAGGACAACAAGAAGGGCCCCCTGTGGGGGCCCTCGTGGGGCTTTTAGGCTTCGATGTTCCACACTTCTTTACTTTTTTGGTACTTTTTTAAGGCAAGGCTACTTTTTATCTCCTTTTTCAGCAAAGTGATGTAAAAAATTGGTCATTCTAACACATTTCAGTCTTTTTAAAATGAAAAATGAAAGAGAGGTATGCCTAAGGAAACTAGTCTACCTGAAAAAAAGAGATCAATCAATCAAAATAGAACAGTCGATGGGTTTTTTAATTTTTTTTATCAGAGTTGGGATTTTTTCGATCTCATACATTACCTACTGAGATTTCATTGGATGATTATTAACTTGCCAGAACATTTTCTACCAATGGCTACCCGTTATCGAAAAAATCGGCTTTTTTTCAATTTTTTGTATGGATTGAAATGTTTATTCATTGAATTCTCATGTAAAATTATGTAAATATTACATATTTAACAGTTTTCTTAAATACAAAAATTTAACTGCTGAAAATTGTGGAACAACAGAAATTGAGTTTCCTACAGTAGAAAATACAAGATACCATAATTCAAAACTTAACTGATGAAAATTCAACTTTAAGTTTTCTTCGATTTTCAGTAATTAAAAATTAAAACGTTAAATACTTAATTTTCTTTCATTTTTAATAGCTGAATTGTCAACAGTTTAAAATTCAAGAAAAAAGACGAATTTTATATTAAAAACAAGTGTTAAAAATGTTATATTTACATAATTTGATGTGATAATTCAATAAATGAACATTTTAATCCATAAAAAAATTTGTTTGGAAAGATTCGATTGTTTTGAAAACGAGTCGTTGTTGTTTTCTTGAATTTTCAACAGTGAGCAATTGATTTTATTTCAGTTGAAAATTCATCTCTATTGGACAGAAATCTTATTATTTGTTACAAAATTTAATTCTTTTGTCCTCTTGCTTGAAAGTTTAACTGTTTTTTGAAAATTCGTCTTTTTGTTTTGAAAATTCATCTGTTTTGGTTGAAAATGATTTTCTTTGGTTGAGAATTAAATTATTTTGTTGAGAAATTGACAATTCTGTTAAAAAGTCATTCTCTTTGGTTGAAAAATCGTCTTTTTGGTTGAAAGTTCAACTTTTTTTCTGAAAAATTAAATATTTTGGTATGAAATTGAACTATTTGATTGGAAACTAACTTTTTTTGAACAATTGGTTGAAACAATAATTTGGTTAAAAAATTTTCCTCTTTTAACTGGAAAATCTTCCTTGGTTGAAAATTCAGCTCTTTTGTTGAAAATTCGTCTTTTTTGGTTGAAGTTAATTTTTCAACCGAAAATTTAACTATACCATTTTGGCTAAGAATTGATCCTTTCAGTTAAATATTCGAATATCGAATTGAAGATTCATCTCTTTGGTTGAGAATTCAAATATCTTGTTGAAATTTCATCTTTTTGGTGGGAAAGTCGTTTTTTTTTGTTTGAAAATTCAACTATTTTCTTGAAAATTCAAGTTTTTTTGGTAGATAACTGAACTACTTGGTTGAATTTTTTTGTTGGAAATTCATATTCTCAGGTTGAAAATTCAACTGTTTTGTTGAAAATTCGTCTTTTTGGTTGAGTTCACCCATGTTTTATTCAAAATAAAATCTTTTTTTGTACGAAAATTTCACTACTTGGTGGAAATTCAAACGACTTTGTTAAAAATTCATTTTTGTTGTCAATTTATCCTTTTCAGTTGAAAATTAAACTATTTGGTTGCAAATTCATGTATTTTATTGAAAATTCGTCTTTTCTAGTAGAAAATTGATCTTCTCGGTTGAAAATTCATTTTTTGTTAAAAAGTTTATCAGTTTAGTTGAAAATTCGACTAATTTGTGGACAATTCGTCTTTTTGGAAGAAAAGTATTATTTTTGCATAATTTTACATGAGACTTCAATAAAAAAACATTTTAATCCATAACAAACAAGTTTTCTTAAAAGTCGATTTTTTCAAAAACGCGTCGCCATTAGTAAATAATGTTTTGGCAAATTACTATTCATCCAAAGGACTCTTAGTAGGGATTTATGAGATTTGAAGAAAAATCAGTCTTCTTCGCGGTTATTAACATGCAGAATAATATGAAAGAAATCCCTTTATATAGGCTTTAAAATTATGTTTCTCAATTTTAACATTTCAACGCCGTTATGTCTTTACATATTTACATAGTTTATTTAAAGAAGCAAAGTTGCACAAATTGAAAGACTTTTGAAAGTTAAAATTTAATTAATAGTAAAATGGATGAGTGATAATAACAACTAATTATCAATTATTAATTTCATTAGTTAATTTAATTGATCAATTAATCTATTCATCAATCTATTTGAAGACAGTTGTTTTGTCTGTCCAATTACATGATATAATAATGAGTAAAAGATAATTTTATCACTTACTTTTTTATTAAAAAGTCAAAGGTGCCAGATATGTGCCCATATTTAATTTAAATAAGTAATAACATGACTGAACAAAGGAATAAAATTTATAACCTATTTGATAATAATATAATAAGGCTTATGAGCAAGGAGTTGGTTATGTATAATAAAATATCGATTTCTTTCCTCCTCTTACATAAAACGAACTTTTGTGGGACTTCGTGTGAAAACAAGTCACCTTTGCTGACTTTATATTATGCATTTCTAAGGTTCCATTTGAAGTTTTTGTTATGTATAGGACCAGGTTTGAGATAATTGAAAATCTAATAACTTGAGGGCGTCGAAACCAGGCCCTAATCTTAAAATTGAATTGCCTCATTTTAATCCGTAATTACTAGAATTACATCCTTGTTAGATACTTAGGGCCCACTCCTGTTTTGAATCAAGTTTGTATTCGTAGTGAAAAATTGTCTAATATCAATACTTTCTGTTTGAAACGATTTTTTTGTATTCTGACCCGAGCATTAAAAAAAAATCATTTTATGCAAAAAGTATTGAAATCACCCAATTTGTCACTCTGAATTCAAACTTGATTCAAAACAGGAGTGGGCCGTCAGTATCTAACAAAGATGTAATTCTCATGTTTATGGAGTAAAATGAGGCAAAATTCAATTTTGAGGTTAGGGCCTGATTCCAACGCCCTAAAATCGCTTCCTTTTGGAAATAAAAACCTGTTGATTTTCTAGCTTCCAAATCAGAAAAAGCATTTTTCCGAACCTCTGAAATTGACATCGATAAAAATTCGACAATTTGCTCAACAGGAGCGAAAATGAAAAGATTTTTAGGGCATTGGAAACAGTCCCCGATATCACACTTAAATTGTCTCATTTCACACCATAAATACTAAAACAGGGTATCTATTCACCTGGAAATCCTGGAAAACCTGGAATTGTCAGGGAATTTAAAAAGAAAAGAATTTTTAACAAAGTAGTTCCACTTTCAACAAAGTAGTTGAATTTTCAACCAAAAATAGTGATTTCTCAACAAAAAATGTAGTAGGTGATATTCCAATAAAAAACAGTTGAATTTACCCGAAAAACCCCGAATTCTCAACAGAATAGTTCATTTTCAGCCAAATAGTTGAATTTTCTAGCAAACTGTTGAATTTTTAATCTGAAAATATGAATTTGCAACAATAACGTTAATATTCAATCAAGTGGTTGAATTTTCAAGAAAATCGTTGAATCTTCAACTAAACAAATTACTTTTCCACCAAGAAGTTGCATTTTCAACCAAAAAAAAAATCAGCTGTCTACCAAAAGAGATTAATTTTTAAACCAAAAAGACGAATTTTCAGCCAAGCAGTTCAATTTTCAACAAAGAAGTTGAATTTTCTAGCAAAATGCTGAATTTTTAATGCGAAGAAATGAATTTTCAGCAATAACGTTAAGATTCAATCAAAAAATTGAATATTCAACAAAATAGTTGAATCTCCAACCAAAACAGATTAAGTTTCTACCAAAAAGTTGTATTGTTAACCAAAAAAAATCAGCTTTCTACCAAAAGACATGAATTTTTCAAACCAAGAAAACGAATTTTTAACACAATAGTTGAATTTTCAACGGAAAGAGATTTTTCGGTCAAGAAAGAAAAACAAATCAACCAAACAGTTCAATTTTCAACCAAGTAGTTGAATTTTCAAGCGAATTGCTAAATTTTTAACCCGAAAATATGAATGTTCAACAATAACATTAAGAGTGATTCAAATAGTTGAATTTTCAACAAAATAGTTGAATTTCCAACCTAAACAGTTGTATTTTTAACCACAAATGGTCAACTTTCTACCAAAAGACATGAATTTTTCAAACCAAAAAAAAAACGAATTTTCAACACAATAGGTGAATTTTTAACAGAAAGAGATTTTTCGGTCAAGAAAGAAAAACAATTCAACCAAACAGTTGAATTATCAACTAAATAGTTGTATTTCCTAGCAAACTGCTGAATTTTCAACTCGAAAATATGAATTTTCAACAATAACGTTAATATTCAATCAAATAGTTTAATTTTCAACCAAATAGTTCAATTTTCTACCAAAACTGTCGAATCCTCAACCAAAAGAGGTTAATTTTTTACCAAAAAGTTGCATTATGAACCAAAAAAGATGAAATTTCTACCACAAGAAATGAATTTTCAAACCAAAGAAATGATTTTTCTACAAAGGAGTTGAACCGGAAAATATGAATCTTCAACAAGAAGGTTAATTTTCAACGGAAGATTTGAGTTTTCAAACCGAAAATATGAATTTCCAATAAAAAGTTGATTATTTTACCCATTTAGATATTTACAAGGAGTGAAAAATATTGTTTATAATAAACTGGAGAAAATGTACACATATTTCGATTTTTTCAAGTTGATTACTTAAAAGTTAACCATTCACAAGTCGATAAGAAATTTAGGTTATTTAAGTATTATATAATGCTTTGAATTTGAAAGGGTATAGGGTCGATTACTTTAAAAAATGCAGTACTTAATACTTGAATGGCTTCGCATTAAGGGCATTGGAACCAGGCCCTAAACTCAAAATTGAATTGTCTTATTTTACTCTACATATACTAAAATTACATCTTTGCTAGATACATAGGGGATACTCCTGTATTTAATCAAGTCTTCATTCGAAGTGAAAAATCAGCTTATTTTAATACTTTTTGTATGAAATGATTTTTTTGGATTCTAACCCGAGCATTTAAAAAAATTGTTTTACACGAAAATTATTAAAATTAACTAATTTTCCGCTGCGAATAAAGACTTGATTTAAAACAGGAGTAGGTCCAAATTATCTAACAAAGATGTAATTCTAGTACCTATGGAGTAAAATGAGACAATTCAATTTTGAGGTTAGGGCCTGGTTCCAACGCCTTTAAGAAAAATTATACCTGGAAAAATCTAGAAATACCAAAAAAAACCTGGAATTGTCAGGGAATTTTTTTCCAGAATTTAAATAGACACCCTGTAGAATCACATCTTTATTGGATACTTAGGGCCTACTCCTGTCTTGAATCAAGTTTTTATTCGGAGTAAAAAATCAATTAATTTCAATACATTTTGTGTGAAACAATTTTTTCGAATGCTAGTGTTAAAATCCAGAAAAATAGTCTTACATAAAAAGTATTGAAATTAACCAATGTTTACACCGAATACATACTTGATTCAAAACCGGAGTAGGCCCTAAGTATTTAGAAAAGATGTCATTCTAGTATTTACGGAGTAAAATGAAGTAATTCAATTTTGAGGCTAGGGCCTGGTTCCAATGCCCTCACGCAACTTTCTCCAATTCCAGTATTTGATATTTTCTTTTTCCTTTTTCAGATGTGCCAGATCCACCAGAACGTCCAATGGTGAAATCCTTCACCTCTCGATCAGTGCAACTTTCCTGGGCTCCTAGTGCAAATTCTCATAATAACCCTATTTCTCATTACGTCGTTTATGTTCGGTGAGTCCAAAAATTACTTTTAATAATTATAATCATCAGTGAAACCAAAAGTAGGAATATTTTTTTGGCAACCAGATGTTGCCATCCTGTAGTATTATCTATCCATCCTCTACATTTTTATTCTTCAAATCAGCGTTACCAGTCTTCTTCATGATGTTCTGAATATTCATTCATCTTTTCACGATACACCAATTGTACTTCTGGTTTCTGCAAATTCTTTATTCTAGCTCGCGTCTGCTTTGGCTTATTATTAGTTTTTCTCCTCCTCTATCCTTGACCTAGACTTATTTTAGAAACTAACAGGTAGTGATCCGTTCCGCACTCAGAGCCTCTCGTAACCCTTGTATCCCTTACATACCCTCTCAGAATTATTCTTTCGCCAGGATCGCAAGTCCCTGGTATATCATTTGACGAATCCCAGAAGGCATCTTTTACATCCCTCTCATCACCATCAACTAGAGCGTAGCACGCTATAATAAATAGACTTCTGATTCCCACTTTCACGCTAACCCATAGTAATCTACAGGTAGGTGATACACATTCATACTTTTTGACATGCTGTTTTGCTCTCTCATACGTAAACAGACCGACTCCTTGGGTACCATACGATTCATTTTCTACTCCTGACCATCATGATGACAATCCATTTTCTGACGTCACAAATTCTATTCTATTTTACTTTTGTCCTTAAAACTTCAAAAATACGAATTTTATCGAAGAACTATTCCTACAAAACTTGTAGAATAGTATTTTCTGAAAAATACGCCTTATGTAAACATTTCCAGATCAAAATTACACCGCCCAGCACGATTTTAAATCGAAAGTCAGAATTTCGAAATGCCAAATGACGTATTCAATATGGCAGATGAAAATTGTAAAAGAAAAACGATTTGACTAACAATTGATACATGGGAGTTTTTCGGGTCGCTTATTTCAAATCCAAAGTCAAAATTTGAAACTTCGAAATCGCGGATACAATATGGCGGCTCGACATTGTAGAACAAGACCGATTCGACTGAAAATTTTCACTTAAGGGTTTATCGGGTTGCTGATGTCAAATGTAAATTCAAAACATGAAAATGCAAAATGGGGAATACAATATGGTGGCTCAAAATTGTAGAACAAAACCAATTTGACTGAGAATTTCTATTCAAGGGTTTTACGGGTCACTGATCTCAAATCCGAAGTCGCAACTTCAAAATTCAAAATGGCGGATTCAATATGGTGGACAAAAATTGTAAAACAAAACCGATTCGACTAACAATCGCTACACGGGGGCTTTTCGGGTCGCTTATTTCAAATCCAAAGTCAAAATTTAAAAATTCAAAATCGCGGAGTCAATTTTGCAACTCAAGATTGTAAAACAAGACAGATTTGACTCAAAATTTCTACTCCACGGTTTCTCGAGTCGCTGATTTCAGATATAAAGTCAGAATCTGAAAACTCAAAATGACGAGTACAATATGGTGACTCAAAATTGTAAAAAAAAACTAATTTGACTAAACATTTCTACTCAAGGATTTCTTGGGTCGCTAATTTCAGATCCACAATCAGAATTTCAAAATTCAAAATGGCGGTGCGAGTATGGTGAACGAAAATTATAAAACAAAACCGATTTGACTAACGATTGCTAGACGGGAGTTTTCCGGGTCGCTTATTTCAAATCCAAATTCGAAATTTGAAAATTCAAAATCTGAAAATTCAAAATGACGGGTACAATATGGTGGCTCGAAATTGTAGAACAAAACCGATTTCATTAAAAATTCCACCTCTAGGGTTTCAAGGGTCGCTAATTTCAAATCCAAATTTAGAATTTCAAAATTCGAAATGGCGGACGAAAATTGTAAAACAACACCAATTTGACTATAAATTTCTCTTCGGTGGTTTTTTAGGTCACTGATTTCAAATATAAAGTCAAAATCTGAAATTTAGAAATGGCAGATACAGTATGGTGGCTCAAAATTGTAAAACGAAACCGATTTGACTAAAAATTTCTACTTAAGAGTTTTTCGGGCCGCTGATTTCAAATCCAAAATCAGAATTCGAAAATTCAAAATGGCGGATCCTATATGGTGGCTCAAAATTGTAGAACAAAACCGATTTGACTAAAAATTTTTACTTAAGGGTCTTTCGGGTCGCTAATCTCAAATCCATAGTCAGAATTTCAAAATTCGAAATGGCAAACGATAATTGTAAAACAATACCAATTTGACTATGAATTTCTACTCGGTGGTTTTTTAGGTCACTGATTACAAATATAAATTCAAAATCTGAAAATTCAAAATGGCGGATACAATATGGTGGCTGAAAATTGTAAAATAAAACCGATTTGACTAAAAGTTTCTACTTAAGGGTTTCTCAGGCCGCTGATTTTAAGTCCAAAGTCAAGATCTGAAAATTAAAAAAGGCACATCCAATATGGTGGCTCAAAATTGTAAAAGGAAACCGATTTGACTAAAAATTTCTACTTAAGAGTTTTTCGGGCCGCTGATTTCAAATCCACATCAGAATTTGAAAATTTAAAATGGCGGATCCAATGTGGTGGCTCAAAATTGTAGAACAAAACCGATTTGACTAAAAATTTCTACTTAAGGGTCTTTCGGGTCGCTAATCTCAAATCCATAAACAGAATTTCAAAATTCGAAATGGCAGACGAAAATTGTAAAACAATACCAATTTGACTATAAATTTCTACTCGGTGGTTTTTTAGGTCACTGATTTCAAATATAAAGTCAAAATCTGAAATTTATAAATGGCAGATACAGTATGGTGGCTGAAAATTATAAAATAAAACCGATTTGACTAAAAATTTCTACTTAAGGGTGTCTCAGGCCGCTGATTTCAAATCCAAAGTCAAGATCTGAAAATTCAAAATGACGGATACAATATGGTGGTTCAAAATTGTATGACAAAACCGATTTGACTACTAATTTCTACTCAAGGATTTCTCGTGTACTTATTTGAAATCCAAAGTCAGAATTTCAAAATTCGAAATGGCGGACGAAAATTGTAAAACAATACCATTTTGGCTAAAAATTTCTACTCGATGGTTTTTTAGGTCACTGATTTCAAATATAAAGTCAAAGTCTGAAAATTCAAGATGGCGGATACAATATGGTGGCTCAAAATTGTAAAACAAAACCGATTTGACTCAAAATTTCTACTTAAGGGTTTTTCGGACCACTGTTTTCAAATCCAAAGTTAGAATTTGAAAATTAAAAATGGCGGATCCAATATGGCGGACGGAAATTGTAAAACCAAATCAATTTGACTAACAATTGCTACACGGGGTATGTCGGCCTTTCGCTTTTCAAGCGACTTTACGAGAGTAATCTACCGCCTTCAATAAGAACCAGGTAAATTTTGAATATCCGTAAGAAAAACCGAACTTGAAATAAGGGAATTTCTAAAATTGATGGAAGTTCTCTATAGAGTGTCGAGATTTTACCATAGGTCGATAATAATTTCAAAAATATAAATCAAGTTGAATTCACCGTCTCATTATATTCAATTTCAAAAGTTCTTTCAAATCATTACGCATACCTAAGTCAAAGAAAATTCACAATCGCCTTCGAAAAATTTTATGGATCCGCCCTGGGAATAGAACTTAAGTGGTCGGTCTTTCGATTTCTGAGCGACTTTACTGGGGTAGTCCACTCGCCTATAATAAGAATCAGGTAAATGTTGAATAGCCGTAACAAAAACCGAATTTGAAATAAGGAAATTTTTTAACTTGCTGGAAATTCTCTATAGAGTGTCGAGATTTCTATTGTTCTGTAGAGTTTTTTTGTTTCACAGTGTATGTTCACTTATATTTTACGACGATACGAGCACTGTTGATTGTCAGGAATCATTGAAGCGGTATTCAATCTCGTGTCAGGTGCAGATCAAAGTCTGAAAGGGAGTCACTACTATGTTAACGCTGGCTTAACATTGATGAAGATTCGCGAGATCTATTGGTACATTGTGTGACAAGGAGATTTACAGGGATCGAGAGGGTGGAACAACTGATTCGACCTGTAATCACTCAATAGATATTCATTAGTACAGACGACAAGAGAATGTTTTACTGTAGCTAGGAATCTATCAGCAGAATCGCTGTCTCTCGTCTTTCATCATTCAAAATAGTCTGACACACTTTCGAACTAAATTTAACACCAGAGGAAACTTGATTCAAAAGCAGGGACCCAACCGAAACCTTGAACCCATTTCGTTACTGCCAGTTAACCAAAATAAATTTGATCCAATCACTAATGTAAATTTAGTTTAGCATGAAAGCAAATTATACACTCACATATAATTTTCTTGATTTGATTTCTCCCATCAGTGGGCCAGAATTTCTGTCGTAAAGTGTATAGAGTGGTTTTTATTCCAGTGTGATAACAATTCGAATGATAATGTCTAATTGTTGAATCTGTTAAAAATTTTGGGGAAGAAGTATAGGATGTCGTTTGTCGAATGAAACTTCGGAATTTTTCAAACGACCTCCGACATGCAATAGCCCATCTCCACATAAGAATGGATCTAAATTATAAATTTTACTCTTTTTGTTCAGTGAATTGGCCTTTGTTAAATTTTTAATTTTCTTGTAAAAACAAGATCCTTGGACTCATCGGATAATAACGATTTCTGCATACTTTAAATCTACAGTTTTTGAAAAACCTTCATATTGACGATACACTTTTAGTTGAAAGTTCACCTCTGGATGAAGATACAACTATTTTGTTGAGAATTAATTTTTTTTAGGCTTAACATTAATGTCTTAAATGACAATTTAATTATTTTATTTTTGGTTAAAAATATATCTTTTTTGATTGAAAATTCAACTATTTGGTTCGAAAATTGAGCTTTTTTTATAGGAAATTCAACTATTTGATTGAAAATTCATGTATTATATATTATATATTATATATATTTGAAAACTCGTCAGTTTGGTAGAAAATTAATCTTCTTGATTGAAAGTTCACCTTTTTGATTGAAAATTCATTTTATTGGTTGAAAATGTAACGATTTTGTTGAAAATTTGTTTTTTTTGTTGAAAATAAATTTTTTAGCTGAAAACTTAATTATTCCGTTTTGAGTTAAAAATTCATGTGTCTTGTTGAAAATTTATCTTCTTTGGCAGATAATTGATCTTCATGGTTAAAAATTCATCATTTTGGATGAAAATTCATCTTATTGGTTGAAAATTCAACCACTTGGTTAAAAATTCATCTTTTTGGTTGAAGATTCGTCATTTTACTTGAAAGTTAATTTTTTTTTTCGAAAAATTACCCATTTTATTGAAAGTTCGTTTTTTGGGGGTTAAAAACTAATTTTTTCAACTTAAAATTTAACTCATCCATTTGTGGTTACAAATTTATATTTTTTAGTAAAACATTCGACTATTTGATTCTAAATTCATGCATTTTCTTGAAAATTCATCTTTTTGGTTGAAGATTCGTCATTTTAATTGAAAGTTAATTTTTCTGGTTGGAAAATCAACTGTTTTATTAAGTCCTTATTTTTGGTTGAAAATTAATTTTCTTTACTGAAAACTAACCAATTCCACTTGTGGCTAAAATATTATGATTTTTGGTAGAAGATTCAACTTTTTGCTTGAAAATTCGTGTATTTTGTTGAACATTCGTCTTCTTTTGTAAAAAAAAATAATCTTCTTCGTTCTCAAAATTTAACCATTTTGTTGAAAATTTGTGTCTTTTTGCTGAAAATTAATTTTTTCTAATTTAAAATTTTAATATTTCATTTTTAGTTGAAAATTATTTTGTTTTTCACTTAAAAACTTCTTTTATGTTAAAAAATCATTTTTTTTTTTTTTGGTAGAAAATTCATCATTTTGATTAAAAATTTATCTCTTTCGTTTAGAGTTAAACTATTTTGTAAAAAACTCGTCATTTTGTTGAGTTTAACTGTTTTTGATTTAAAATTAAAATATTTTTTGTCAAAAATTCAAACTATTTTTGCTTAAAAATTTACATTATTTAGTTGAAAATTCAACTATTTGGCTAAAAATTTCTCTTTTTTAGTTAAAAATGTCATGTATCCTGTCGGAGATTCGTCTTTTTTGGTAGAAAATTAATCTTCTTGGTTGAAAGTTCACTTTTCTGATTGAAAATTTATTTCGTTGATTGAAAATTCAACAATTTCGTTGAAATTTCGTTTTTTTTGTTGAAAATAATTTTAGCTGAAAATTTAACTATTACATTTTTGGTTGAAAATTTATATTTTTTAGTAAAACAATAAACTATTTGCTTCAACATTCATGTATTTTGTTGAAAATTCATCTTTTTGGTTGAAGATTCATCATTTTAATTGAAAATTGATTTTTTTTACTTGAAAAATTAACTGTTATATTGAAAGTTCTTTTTTTGGTTGAAAATTAATGTTTTTGACTAAAAACCAACTTACTCCACTTTTGATTAAAATATTTTATTTTTAGTAAAACAATCAACTTTTTGCTTGAAAATTCATGTATTATGTTGAAATTACGTCTTCTTTTGTAGAAAAAATAGACTTCTTGTTGAAAAAATTCATCTTTTTGGTTCAAAATTTGAGTATTTTGTTGAAAATTTGTGTTTTTTTGGCTGAAAATTAATTTTTATAGTTGAAAATTCAACTATTAAATTTTTGGTTGAAAATTTTTTTTTCAGTTGAAAACTTATGTATTTCGTTCAAAATTCATTTTTTTGGGGTAGAAAATTCATTATTTTAATTGAAAATTTATTTCTTCTTATAAAATTTAACTATTTGGTTGAAAATTTGCCTCTTTTGGTTGAGTTTAACTGTTTTTGATTTAAAAATAAAATATTTTTCGTTTAAAATTTCAAATATTGTTGGTTGACAGTTTATATTGTTTAGTTAAAGATTTAACTATTTGGTTAGAAATTTCTCTTTTTTGATTATGAATTTCATGTTTTTTGACTGAAAATTTAATTATTTTATTTTTGATTGAAAATTGATCTTTCTTGGTACGAAATTCAACTGTTCGGTTTAAAAAATTATTATTTTTTAAATTAAAATTCAACTATTTGGTATGAAATCGCACCAAATTGGTGCGATAGAGCTAAAAATATAAATAAATAAAAGAGGAAATTATTCGTAGGTGTGTTGCACAGGGGCGCAATTTTAATATTTTCGATGGGCGCTATTTTCCGTAGATACGCCACTGGCAGTGTAACACAATTTCTGAATCTGTCCAAAAGGTGGATGCATCGATTCTAACACAAAGAGAATTCTAAATCTTTTCAAATGAATCATTCAACAATTGAGCTTCACATAGCTCCAATGGAGGTATGGTTAGATTTTTTTAAAGAAGCAACATGAGATTGGGAACATAAAAGAGAACAGTGCACCCGTCCGTTATTGTTCTCGGAACGAAGGTATGAACAGGCTCCATATCTCTTCTCACTCGCATCACAGAAGCCATGTAGTTGAACTTTTTTTGAATTATGAATCATAACTTTTCTCGATAATGAAACATTATTAATTGATTCTAATTGGTTACAAAAGTTGGTCCACTTATAATGAATATGTAGGTGCAGGTAATGACTCGTCCCATTTAACTTTAGATTGCCAAAGTTCCTGAATTATTTGTTTCGCATGTAAAATTATCGGACCGAGGAAACCTGAATGATCAAATAACTTTTCAATTTTCGATAAAATGACTCTTTTTGTGAACCCTTGATGAACCGCGGGTGCTCCATTTGAATAAAGGGAGAAGTCATCTGGAGCCTTCCAATACAAGCCGAGCGTTTCAGCTACATAATCTTTGTTTATTCTGAAATCGGTATCTAGACGTTTATCACTTACCTGTATAGTATGCCTTCAAGTATGCTGGAGTCACTCGTAACCCATTGTCGCATTCAATCATAAATCTCTCGCGCCTCTTTACATATGGAAACTCCAGTAAGGAGATCACCCACATACAAATCCATTTTTAATAAGTTCGCAGTTAAGGGAAAATCATGACCTATATCATCAACTAATTGATACAAGCATCGTATGCCTGAGAAGGATGCTGGAGCAAAACCGAAAGTAACCGTATTTAGGCAATATTCTAATATCTGATCATTTTGAGGCCACAAAATCCTTTGTTATTGCCGATCTTCTCCGCGGATTAAGAACTGTCTGTACATTTTCTCATTGTCTGCTATGAGCTCGTCATTATAAAAACGAAAACGGATTATTAAGGAAAAAGAAATCATCCTGTATTGTTGGACCGACCATCAGGAGTTCGTTTAAAGATACACCAGAGCTACTTTTAGATGAAGCGTTAAAGACGACTCTCAATTTGGTAGTATTACTAGAATTCTTTATAACACCGTGATGTGGCAAATACAAACCTTCATCATCGTGAGATGAATTTACCGATGACATGTGATTTAATTCTGAGTTCTCTTGAATGATAGCTACATATTGTTCTTTGAATTCCGAATCTTTTTCAAATCTCTTTTGTAGTTCCTTCACGTTAAAGGCGACTCCTACTTTGGTAGTATTACTGGAATTCTTTATAACACCGTGATGTGGCAAATAAAAACCTTCATCATCGTGAGATAAATTTACCATTGATTTATTTCTAAGTACTCTTGAAGAACAGCTACATATTGTTCTTCAAATTCCGAATCTTTTTCAAATCACTTTTGTAGTTCCTTCAGTCCTTTTAACGCAATCTTTCTTGATTCGCCTATTTTTTTTCGTTGCCGCTCTGAATGGTAAGGCTACTATATATCGACCGATGTGATCTCGTGTCACGTGTTGTATAAAGTGTGCCTCACAATCGATCTTTTTCTGAGAAAGCACTGATTGAGATGAAAATTCCTCGACTGACCAAAATTTTTCAATCGTCCCTTTTTAATCAGTTGCTAGGCAATTATTAGTTTTTGTGATTTTATAATTGTTTGGGAACTCTAAATTTCCACCAGCATTTCAATTGTTCAAGGTATGTGAGAATTAGGATCAGCGAGCAATATATTTTTGGAAATTTTAAGATTTTCACGTAATATGACTTCACTCGGAATTAGATCAGTTATATTAGGAATGACTATAAAATTGAGGGTACGCTGATACTCATTATGAACTGATTCGAAGGTTATGTAAATCATACCATTCACAGCCGTTGTGAGGTTGTTTACAGCTCCAACTATAGAAACTGGGGATTTTAAAGTGATTTCCGAGACTGGGCGCTGTGAACGGTGAAGTTCCAAATGATTGGGGTGAGGCGATCATCGTCCCAATCTACAAGGGAAAGGGTAATAAAGGTGACGATACTAATTATTCGATTATTCTACTAAGTACCGTGGGCAAAATATTTACCAAAATACTTATTGGTAAGGTCATGGAAATAACTAAGGAAAGGATCTGAGCAGTCCGTTGTGGATTCATGTCAGAGAGATCATGCGCTGATCAGATATATAGCTTGAGGCAGATCATAGAAAAAAGTTTTTAAGTGAAAAAAAGAGTTTTTTGTGCATTTGTTGATCTGGAAAAAGCCTTCGATAAGGTGAATAGATCTAAAGTTTTGGAAGTCCTGAAAGAGTATGGAGTGAATGGTTGGCTCCTAAAAGCAATACATGGTAGTAGTGAAACAGTATTCCCAAGTTACGAAATGACAATCTTTAGACCAAAAATGGACCAAACGTTGTTAATTAGATCAAATATGCTCTCCTCATCAGGCACAACTAATCAAATTAGTCAATTTCATACAAGTCCATTGTACAGAAAGTTTGGTAAAATCATGATTTTTTATTTCTTATTTTTATAAAAATCTGTGATGGACGACAGTTATATTCAAAACATGTCAAGTATTGGTTATGTTTGATGGTTAGTCAAACTTCCACTCTGCTCCATTTTAATATTAGCTCAGAAACAGAACAAGACACGATTTCAAATCCGTGTATCGCAAGCGGACCTCTCACTCTTTTCTTAAAACTTTTTTTTCATACTGCCGGGGATCAACATGTTTCGAAGCATTTGCATGAACTTTCTCCTTTTTTTCTCTCATGATACAATATTTTGACATCATCCCAATTAAAGTCATCACCATGTGTAAGTCTATATTTTGTAAGGACCGAATAATATCTTGCACTTCTATGACAATTATTTTTATGCTTCTCTTTTCTTATCCTAAGTGACCTCCTTGTTTGCCCTATATGTATAAACAGCATCACATTGTCTACATTGAAATTTGTAAATCAGATATTGTATCAAGTTTCTCATATTCATCTTAAGCGAATTTTACAGTAAAATTACTTTTGAGTGGAACTCTATATATCGTATATGAGCCCAATTTTCCTATCATTGATTCCAAGATACTTGAGATTTTTTCGAAATAAGATAAGACAGCCGTGTTGAATCTATTGTTATCTTGTATATTATTTTTGTTCTGATTTCGAAATACAACAAAATTTGGAATAAAGTCATTAATTGGATACATTGACTGTAGTTTTGTTCAAAATTTTGCCTATGTGCAAATCAATTTTTTTATTCAGAAACTTTTTATTCAAAATGTATGCTTCTGTGAAAATTATTTTCAATCAGGGTATAAAATATGTACCAAAACAACAATTGCTTATAATTATATGCGTTTTATTTTCAGGTAATAATAGTTTTCTAATCTTATAATGTTTTTATTATTGGTACCTGTTGTTTTTCTATAAATTACCCCTAATGGGGAAGTCTAAGTTGTCTTATAAACATGTTGGTCCTCAGTAGTATAAAAAAGATGGGGAAAAGAAACAGTGAAAGGTTGGCTTAGTTTAATCTTTCTTCTTCATACTTTTTTTTTTGTACATTTATTGTACACTTGTCTCTAATGAGCCGAAAAAGTGGGAAGTATTGAAGTCTATTTTTGATTTGTGAACTTTCTGAGTGTTTTTTTAGCACACAAGAAATTTTCAGAAGAAAGTAGGTTTCATTTCGATCTTTAAGAAATTTCAAAAGAGCGACATTAAACAAAGAATTTCTCTAATTTGCAGGGTTACCTATGAATACTATTAGGATTTCTTTTAATTGAGGTATTAATGATTAACTGAATTTATCAAAGGATATCTATTTTACTTAAATATAGTATAAAAATTTGAGGAAGATAGCAATTCTTAGAACTGTATTATTGTTTTGGATTATCACTTTTTTTTCGAAAAATGGAATAATCTGAGTAGATTGGTTGTAGATCAACCTTCAAAGTCACGAAGATTTCATTGTCTATTAAACTGTGCTTAAATGAAATTTTGCATTGAGTTCATACTAAAAAATCCTTGAAATCAAAATACTGCAAATTGAATCATTTTCTCTTCAAACTATTTTCAAAATTTTGCAATAATTAACTGAGGAATATATTAGTATTTCCTCTAGATAAAGATATTTTCACAGTTTACAAAGTTGAGTTACCCTCACAAGCAAACAAGTTTGATGTTGTTATTATCAATTTTCTCTGTTGTGACTAAAATGCTTATTTCCATAGAATTATATTTCGCCTAAGGTCGTTTATGCATGGTTTCTGCTTATCGTATAAAATAACCTTAATTACTGCAGCAATTATACAAGAATAATTACCAGATTCAGATTTCTATCTTTGCAATGAATAATGCATGAAATAGAAGATGCTTTCTTTATGAATATTTTATAAATTTCTCTTGTACTTATTTTCAACTATAAACTCAGTTTATTCTGAGAATTATACTTTAGTTTGAGTGCTTCATCCGAGAGGTTAATTACTCGGATTTTTGGTGTCTATACCACTATATTGCAAAATTTCAAGATTGCATGGGATTGCAAAATATTGAATATATGTGACCGAAAAATATTGCATGAGATTGCAAAAGATTCCATGAAGTATATTAAATTCATTGCCCGTAAAGAAATGTTTAAAATCGCTTGAAATTTCATCGAAATCCATGAAAATCTCTTGGAGTTTCTTGAAATTCCTTGATACCTTTGGAAATATTTTTGAATCCATTTAAATCATCGAGATCTGTTAAAATCCGTAGGAATCCCTAGGAAAATGTGAACCCCTTTTGTATTTCTTTAAAATCTTTGAAATCTTTGAAATAGAAATATGTAGAAATCATTTAAAACCTCTTGAAAATGGACTTAATTAAATATATTCCCTAAAGTTGTCTAGAAATTCCTTGAAATTTGTAAAATCCCCTAAAACCTTTGAAATACTTTGAGGTTCTATAAAATTCCTTAAATCTTGTGGAATTCTATTAAACTCTATTAAATTTTTCACAATCTTTGAAAATCCCACAAAATTCTCTAATATCACTTGAAATTTTTGAAATCTCTCAACATTCTTCGAAATCTTTGAAAATAACTTAGAATCTTTAAAATTCTTTGAAATTTTTCTTATTCTTTCAGGTACCTAAAATTGTTGAAATCCGTAGAAAGCCTGTGAAATAAAATTTAATTTATTTCCTAAAGTTCTCTAGAAATTCGTCAGAATCCCTTAAAATCTCTTTAAATCTTTGAAAGTCATAAACATCCATTAAAATAAGTAGAAATCACTCGGAACCCTTTGGGTATCAATTAAGTTAGAATGATTCATTAAAGTCCTCTAAAAAAAACGTTGAAATCCCTTAAAATCCTCAAAGATTCAATTAAATTCTGTAAATCTTGTGAAATTCTTCTGCTTTGAAACCGCTAAGAACCCCTTGAAATTTTATTCTTTAGAACTGAGAAATCCTCAGAGTCCCTAAAATCCTCAAAATTCCTTGAAATCTTTAAAAATCGTAAAAATCCATTAAAATAAGTAGAAATCATTCAAAACCCTTTGAATATAAATTAAATTCAAATTATTCATCAAAGTTATCTAAAAAAAATGTTGAAATCCTTAGAGATCTTCAAAATCTCTTGAAACCCTTGGAGATCCGATGAAATTCTCTAAGTCCTATGAAATTCCCTGAAATACCTCAAAATCCCTTCAAGCCTTTGCTTTGAGACCGCTGGAAACTTCTTGGTATTTCATTCTCTAGGATTGAGTTCTCTATAAATACCTTGTAATCTTTGGAAATTCTACAAAATTCTTTGAAATCCCTTGAAATGTTTTCAATGTCCTGAAATTCTTTGAAATCTTTTAAAATAACTTAAAATCTTCAGATTCCTTCAAAATTTGTTTGATTTCTTCATATTTCTTGAAATTTTTGAAATCCTCAGAATGCATAAAATCCTCAAAATTCCTTGAAATCTTTGAAAATCGTAAACATGCATTAAAATAAGTAGAAATCATTTGAAACCCTTTGGATATAAATTAAATTTAAATTATTGATCAAAATTATCTAAAAAAAACGTTAAAATCCCTAGAAATCTTTAAAATCTCTTGAAACCCTTGGAGATTCAGTTAAATTCTCTGAATCCTATGAAATTCCCTGAAATACCTTATAATCCCTCTAAGCCCTTGCTTTGAAATCGCTAGGAACTTCTTGAAACTTCACTCTCTGGAATTGAGTTCTTTAGAAATACATTGTTATCTTTGGAAATCATCTAAAATCCCTTAAATATGAATTAAATTAAACTTAGTGATCAGAGTTCTCTAAAAAGAGATTCAAATCGCTGGCAAGCTATGATTTCCCTTGAAATCCTTGGAGATTTAATAAAAATCCTTTAAATCTTGTTAAACTCCTTAAATTACGTTAGGATACCATGAAATCTTTGTAAAGGCCAGGAATCTCTTGAAATTTTATTTCATTACATTTATTTTCCAATATTCTATAGAAACTTTGGAAAACCTAAAAAATTCTTCAAAATCCCTTGAAATTTTTTTAATCTCTTTAAATTCTTTGGAATCCCTCAAAATCCCGGCAAACGTCTAGAAATCTTTGAGATCCTCTAAAACTTCCTTGAAATGTTTCGAAATTTTACGAGATTTGTTCAAATTCGTGGAAACATTTTAAAATCTCTTCAAACCGATGAAATCCTTTAAAATTAGTTGAAATGTTTGTAAATCTCTTAAAATTCTTTCAGAAACCTTAAAATCCGTGGGAGACCTTCAAAATACGTTGAAATCCTTTGAAATCCCTCAAAATCCCCTGACAAGTCTTTGAAGTCATTTCAAGTCTCGTGAAATTTTTATGAAATCTGACGAAATCGCTTAAATCCCGTGGAAATTCTCTGGAATTCCTTGAAACTCTTGAAAACCATTCATGTGCTTGAAATATTTCAACTCTTTTGGAATTCTGTAAGATTCCTCGAAATCTGTGAAATCCTGTTAAATACCTTGGAATAATTTGAAATTCTACGACAAGTAAATAAATAAATCATTCGTTTGTAGTTTCTCTATTTTTTTCATTAGATCTTTCAATATTTTAGCATTATTTATCTCCATACTGATTTTGTTATAATGATTGGTTATAATAATATTCTATAATGATTTTTCTTGAATCGCGAAAAAATGATCAATTCATCATAGGAAAATCATTAGAGGCCTATACAGGCCTATACAATCATGTTTTTACTTGAAAATTCAACTTTTCGGGATTGAAAGTCAATTGTTTTTTAAAAAATTCGACTTTTCAGCTTGAAGCATCAACTCCTATCTTGAAAATTCGTTTTTTGGGGCTAATTATTCATCTTTTATGGGAGACAAATTATCTTTTTTGGTTTAAAATTTATCTTCTTTACTTCAAAATTAAACTATTTGGTTAAAAATGCTACTCTTTTTGTTTGAAGTTTTATCTCCTTTGTTTGAAAATTCGACTATTTGATTGAAAATTCAACTATTTAGTTGAAGATTCGGCTCCTTTGCTTGAAATTCATTATTTTTGTAGAAATTCATCTTTTTGGTAAAAAAAAGTCATGTTTTTTATGAAAAATTCATCTTTCTCAGTTGAAAATAACTCTCTTGTTAAAAATTCAAATTTTTAGGGTTGAATTGGCAACTATTGCGCTTGAAAATGCAATTTTCATCTGAACAAATCCTGTGCTTTTCCTGAAATTTTAACAATTTGGTTGAAATTTTTTTATTTTTTTTTTTGAAAAATTCGTCTTTGTAGATAGAAAAGTCATCCTTTTCGAAAAAATTTAACTTTCTTCTAAAAAATTCACCCTCTTAGCTTGAAATTTCAACGATTCGGTTGTATATGCAACTGTTAGATTCAAATTTTTTTCTTCTGAAAATTAAACCGTTTGGTTCAAAACTCATTTTTTTTAGGTAAAAAACTTAACAGTTTGGTTGAAAATTCAACTATTCAGCTTGAAAGTGCAATTGTCTCGTAAAAAATTCATCCTCTTAGCCTTGAAAAATCAACTATTCAGCTGAAAATGCAACTATTTTTGGTTGAATGTGAACCTTTTTGTTTGAAAATTCTATCATGTAGTTGAAAATTCATCTTTGTGGGTTCAAAATTCCATTATCTGGTAGAAAATTCATATTTCTCAGTTGAAAATAACTCTCTTGTTGAAAATTTAAATTTTAGAAAATTCAGCTCTCTTCTGAAAAACTGATCTTCTTTGCTTGAAAATTCAACTAATTGACTGTAAATGCTACTTTTTGGTTTACATTTTTTTTCTTCTGAACATTCAACTATTTAGTTGAAAATTTATATTTCTTAGTTGAAAATTCAACTTTTCAATTTGAAAATTCAATTGGCTTGTATAAAATGCATCTTCTTTGCTTGAAAATACAACCATTTAGTTGAAAATGCAACTGTTTTGGTTGAAATTTAATCTTTTTGCTCGAAAGCTTAACTATTTGCTTGAAAATTCATCATTGTAGGTTTAAAATTCCACTGTTTGGTAAAAAATTCATCTTTCTCAGTTGAAAATAACTTTTTTGTTGAAAACTTAAATTTTAAAGGTTGAAAATTCAACTCTCTTCTGAGAAGTTGGTCTTCTTTGATTGAAATTTCAGCTATTAAGTTGAAAATGTATCTGTTTTTCGTTGAAGTTTAATCTTTT
>JAUMHM010000049.1:3403035-3425725 GCA_032362435.1 Melikaiella ostensackeni
AAAATATTTTTCGGTTGAAATATCAACTACTGTATTTCACGTTGAGAATTCATCTTTTTTGGTCAAAATTCAACTACTTTGTTGAAACTTGAACTACTTCATGAAAAACTCTTTTTTTCTTGTCGAAAATTGACCTCTTTAGTTGAAAATTCAACTATTTGATTCAAAATTTCTGTATTTTGTTGAAAGTTTGTCTTTACTAGTGAAAAGTTACATATTCTTGTTTGAACATTCATCTTTTTGGTTGAAAATTCAACTATTTGGTTATAAGTTTAATTATTTTGTGTGAAATTCAACGATTTTGTTAAAAAGTCATCATTTCTTGTTGAAAATTCAACTGTATTGTTGAGAATTAGTTTTTTGGGTTGAAAATTCAACTTTTTTCTTAAAAAAATTAATTTTTTTTTTGCATTGAAATGCAACTTTTTGATCAAAAATTAATCTATTTTGGTTAAGGATTCGACTTTCATTTTGATTTTCATCTTTTCTGGTTGAAATATCAACTATTACATTTTTCTTTGAGAATTCATCTTTTTTGGCTAGAAGTTAAACTACTTTGATTGAAGTTAATTTTTTTGGTGCAAGATTCATCATCTTAGTTGAAAATTCATCTCTTTGGTTCAAAATCTAGCTGCTTTGTTGAAAATTCGTCTTTTTGGGTTGGAAACTAAATAATTTTGCTAGAAACTTAATCTTTTTTTGTTAAAAGTGCAACTGTTTGGTTGAACGTTAATCAGTTGTCGTTAAAGATTCAACGATTTTGTTGTAAATTCATCTTTCTTTGTTGAATCCCACTGCCTTTGATTTAAAATTGAAGTCTTTTCTAGTTGAAATATCAACTATAACATTTTCAATTGAAAATTCATCTTTTTGTTTGAAATTCAACTATTTGATTAAAAATTTATTTATTTAGTCGGAAATTCCACAATTTTGTCGAGAAATTATCCTTTTTGGTTAAAAATTCAATTTTTCATGAAGACTTGTTCTTCTGGTTTTGAAAATTTCACTATATTGGTAGAAAATTCAACTGTTTGGGTGAAAATAAACTTTTGGTCAAAATTTCTCTGTTTTCGTTAAGGATTCAACTATTTTGTTGAAAATCCGTCTTTTCTGGTTGAGTTCAACTGTTCTTGATCTGAAATAAAAATAGTTTTCAGTTGAGATATCAACTATTACATTTTTCATTGAGAATTTATCTTTTCTTGGCTGCAAATTCATGTATCTTGTTGAAAATTCGTCTTTTTTGGTTAAAAATTTTATCATTTTGTTGAAAATTTAATCATACTGTTAAAAACTGAACAATTTTAATTATAAGTCATCATTTTTCGTTAAAAAATCAACTGTTTGGTTGAAAATTATCTTTTTTAGTTGAAAATTCGACATTTTTGTTGTTGAAGAACTATCATTTTAGTTGGAAATTTATTTCATTAGGTTGAAAATTTAATTATTTTGTTAGAAATAGGTTTTCTTCTTGACTGAAAATTATTTTTTCAACAAGAAATTTAACTTGGTTGAAAATTCAACTGTTTTGGTGAAAAATTAATCTTTCTTGGTTCCAAATGCAACTGGTTGGTTAAAAATTAATCTATTTTGGTTGAGGATTCAACTATTATTTTGAAATTCGTCTTTCCCAATTGAAATATCAACTATTACATTTTTCTTTGAGAATTCATCTTTTTTGACTGAAAGTTAAACTTCTTTATTTTAAATTAATTTTTCTGGTCGAAGATTCATTATCTTAGTTGAAAATTCATCTTTTTGGTTAAAAATCTAACTGTTTTGCTAAGAAATTCGTCTTTTTGAGTTAAAAATTATATCATTTTGCTAGAAAATTTATCTTTTTTGGTTAAAAATGCAACTTTTTAGTTTAACATTAATCTTTTTTGATAAAGATTCAACTATTTTGTTGTCAATTCATCTTTCTTGGTTGAATTCCACTACTTTCGATTTGAAATTGAAGTCCTTTCTAGTTGGAATATCAACTATTGCATTTTTAATTGGAAATTCATCTTTTTGTATGAAATTCAAATATTTGGCTGAAAATAAACTTTTGTTGGAAATTACTCTGTTTTGGTTAAGGATTTAACTATTTTGTTAGAAATTCGTCTTTTTTGGCTGAGTTCAACTGTTCTTAATTTGAAATAAAAATATTTTTCAGTTCAAATATCAATTATTACATTTTTCATTGAGAATTTATCTTTTGGGGTTGCAAATTCACGTATCTTTTTGAAAATTCGTATTTTCTGGTAGATCTTCTTGACTGAAAATTCAACTGTTTGGTTTAAAATACATCTATTCGGTTAAAAATGTAATATTTTTACTTGAAATGTTAGGAATTTAAAGGTTTTCAAACTAAATTTGAAATAGTACCTATACTACTTTTACTTTAAAAAATTTATTTCCCCATTTTCTTGACAAACCTTCTTATTTCCCCTATTTTTAGAGCATTTTCTTCAAGAGAAAATTCAATTTTGGTCTAACAGATGAAATATCTGATAGACTGTCTTCTAATCGTAATCTCTTCCGATTTCTTATATTTTTTAGTAAAAATTTTTCTCACGTCATATCTTACAATCCCCGCCCTTCTTCCTAAGAATCAGTAAGATTTCACCCCCTCCCACCCAAATCGTCTTACGTAATTTGTGGATGACCCCTTATCAATTTCGAAATAATTGCTTGAAAAATCCATTATCTTCCTTTCATAAGAAATTAAGGGATGGAGCGACAGAAAATTAAATTAGACCGTCTGAGGAGGATAATTTTCTGCTAAAATCGAGATTCTATCTACAAGATGGTACTCCTGAAATATCCTGCATTAAAGTTTCTGCAGAACGCCATTGGGAGATCTCCGTCTGTGCATCCAAAGTTAAAGCTTCACTAACCGGTAACTAAACGCAAAAGGCATTTTCGGTGGAACAGCCAACACGTAGCGACCGTATTTCA
The DNA here is from genome assembly GCA_032362435.1 of Melikaiella ostensackeni. Taxonomy (NCBI): domain Eukaryota; kingdom Metazoa; phylum Arthropoda; class Insecta; order Hymenoptera; family Cynipidae; genus Melikaiella; species Melikaiella ostensackeni. Next base: position 3,405,979 of record JAUMHM010000049.1, read on the forward strand.
AGCGGAAGAGTATTAGCACATTCTATAAAATAAGTTTCGGACGTGAAGACGACGAGTTTTCTGCGAATGGTTAAAAGACTTTTTGATCGAGAGTTCGCCAGGGACTACTTACGTGAGACGTATGAGCAAAACTGACATACAATCGGATTCGATGTACGTACACCCCGTGAATCGGAAACTCGATCACGAATCCTGAAATGACGTACTCTATACATATAGCGTTTGGCAAATTCAACACTGCATTTTACTAGAGGGACTTAATAAAGTACCTGCACTTCCAGTTTCAAAAAAGACGTCTTTCAATCCAAGTCCAATGTATTCTATGATCTAATCTATCGACTTTTTACTTTTTTTGTTTTTTTGCCCCTTTGAATTTATGGAAATATTTGGAAATATTTTCAACTTTTGGAAACTTGTGAGAATTTTTGAAAATTAATATACATGTTCTGGAATGTTTGAATCTTTAGAAAATCTGGAAAACTTTTGGGGGTTAATGGAAATTTATGAAAATTTATAAGCTTGTCAAGTTTTACGCAGGGTTCAGAATTCATATAACAATTATGAAGCAATAAATGGGCTTTTCGTATCTTGAAGACAATACTGCAGGAGACTGGTGCCCCCCTCAGTATACAACACAAACCGATCATGAATCCTCTGGTTCTGGCTTTGTTTTCATACTTTCCTCTGAATGACCGAAGCTTTGTGGGACTGACGTTATGAATGGACACATCACCTTATGACGATTCAGCTGCTTAGTTTGGACATGATTTTATACTTATGGAAAACCTTTCTCGCATCAAGTTGGTAGTTGGATGTGTACTTAAAATAATTAACAATACAAATTATAACGTAGCCTCGGATAGGATTGACACTTTTGTTGACGGAAGGCATGCCCTCGGAAAAATTTCAGGCGATGAATCAAGACTGGGTGTTTGAAATGCTAAAGCTGTAAATAATCTATTCATACCCATTCATACCTTCTGGAGCTCATTAAATGATATTATAGATAGTTGCGATCCTGGGGAAAGAATCACTCTACTCGAAAATATGAACGGCTGGTTAGGTGTGCAACGCGGAGGTACACACAGGGTACTTGGTCATCTCGGAGACCCAAAAACAAACAATAATGGGAATAAATCAATTAGCTTACGCTTAGAAAAAGGCTTGTTTATTACAAATACTTGATCCAGACATGAAATGATCCACATGTACACTTGGTGCAGAGGCTCTCAATGTGGAACGGATCACTACCTTATTGTTTCAAAAGTAAACCCAGGTAAAGGTTGGAGAAGAAGAAGAATTAATAACAAGTCGAAGCAGACTCGGGTTAAAATAGAGAATTTGTAGAAACCTCTAGATTAATCTATAACCCATTCTTTCTCTTGCACATCCTTTACTAACCCTTGGAATATAAATTCTTTGATCCCCGGTGGTATAACTAGGCTAGAACGGAACGAGTTATGCTTATCATAAAAGTATGATGAAGTAGTATAGACAAGTAGTATGATAGATAAAAAATAAATCAAAATAATAGTGTCTCGTGAGAATTCAGGTACCCCTTTCATTATCTTTTGAAATAATTGAATATTTAAAATTACAGGAATCTTTTCTTTCAATTCAAGAAATTTTTCAGAGATGTTCTGTTGAGGGTTGTTTTATGTTGATTAGATATTCCTAGCCTGACGTAATCTTCTTGACTATGAAGTGGACATTTTCCTCTAAAATCTTCTACTTTCGTGTATCCTTACGAGTCTGCTCTCGTTCTAAACTTTTTATTCGCCAGATGTCTCTGGGTTGCATTTTTAGCATTCATGCATTCCTTCTGTTTTATTCATTTTCGTCCAGTCTTGCAGGCGCACTCTTATATCTTATTCATTGATACTTTTCCGCATTGATCTCAGCCTCCGTTTCTCCTTTAGGTAAAGCCGGTACAAGTTTATTTATTTGCCCTACATGATCTTGTAAACGCCAACCTATCATAATCTCCAGACATATATATCATCGAATCGTTATCAGAAAGTAAAATTTCAAATGAATAAAATCGAAATGCAGAATATTTTCAAATTTAATTTTCGTAACATCTTTTACTGAAAATAGAACAGTTTTGTTTGATTCAAATAACTATTTTTCTTTACTCGACTGAGGAATTTTCAAATTTATTGAGTCAATCGTAGAAGCATTTCTGACTGTAAATATATTCCTCTCCTAATCCTCTTAATTCTCTAAGCTTAGAGACTTTAAGAGCATCTAATGAGGATTTATTTCAGTATAAGCCAAGTTCTATTTAAATCTTCGAAACGTACAGAAATTTCCATTTTATTATGCTCTGAGAACCAAAGAAGAACCTTAATTCTTTCTAAGATGAGACGCGTTAGATTCTTTATTGATCCTCCGAAGTCCTACCTATATTGGCAGTAACCCGCTTATACCTTTTGTAAAAATGTTTAATGGGCCTGAAGGGCACCCAAAAAAACAGTCAAAAACTGTAATGTTCCTAGCATCCCATTATAAAAAAACAAAAAATCAATTTTTTATTTTTAGTAAGCCAAAATCGATTATAATTTTAAATGCTTAAGAGTACTCACCTTTATGATTCTTTAATTTTCTTCTGGAAGAACTCTTGTTACTTTGGAACAGAAACTGAAGGAAATATGTCACAATATTTGTTTCGTTCACTCAATAGATAATATATAGATAATGGAAAAATAATAAAAAGATTACTCAAACTTCTTAATGTCGCCGGAAATGTATAAGAAACATTTTTTAGTACGCATACATTTTTTAGAGCTATAGAATATTATTGTGTACTAAATTTTATCAGAAAAATGCACGGAACTCCGACGCAACAATTTTAAAAATGATTAAACTCGCGACTTCGGTGGAGATTATGAATTTTTCAAATACAAGGTGAAAAATTGTTATATACTTGAAACCTCATAAATCGAATAATGTAAAAATAAGATTCAAGGAGATTGCTGAAACTTTTTAATAACGCTGGACGAGATAGAGTAACATTTTATGGTACGCATACTTTTTTTTGGAGCTATACTGTTTCATCGTACACTAAATTTCATCCGAAAGATGCTCAGAACTCCGCTGCAGCAAATTTAAAAATGTTCAAACTCACTATTTTAGTGGAGATTGGGAATTTTGTAAATACAAGTTGCAAAATTTCATATTTTCAAAACCTCGTACATCGAAATATGTAAAAATAACATAAAAAGATTGCTGAAACTTCTTGATAACGCTGGAAGAGATTAGGAAACATTTTTTGATAAGCATACATTTTTTACAGTTATATGGTTTTATTGTACACTTGATTTTATTGAAAAAATGCACAAAACTCCGATGCAGTAATTCTTGAAATAATAACCAAACTTACGACATCGGTGGAGAATAGGCATTTTTTAAATAGAAGTTTAAAAATGCACCGATGACAAGGAGAATCATTTTAGCCGAATATTCCTTGTACACTCCCCGCAGCTCCCTCATAAGATGGCGATACCTCTCCCCCTTTTCTTTTACTTTGACTGTGATGTTGGCGTCGGCTAGAGCCGAAAATCCGATCACGAACATTGTTCGTTTCTCTTTGTCAAGGAGTACTATGTCAGCCCTCGAGTGTACAATAGGGACTTTAAGCCTGAACTCGGAATTCCAGTAAATTTTGCACAACTCGTTCTCGACAATTGACTCTATCTCTTTGGGAGCGTTCAGTAGGGCAGGGTCTCGATTAACACCATAAGGGCGACAAAGATGTTAAGAAAGCACTCTTAGGGCCACGTTGTGCCTGTGGAGATAAGTCGTTCTCGCGTAAGTGTGACACCCGGATAGTATGTGCCGTAGGTGTTTAGAATGTGCATGACACGCTCTGCACCTGTCGCTGGAAACTTCTTGACGTGAGATGCGGCTATGGTGAACCAAGGAGGAAATGACACCGTCCTGACACGCGAAACTCAATTCCTCGGTGCCTAAATTGAGCCCGGATAATTTAAGGAAAGCAAATGTTAACTCCATCGAGAAGGACTGATCTTTTACATTTCTGTGAAAGTTTCCGTGTAATTTCTTGTCGTGGAGCTATTCGCAGAAGTTGTTGACCTTCTTTTTCTTCACTCGGCCTTTTGGAAGTGAGGCATCTAGGTGAAGTTATGCACTTTCCTCACTTCTGGTGTTAAGATCCAGGCCAAGGGTCTCGGCCGCCTGCTCCGCGGCTTTGTAAAGGAACGCTTCTTTGCCAATCACCTCGTGGTTCCTGACCATTTTCAGAAGAGGATCTCTTCCATTTGCCACGATGTAAGCTATACCCAAGATAATTCGGTCGTAAAGACACTGGGTATTTAGAAGTCCGCGCCCGCCTTTACAGCGTGGTATGTATAAGCGCGGAACGGGCGAGTTGATATGCAAGCTCTTCTGCATATGCATGATCTTACGTGTGGCAATATCGAGGGCCGTGAGCTCGTGCTTCGTCCATGGAACCACCCCAAATGAATAAAGTAGAACCAGGACGACAAGCAAGTTAGTTGCAGATATCTTATTCAACGCCGACAGATTATGGGACCAAATCTGTCGAAGGAGATGCTTGTATCTGCTTCGAAGAGCCCCCTTCACAGATGTTATATCCTAAATGCGACTCTCTGGCACGTCTAGGTATAGGTAGGTCTCTCCAGCGCAAAGGTGTCTAATAGCTTTCCTGTCCACGAGTTCGAGGTCGTCGCTAACGCTAGCAAGTCGTCCTCGCTTCAAATGAATCTTGGCACACTTGTGCAATCCACAGTTCATACCAATTTCTCGTGTGTACCCCTTGACGATTTTTAGAGCATCCTCGAGATGTTGTGTTCCAGAAGCATAAATTTTCAAGTCATCCATATAAAATATATACTATATGAGTGACCTCATTCTCACGATTATTAGATCCGTCGCAGAGGTGCCCATGAGAACTGCGTAGTGCGAGAGATGGTAGCAAAAGTGTGATGCAAAAGAGAAGAGGGCTCATGTTGTCACCTTGAAAGACGCCCCTCTGGAAGATGACGCTGTTATTGGTCACACGATGTTTTCCAGATGAGATAGTAATTCTTGTTTTCCAAAAAGGCATCAGTCTCTCCATGCATCCCACTATGTGTGGATGAACCTTCAAGATTTCCTACAGATAGATGATAAGTCTATGTGAGTTTGAATCAAAAGCTTTCTGCTAATTAATCCAGCCCATCCACAGATTAGGATTGTAGGTTGCAGCTTCTTTGCAGGCGCTTTTGTCGATTAGCAAGATTTCCCGACAGCCTGCTACGCCTCTTTTCGATCCACGTTGTTCGTAAATCTTTCTCCAAAAAGTTTCTACCTTCTTGGACGTAGGCGAATTATTGACAGAAACAGGGGGATCGCTAAAGAAAAGTGATGGGCCAGCGTGAAACTGTTGATTCTCCCTGACCCATCCGTATTGAAGTGATCATGAAAATTATAGTTTGGAGGGGAATGAGCAAGCTTTATGGGGCGAGATAAGATGCTCTTGTCCTGCTTGTCACTGAGCTTGCCAAACCTTACCTAACCTCTTTATGGAGATGGCAGAAATATTTTTATTCGCAAATTATGAGCAGTTTCGAGTGCGATGTTCGACAAAAGGTAGAGATTTCGAGGAGAGTTGAAATAGTGAGAACCTACACAAGACAAACTGACAGTCTTGGTCATAAGTGTCTACGGCTGTTGCTGTAAAATCTGTTTTACAAAGAAATTCTAACTTCCAAAGCAGCTGCAATTGGTTTTATTTCAGAGTTGTTTTTTCAGCATCTCCAAGGCGTTTTTTTATTTTAATTGACACCGACAACTTTTAGAAAACTTATAAATTTTATAGTTCAAATTATTTCTTCAAATTTTGCAGAATGTATTCCTATTTTTGCCCAGTGGAAAATTGTGTTTCCTTAGGTGTGTAATTTAAGAAAACATTTTATGAAATATTTTTAACAAATTGTAGAAATATACTGTTAATGAAAAACTCAAAATAAATGTTAATTTTACAGCAGGATTCAATGAAGGTGTTTTTCGAAAAATATATCTGAATGATTCTGATTCAGTTACTTCAAATTAGAAAAATTAAAATATATAAGGAAAAATTATATTAAATTGGCCATTAATTGAATTCATACTTGAAAAATATATAAACTGTTTTCCCTAGTTAATAAGACCTAATTATACCTCAAAAAGTTATTTGTTGAACATTTTACGGAAAATGAATGGTGCGAAAAATCATATATTGCTCAATCGTGAAAACAATGTAATATATATACGTGAATTTCAACGATGTTTCGTCGTGATACTAATTTTTGTTTGCAGAAGACTATGAACAATCTTTTGTGTGTACAAAAAACACGAAAAATGATCCTCTATTAACAAAAAGTAATAAATAGGTAGCGTGTTTCATCTCGCCCCAATGAGTGTGCACAATTTTTAATTTTCATATTTTGATTTAACTAATATTTTTGGAACACTTTCTCTTTCATGAAATTGGTACATGAAGATTCACAGAATATAAAGAACCACTCACAATTCATAAAATAACTATGGATTGCAAATATTTCACTAAAAGTTATGACTACGCTCATCTCGCCCCGGCGCCCCCTATGAAATATGGATGAAAATATTCAAAAAGTAAAAATCGTTTTCATGATATTACAGTATTGTATGGCAACTACGTTTACGTTTTACATTAAATCAATAAATATATAAAAGTTGATCGGAAAATAGTAAATATTGGGTTTCAAATGGATCATAAATAATATTTTTTATACGTACCTTAATATCCTTATTTTTATCGGCTTCTTTATGACAGTCATTGCATTTTATAATTTTATCTTCAATACCGTCTGTAATTGTGTCATAATCTCTTAAACAAATGTCTGCGCCTCCAATTTTTTAATATTTTTTCTTCACAGCATCAGGTTTAGTTTAGTGAGAAAGTAAAACAAAATGATTAAAAAAATTGTTTAATTAGTTTTATTCGGAACTTATTATTAGAGCGTGAGTTATCCACGATGTTAAAAATGTTGGAAATAGAGTCGCTATGTAAACTGTGCAGATCCTGTTCCGACTTATCCGCAAAGACTGCGTATAAAGTCGAAATTTATTTCATCGAATTTTCGCCAACTTACACAAATTTATGCATTTTTGTTGTTGCTATTTTCGAAAAACTGAGCCAAATTTTTTTTTGTTACTTCCTTGGAAGGGGGTGGAAAAGTTTTTAATTGTGTTCAAAATGATAAGGTGTGTAAATTGAAGAAGAGTCTGTTAGGTGAAGTTTTGTATTTTGTGAATTCGACGTGGTTATAATCAATATTAAATATATAAATAAATTATATAATGTGACAATTTATTATTTCTAGTAATTTTTGGGTGACTTACCTCTAATTTACAGGAAACCGATAAGAGATACCGGAGTATGAAAATGCAGCAATGTTCATGTCATAATTTCACACTTGAAGTAACCTCATTTAAAGACAAAAAAAATCTTATTTCCAGAACATAAGAAATGAGCTGCAATGAAAATGATCCCACTCTTATTCTGTGTTGGCCTGAAGGGCTTTCGAAATAACATTTGTTTGATAACTGTGAAACTTATAGCATCAACTGATCGAGAACAAAAAAAAAAATAATTCTTTATCTTTATTCCGCCCAAAATGTCTACTGTTCCATTATCTACTCTAGGGAAGTATCCTCTATACAGTAAAATTGATTATGATTTCAAATATTCAAGAGCACGCACCTTTATGATTTTTTAATTTTCTTCTGAGAGCTCTCTCGATTCTTTCCTTTTTGAAACAGAAACTGAAGAAAATGTTTCACAATATGTGTTTTTCTCAGGGGAGAAGGTGAGATCAATCGATATAAAAAGGAGGGTACAACTTTACAACTTTTTATAGGGATGGTTTTGGGACTGCCTGGTGGCGTTTCTAAGAATATATTTTTATTGCATACTAAATTTTATTGAGAGGCGCTGAAGTCAGATGTAGCAATTTTAGAAATGATCAAACTCACGACTTCGGTAGAGATTGGAAATTTTTAAAATAAAAGTTCAGAAATGTTTATATTTTTGAAACATCGTATATCTAATACTGTAAAAAAACATGTAAAAAGATCACTGATACTTTTTAATAACGCCGGAAGAGATTAAGGAACACTTTTCAGAGCTATATATGTATAGTTTTATTGCATATTAAACTTCATTGAAAATATGCACAGAAGCCCAACGCAGCATTTTTAAAAATGATCAATCTCACAACTTCGGTAGAGATTGGAAATTTTTCAAATACATACTAAACAAATTTTATATTTTCGAAACCTCGTGTATCGAATATTGTAAAAATAACATGTTAAAAGATTACTAAAACTTTTTGCTGCCGAAAGAGATTAGGGAACATTTTCAGTACGCATAAATTTTTCAGAGCTATATAGTTTTTTTGTATACTAAACCTTTATCAGAAAGTTGCCCGAGACTCCCACGCTTCAGTTTTTGAACTGATTAAACTCACGACTTCGGTAAAGAATAGGAATTATTTTATTACAAGTTCAAAAATTGTATACTTATGAAACCTCGTACATGGAGTACTGTAAAAACAAAACATGTAAAAAGATTAGTGAAACTTTTTAATAACGCCGGACGAGATTAAGAAACATTTTGTGGTACGCATAAATTTTTCAGAGACACATAGTATTATTGTATACTAAATTTTACCGGAAAGTTGTCCAGAAATCCGACGCAGCTGATTCAAAAATGATCAAACGTAGAACTTTCACGGAGGTTGGGAATTTTTTAGAAACAGTTTTAGAAAATTGTATATCTTTGAAATCTCGTATATTGAATACTGTAAAAACTATGTAAAAAGATAATTGAAACTTTTTAATAACGTCGGAGAAGGTTAAGAGCCATTTTTTAGTACGCATAAATTTAGTGGAGCTAAATAATGTATAGTTTTATTGCAAATTAAACTTTATTGAAAAGATGCACAGAAGTCCAACGCAGCAATTTTAGAAATGGGAAAAGTCACATCTTCAGTAGAGATTGGAAATTTTAAATAAAAACTGACAAACGTTTATATTTTTGGAACACCGTATATCGGATATTGTAAAAATAACACATAAAAAGATTTCCGAAACTTTTTAATGCTGGAAATTAGGAAACATTTTTTAGAATGCACACATTTTTTAGAGCTATATAATTTCATTGTATACTAAATTTTATCGGTGAGTTGCCCTGAACTCTGACACAGTAGTTTTAAAAATGATTAAATTCATGACTGTGTTAGAGATTGGGAATTTTTTTTAAACAAGTTCAAAAATTTCCTATTTTTGAAACCTCGTATATCGAATAATGTGAGAATAAGCTTTAGAAATATTGCTGAATATTTGTTTACCCAAAATTGTTATATTGGAAATATTTGTACTATAATAATTAAAAATAGAGTGAAAATGATATGCTCATAATTATTCGAAAGAGAATAGTATCAGAGAGAAAAAATTAAATTCACTTATTAGTTGTTTCAAACACTAATAAAAAAGGCCTGTGAAAGGCTCTATGCCTGTATAAAGTATAAATGATATAAAAAATTGTTTTCTTACAAAAAATAATATTTATTTATTTCTATTCTTATTCCTGCGTCTTGAAATAATAAGAAAATTTTGTAACTGATGACCTCCAATTGTTTCTTTGTGTTTTTCATTGTTATGAAACTATTATAAGTATAAAATAATTTAATCGTCCTCAAACAATCCAATTTACAATTTCTGAGGCTTATAAATGTAGACTTTCTGAAATACAATATTTATCAGAAAACAAATAATATTAATTAATGAAAGTTTCTTTATATTCTGACATTTCGGCGTGATATTTTCTGAAAATTCGTATGACAGCATAGAAAGCTAGCATGCAATCAACCTCAAAACGCAAGCTAGGGTGCCAATGAAATTTTTTCACTAATTTATAAATACTTTAATTTAGGAGATTAATGCAAAAATTCACGAAAATTTTTTCACATGAACTCTTCAAACTAATTAGGCCATTTAATTTCGTCACCTGAGCAGTTGTATTTTCTTCTTCAGAAACACTACCTCAAATTTTTGAACAGCTGGAGATTGAAAGGGCAACGAAGGGGAACATTTTTATAGTGCGCATAAGTTTTTTAGAGGTATATTATCGAAAGAATGCAAAGAACTGCGATGCAGCAATTCTAAAAATACATGTTCATTGATTTTCAATATTTTTGAAATCTGGTATATCGATTTAAAAATACGCCTAGGAAAATACCTGCAAATTCCATCGTAAAAAACTACGTTTTTCACGTTTTTTCAAGTTTTAACTTTGAAAATGACATTTGCAGATATTTTCATGGGCGTATTCTTAAAAAAAGTAGGAATGAGTAGAACGAAACCCAACCCCCTTTCACGTAGCCCTCATTTCCATTTAACGAAGTTAAAATCATGTTAAATGATTTCTCATTGTCATCGTAATAATAGTATATTGCTTAACTAGAGGAAAATCTTACCATGTCTCCGATGAGGGGAATGTTTTCAGCACGAGCCGTAGACAAGTTCTGAAAACATTATCAAGTCGTGGAAATTCGGAAAAATCTCCTCCGAGTCAAACACGACACTTTTTTTAACACTCCTTATGATTTGGGCACTTTTCATGACTGTGAGTGGATTTCACAATCTCGCTTTTCGAGTCGGTGACAAAAAGTCCGTAAAATGCACAAAACCAGTAATCCAAACTATACTAATCTACAAATTCCACTAATCCAGTAACTATACTATCCTTGCTACAGATATCGACCTTGAAAAATACATGACTGTCACCAACACGATATTCACATACTAAGGTGATTATAAGCCATATTCTTTCGCTGGCGTCATTCTTCTACTCCCTAGTGAGTAGAAAGTACTTTCTTCTCACACCGCTCGAGAAGCGAATTTGTAGGCCCGCTCCACAGGTATTAAAATGGGCCGAAATCATGGTGGTGTTATAAAAACATATATACCACGGTTAGTCAAATCAATTAAATATATGTGCAGACTATACAAGAGGTGAAACACTTGAAAAAGTATAAAATTAGTGATTGTTTTACTCTCAGCATTGAATATTCATCACGGAGAAACATGCGTCCTCTTTCAATATCCTTGTATCTTTCTTCCCTCATCAAGTATTTATTTGATCTACGTGACACGTAAGTCGTAAAGTTTAGGGTTCCAGATTCGAGTCCCTGCTCCATCCAAATTCAATTACGAACGAATGAAGGGATCAGAAACATAACTTGATTTCACCTTTCTCCAGATTCCGTAAAACCTTTTCTCAAACTTTAAAATCTGAATTTGAAGCACAATTGACAAAAAACTGTTTGTTATTTCTGTATTCAACTCTATTTCATTACCACAATCCTATATGTTTCCAATATAATTTCTTTTACTTTCTAGACTCTTAATTAAAAAATTCCTGTTTTTTTTCTATTCACACCTAACTACTATGATCTGGAACACGAAATATACGAGTAGAAACAGAAGAGCAGTGGTTGTTGTCGCTATTTATGTAAATACAAGGAGCAATGGTTTGTCGAATCCGTAATGCTTCCACAAGTTGGAATATGCATATGATTATTATACGAACATTAATCCGTATTACAAGTCTGTTCATATGTTAATTCGCAATTCCCGCATTATAGTGCAACATGCAAATTGCCGTTTAAATGCAAAAATATTCTATTTACGTTTCACGTATAAGGCTGATGTTTCCAACATATCAACGATTGACCATTCGCATCGTTTACACTGACTCTCCAATTCGCAGATTGATTTATGGTAATCAACTCGCTTTAACACGCGATTGTTTCTGGATCATCCACACATGTGAAAAATATTTATATCTGCACTAATACCATTACATAATACTAAACTCAACAAGTGTCGATATGAGCACTAAATTTCTTATTATTATTTTTATCATCATTATTATACCATTTGTGCGATTCACACATAAACACTCCAACTAACTGATAAACTCATAGGCAGATTCATACTCATTACCACAACCATATCCACCAATCAAAGCTCTTCACGAGAGCCCATGACTATCCAAAAACTTTCGTTTCAGGCGTCACTCTTCTTATATCTCATATCTTATATCTCCGGGTGTAATGATTCTTTCCCCAGGATCGCAAATACCTATAATGTCGTTTAAAGAGTCCCGGAAGGTATATTTCACATCACTACCGTCACCGTTAAATAGAGCGTAGCACGCTATAATAAATAGCTATAATGAATAGCTTTCTGATTCCCACCTTTATTCTAACTCATAATAATCTAGGATAATTCATACCTTTTGTCGTATTGTTTTACTCTCTCATTCGTAATCAGACCGACTCCTTGATACTAAGAATTATCAAACCAATTCAGTTTAATTACAATCATTTCAGGATTAATAATTTGAGTTATTATACTGTAATCAGTATTGAAGCTCTTATTCATATAATCATGAAAATAGAAACAATTCAAGATTCATAAATTATTGGTATAGGAACATTATTAATTTAAGCACAGAAATACCATTCATTCCCGATTATGAATCCCTTTTCACAATCAATAACCATCTTACTAAAAAGCATTTTATGAATTTTTCGATTACGCAAATTAAATCAATTTTCATTTAATTGGCTGAAAAAAGTGAATCTACAATGTGAAAAAATGTAAAAACCTGGCTAAAATTGATGAAACCAGTCGTTTATAGAGGAAAATCGTTAAAATAGTCGAGAACGTTGTAATTTACGCGTTCGCCAACAAAATTTTGACAAATGGATCGTATTTCCCTTTAAAAATTTCTCTCGTGTGCCGTCTATATCAGTATATCCTTTCAAATTGAAATCGATGTCTGCCTAAACTGAAAATATCAGTTCAACAAATATTGGTCAGAAATTGCCAAACACAGAATGTCAAAGGAATTTGTTACTTTTTACTTGATGTTAACAAATTTCAACTAATCATACAAATTTGTATTTACAATTAATTAAATATGTCTGGCATAAACTTATTCCACCTGTTAACTTGAAACCAAAAAGGCATTTCATCGAAAATTCTGGTTTCTATATGAAATTCGCTTGAAATAGAACGTTATCATTTAACTCATATCAATGCCAATGTTTTCCCTTTTGTAAAGTTATTTCAAAAAGCGATGAAGAGAAAATAATTGACTTTCAATTGCACTTGGATTTTGATATCGATGGGAATCGATTTTCTTCATCATAAAATAAATCGAAAGATTTCTCTTTGGAAATCCTTTTCGTCATCAAAATTATAATCTAAGGAAGCTTTAGGTTTTCCAGAAGTGCTAATTGAGTACATATCAACAGGGTGACCACTGGAACGGCAAACGGCAAATTTCATGTCACATGATATATTGCAATTTAAATAAGTTCGATTTTAACTTTCTTTAATGCTAATTTCAAATGTTAACTTTTTCAATTATTAAATCATTCAGTTCACAATACGTAATTCTGAAATCTTTTGCTTTCAAAATTTTCCATTTTAGGTCTCCATTTTCAAGTGCACAATTTTAATTCAAAGAATTTAAAAATGCAGTTTTGAAGACTTGAATAGTTCAACACTAAAAGCAATAACATTAAAAATTGAAGAATAATTGATTTTACAAGAAGATTCTGAATCCGTTAAAATCAAACAATTTGCAGATGTTTAAATTGAAAATTCAACTATTTCAATTCGAGAGCCTTAATAGTTAAACAAATGTAGATATCAGATTGAAGCTTTGTAAGCTATTTTTAATTTTTACATAATTTCAGAATAATAGATTCATAACTAAACGCTATTCAGTTTTAATTTTTAACGCATTCAATTTTTAATTTTTCAATCAAAAAGAACAAGTTTTCAATATTTAGCAATATTTGACTGTTCATTTAAAGTGAGCACTTATAAATCAAAGATTAAGGACTGAATTGTTTGAAATAGAAAACCTTGAGTCGTTGAAATTTCAGTGTGCCAAATTGAAACATTGATCGTTACATTTTCAATTGTTCCATTTTTTAAATGTTTCATTCGTAAGTGGAAGTGTTGAATTTTGTCGTATAAATAATCAATTAACAATCATTAACTTGAAACGACTTAAAATTAAAATATTGCGAGTTTGAAGGATTTATGTATAAATAAACGTTTGAATATCACAATTTTTATTTGAAATAAGGGGCAAATTTTCTATTTTTTCCATTTTTTTCGTTTTTAATATTTTTCTTGAGTTGAAAGAGACGAAGTTTCGGTCATTTTTTTCTGAATTGAAAAAGAACCTTTTTTGATTTTTAATATTTTTATTGAGCTGGAAGGAGGGAAATTTGGTTTTACAATTTTTTCTGCATCGGAAGAGGATATTTTTTCATTTTAACATGTTCATTGCGTGGGAGAGTGGGGGGGGGACTTTTTATTTTCAATGTTTTCTCTGAATTCGAGAAGAGTAATTTTTTATTTTCAACATTCTTATCGAGTTTGAAGAGAGGAAATTTTGGTTTTTAATTTTTTCTGAATTACAAGAGGGACATTTTTTTATTCTCGAGATTTTTATCAAGTTGGAAGCGAGAAAATGTTGATTTTTAAGTTTTTCTAAACTGAAAGGGGCACTTCTTTTGTTTTTTTATTTTCATTGAGCTGGAAGGGAGGAAGTTTTGGTTATTAATTATTTTTATGAAATGGAAGAGGCAATTATTTTCCTTTTAATATTCTTATTGAGTTCAAAGGGGGGCAAATTTAGTATTTTTAATATTCAGATGTATGGGGGGCTATTTTTATTTTTTATTTTGTACTGAATTAGAAGAAGGACATGTCTTACTTTTAACATATTTATTAATGTGAGTTGAAAGGAAGGATTAGTTTCAATTTGGAGCATTTCAAATGATAGTATGGATTTATATTTTTTAACTAGAAATCTTTAAATTTATCAATTTATAAAAGTCAAAAATTAAAAAATGTTTAAGCTTCAATTTTTAGGTGTTCAATTTCAAAAGAGTTCCACTTTGAGTGCTTTAATTTGCAGTTCAGTTTTGATTACTCCGAATGGAAAAATTTTCAGTTTTAAGAGTTCGAATTTTCTCAGTTCAATGACCGAAAATAATGTTCGCGAACAAGCAAAAAAGGGAAATGACCGGGATTTTTTTTTCCTCTATTAAAACGGTCACCTTGATCAAACTACACAAGCTTTTCATCAAATTTTTTGTTTATTCTATCAACAGAAATGTACTTGGTATTAAAAAATGTCTTGCTTCGATATTTTACAATATAGGCGTTCTAATTTATTTTATGTTCCTCTACAAAATTTTTTTTTAACCAAAATTTAATTTCCTTCAACCCATCAGTTGCTGGCGGTACCTTATGGTACCGCGCGCTTACTCTCTTTTAAATGCCACGCAAAACTTACGCTAATTAGTTTTAATTTTATTTGATCAACATTTTTATAATTGTATTTCAATTTATCAATTAATTGAATAAAATATAGCTGAAACATTGAAAAGGAGGTGGAAATTCGGGACAGTAAAAAAATCCGCAGCTGAAGGGTTGATATAAGAAATGCTTTTTATTCTTTCGTTTGAAAATCTTATTTTCGAAATGCTTTTACCAATTTCATATCACAATCGACTTGCCGTCAACAATTTATTTCGACGCAAAATATGGTAATCTGGGGTTTTAGCATTTTGAGAAGAAAGTCCAATTTGAAGCATTGAATTGGCATCTGTGCAAAAGCTTCTGAGAAATACGAGATGCCCGATATGCGAGCAGTATATTTTCATATTTATATCCGTCGGTTGCACATACGTAGCATGGACATGCAGTCAATGCTCATGTGGCGCGAGTTACGTTAGATTTATGCGGCGAAACACTATTCGATCAGTATGATGACGCATCGGGGCGAATGCATACGATGGACATGGTTCGTTAAAAATTGAATCTATTTGTGCATCAGGGCGTGAAATTCAAATACGAGAAATTCCCGCAGCAATTGGCTCTCAAGCCCATAATCGATATTTCTACTAAATCTGTCGCGCTGCATTTTATTCGCTCAGAGAAAATCGAAATATTAAAAGCTCATTCAAATTAATTCCTAACTCATAATTCCACTATTCCTACTCCCATTTGAAATAAGTCCTGTGAAAAATTTACAAGAATTTTGTTTAAGTAAGAAATGGTATTTTCGTATCTTTCTCTCAGGAAAAGATAACGCGAGCTCCCTGTGCCAGAAGCTCACAAGGACAGGTCGCGAGATGCGGGCTGATTATAACAAAGCTTCACAGGGTGAAAGTATATTGAAATCCATTGGATACGTGTTTTTTCTTTTGATCCAATGGGCTTTAGTTTCCGAGATATCTAGGTTCGAGTATTTACGCTTTCGAGGGTCCACGCTTGGCAGTAGCGAGTGGAGCGGTCCACGCTCGGCTGTGGCGAGTTGACCGCTCAATCGTAAATACTCAAGCCTCGATATCTCGGAAACTAAGGCCCATTGGATGGAAAGACAAAATACGTATCTAATAGATTTTGATGCACTTTCATCCTGTGAAGTCCCAGTTGAATTCGCGTCCTGCATCTTGCGACGATTCCTTGTCAGTAATTAAGACTATCTTTATAATTTACTTACCATCAAAAGAAGTCTAGAATTATTTCAGAATTTTTTCCCAATACAAATTTCGCGTAACTCTAAAGACACCCATTTTTCTTATAAGTTATCAAATCTATGATGTAATAAAAAATCTTGAACGAGATTATTGCGTTACCAAGGGAAATTATTATTACATCATTACAACCTTCCATTAAGAAAATGTGAATCGCTTTTTTTAATACAAGAGTCTTAAAAGCAGCAAATGAGCAGCACCTGGTATACAAATTTAATTTCTCCTTAATTATAATTTATGCAAACGAAGTTGCAGCTTTCCTTTCAGCCACTTGATTATTTAATTGCAATGAGATCAAAAGATCAGAGATAAGCTGTGAAATCGCGCATCGTAGTCCGAGAATTTATATTTAACTATTTAGTCATATTCAGGGGCCGTCCATAAACTACGTTATCAATTATAGGAGGGAGGGGGTCGCGCCAAAAACTAAAGTTGGTACCATAGAGCGGGGAGGTCAGTGGAAGTCAAGAATTCTTCTTTTTCCCCTGCTTTTAGGAAATTTCCCCATTTTCCCCTGTTTTCAAGAAACTTCCCCTTTTTCACGTTTTTTCGCTTGAGAAAGTCCAACTATTTTTGATTGAATGTTAATTTTGTTGGTCGAAAAATCTACTATTACATTTTTGGTTCGGAATTCATTTCGTTTAGTTGAAAATTCTACTGTTTGTTTGAAAATTTAATTGTTTCATTGAAAAACGGTTTGCATTATGGTCAAAAATTAATTTTTTCAATCGAAAATTCAACCATTTGGTTAAAAATTCAGGTATTTTATTGGTAATTTCTCATTCTTGGTAAGAAATCGTTCTTTTTGGTTAAAGAATTATATTTTCGATTGAAAAGTCAATTATTTGGTTGAATATTGACCTTTTTTCTTGAAAATTTATTTTCTCTGGAGATTCATCATTTTAGTTGAAACTTCATCTCTTTGGTTGAAAATTTGACTATTTTGTTGAAAATTCGTCATTTTGGTTTAAATTCAACTGTTTCTGATTTCAAATTAAAATATTTTCTGGTTGAAATATCAACTATTACATGTTTCTTTGAGAATTTTTTTGTTGTTGCAAAATCAACTATTTGGTTGAAAGTTGAAATACTTTGTAAAAAATTCAATTTTCTTTGGTTGAAGGCTCATCATTTTAGTTGAAAATTCAACTATTTGGTTGTAAATTAAACAATTAATTTGAAAATTAAACTATTCGGTAGAAAATTCATTATTTTGTTTAGAAATCTAACTATTTGGTTAAAACTTCTTCTTTTTTTGTGGAAAATTCAACTACTTGGTGGGAGATTGAAGTACATTTTCAGAAATTCCTCTTTTAAAAGATTCACCTCTTCTGTTGTAAATTCAACTACTTGGTGGAAAGTTGAAGTGCTTTTTAAAGAGTTCATTTTTTTGAAGATTCATCTCTTCTATTGAAAATTTATTTATTATGTTGAAATTTTTTTGTTGTTATTGAAAATTATTTTTTTTATCTGAAAATTTAACGATTCAATTATTTATTTAAAGATACATCTTTCTTAATTGAAAATTAACTTTCTTGTTATTAATTCATCTTTTTTGGTAGAAAATCAATATTCATTGTCAAAAATTTATCTATTTGATTGAGGATTAAACTATCTTGTTAGAAATTGATCTTTTTTGTTAAACTCATCTACTTGAAAAATCATTTTTTATGCCGAAAAGTAATTTTTTAAACTGAAAATATAACTATTCCATTTTTGGTTGGAAACTTTTGTTTTTTTTTTGTTAAAAATCCAACTACTTTATTGAAAATTCTTTTTTTGGTATAAAATTAATCACCCTAGTTGAAAAATTCATCATTTCAGGTTAAAAAATGTATCTATTTAGTAACAAATTCAACCATTTTGTTGGAAGTTTAATTATTTTTTTGAAAATTCAACTATCTTGTTAAAGTCATCTTTTTCGTTCGAAAATTCAACTGTTTTGTTGAAAATTCGTAATTTTGGATTAAAAATTCATCTTTCGTAGTAGAAAAGCCATCTTTTTTTATTGAAAGTGAACTTTTTTAATATTCAACTTTTCGGAATCGAAATTCATCTGTCGTTCAGAAAATTCCTCTTTCTGACCCGAAGATTTAACTATTTTTTAGAAATGCATTTTTGTAGGTTGAAATTCAACTATTTGGTTGAAATGTCCAGTATTTTATTACAAATTCGATTATTTTGATAAAACATTTAACTATTTTGCTTAAGTCATCTATTTAGGTCTAAAATTCAACAGCTTTGTTGAAAATTCGTCCTTTTGGATTAAAAATTCATCTTTTATGGTAGAAAATTCATCTTCTTTTATTGAAAGTGAACTTTTTTTAATATTCAACTTTTCGGGATGGAAGTTCATCTGTCGTTTAGAAAATTCCTCTTTCTGCCTTGAAGATTGAACTATTTTGTTGAAAATGCATCTTTGTAGGTTGCAATTCAACTATTTGGTTAAAATGTCAGCATTCTATTAAAGGTTTGATTATTTTCATTAAAAAATTAACTGTTTGGCTAAAGTCATCTATTTCGGTCGAAAATTCAACTGTTTTGTTGATAATTCGTCCTTTTGGATTGAAAATTCATCTTTGATGGTAGAAAAGTCACATTTTTTATTGAAAGTGAACTTTTCTTAATATTCAACTTTTCGGGATGGAAATTCATCTGTCATTTAGAAAATTCCTCTTTCTGGCTTGAAGATTCAACTATTTTGTTGAAAATTCATCTCTATAGGTTGAAATTCAAGTATTTGGTTAGAATGTCCAGTATTTGATTAAAAATTCAATTATTTTGATGGAAAATGTAATTACTTTGCTAAATTCATTTATTTCGGTCGAAAATTCAACTGTTTTGTTGAAAATTCGTCCTTTTAGATTAAAAATTCATCGTTTATAGTAGAAAAGTCATCTTTTCTATTGAAATTGAACTTTTTTTATAATATTCAACTTTTTTGGACTGGAAATTCATCTGTCGTTTAGAAAATTCCTCTTTCTGGCTTGAAGATTCAACTATTTTGTTGAAAATGCATTTTTGTGGGTTGAAATTCAACTATTTGGTTAAAATGTCCAGTA
>JAUMHM010000049.1:3429681-3440021 GCA_032362435.1 Melikaiella ostensackeni
AAAATGCATTTTTGTGGGTTGAAATTCAACTATTTGGTTAAAATGTCCAGTATTTTATTAAAAATTTAATTATTTTGATCAAAATTTAACTATTCTGCTAAAGTCATCTCTTTCGGTCGAAAATTCAACTGTTTGGTTGAAAATTCGTCCTTTTAGATTGAAAATTAATATTTCATGGTAGAAAAGTCATCCGTCTTGGTTGATACTTCATCTTTCTTGTTTAAAAATACACTTTCTTGTTGTACATTCAACTGTTTTTGGGTTTTCATTGATTTTGGGTTGAAGATTTATCTCGTTTGGAGTGAAATCCTTTTTGCATGAAAATTAGACTATTTTGTCAAAAATGCAATAAATTTCGACTTAAAATCTTAGACATTTAAAGCGTTCCATAAGAAACTCAGTATGGTATTCACATTAATTTTCTCCTATTATTCCCCTATTTTCGTAAAAAAATTACCCTCATTAGCTTCAGCTTTATTTCTTGACTTTCACCAAAAAATCGGACTTTTTTATTCATTTATTTTTTTTTTGCACAAGGACAGTGTGCATGTAGCTATTCCACCGCTAAATGATTCATAGCGGAGCACCGTGTTGAGGGACTGTCACTCTTGAGTAGAAAGAGTGCTTGGCTTCGCTTGACTCATTTGTTTATCTCTTTTCATGATTTTTAATTCCGTTCCACCAGATTACGGCGGAATACTTAAACAGCACGCGGCATTTCTTAATTATAGTTGATGTATAGTCGAGGTATCCGCGCACTTCAAGCTAACGAACGACGCTCTTCTTCCTTCATCCTTATTCACGTACTTCGTCACCATCCAACCACCCTTTTTAGCACCTACCCCATTCACACCATTTTCTCCATTTTCTCCCTTCGTCTACATCCTTTATTTTTTAATTGTCGGACTATTTGCATTCCTCCCTTCAGAATGGCATTCTCGTGACTGTTAGACGTCTTTCACTCTGTTCTTTGTCTTGAAATGGTTAGGATTATATTGTCTATTAGAGTGCGCAATGAGCTGAGAGACACCGAAAACTGGCCAAAATTCCACTTCAAACTATTTGGTGAAAGACTTATTTTTCTTAATGAGGATGAGTTAAGCAACTTACTTCCGAACTTCATGATGTTTTAACAAGTCCCCTTCATTCTAAAGCGCTATTAATTAAAGGAATGTGTTTTTTCAGTTTTTAAGCAACCGGTTCAAAAAACTTGTTCACAAGATTATAAATTCAAATATTTTTTTCTTCTCTTTTGAGTGGTACCTTTGACGCCATTCTGAATTTGTAGCTTCAGACGTCAAAGTCGAAATTGACGACCTCGAAAACCCCCTTTTACAGAATTCAGGCAAATACGTACAAATTGTTAATTTTTGGTTGACATATTAGATCCACCATTTAGAATTTGTTACTTTGATATTTGGATATTAGATATTATGATAATATTATATTTATTATATTATAATATTATTAGATATTATTTAGAGGTTCCGCAAACTTCACAATTCCCACAAGGTAAACAGACGTTTTGCTTTCTCATAGAGGAAGTTTTGTAACGATGCAAATTTTCGAACTTCATTTTTTGACATATCTTGATATAACTCGACCTCAGGAGTCCGAAAATTAGGTTTAAAAAAATGTTTGTGTGAAATCGTGTGTGTGTGTGTGTGTGTGTCAACGATAGTACTTTTGTGATAAATCGAAAACAAGTAGGGCTAGGGTCATGAAATTTGGAGGAATTTTAGTCCTAAATAATGCCCACTATTTATTGAGTTTAGAGACAATGATGTTCAAAAAATGTTCATTATTTTAAAGTATATTTTGACGTGGCATTAACCAATCAATTGTTTTACATGTAAAAGTAAATGTTTTTACCAATATTTTCTTCATAAACTCACCCCTAAAATATTCAACTCCTGAAAATAAACCCCTGTTACCGGATGACACATAACGGATAATTAAATTTTCACATCTTGAAGAATATTCAAAATTCTTTTATCGTTTATCAATTTGAGAGGAAAAATTAAACTCTTGAATCATTCAATTCATCCAAAACAGGTTTGTCACCGGATGACATAAAATCTCGGGTACATTTAAACATTATATAATACTCTTTAGTTATAATTAGAAACGAAAAATAAACTTTATTTTTGAATTATGCAACTAATTCATATTTAATGGAATATATTTTGGTACCGAGTAAAGTAAAAATGATGGGAACATAGGGTATTGTACGAATAAATAGGCTTAATAAAACCCCGTAATTGAAAAAACAATTTCTCTAAACAGAAGCGTATAATTTTCCATGGATATGATATTCTCAACTTTTTTAACTTTATTCGTATGTATGTTAAATGTCCCAATCTGTTCTTTAGAACATTAAAATAGAGAATTTTATTTTTTTCTAATATATAAACATGATTTATTAATTCTTCTAAATTGTAATGCTTTTTCAATAAGATCTCTTTTTAACGGAAAAAACGTATGTATGGCTCTGGAAAATTTGATTCAAAAGCCAGACGAATAAACAAAAACTGGAGGGTTTGAAAAAGGTCCTCACATGATTCTACGACTTCAAGTTTAAGCATAGAAAAGCATGAAAATTTGCATTTACATACTCGTTCCCTCTCTGAATATTGTCCTCATAACCTAACGTGGAAACATTATAAGGTCCATGGTCTGATGTAGTAATGTTAAGTTTTAGTGGCCTTAAAAGATCTCTTAAAAAATAATTTTTAAAAATAATTTTCAGAAATAATTTTCAAAAATAATTTTAAAAAATAATTTTTAAAAATATTCTGAAAGATGTTCAAGAAAATACGCTTTTTTCATTACCTGTGAGAAACTTGTGAAATACAATTTGATCTGTGAGAAGCTTTCCAGAGTCTTGCTCCTAATTAAGCGCATCTAGCGTCGAAAATTGAATCATTGATGCGCACTAATAATTTAATAGCCCCAGAGCACTATTTCATCGCTGAGGGGCGTATACCGTATTATACATAATAAAACAGTCAACTCTACTTTTTTCCAATTATCGTGGAATTTACGTATATTTTCCTCTTCTTCATCGAAGGAGCCCGTAAGTGAGACTAATTTCATCCTGATGCTTCAATAAATCCCAAGTGAATCATATGAATGTATAATTTAGCAACAATCACTTTTAAATTGCAGTTTGAATGTACTTATGACATACGTATTACTTTACTGTACATATGTAAAAAAAATTTCACGTTAACAGTCCGAAATACGAATACTGGAGTTTTTCTGATGAAACTGAAATAATTGGATAACATTTAATCTCATACGTACAGAACACTTGTATAATATTAATTATTGTGTCCAATATATCGTTGGTAATGGGCATATTATTATTACGCTAGTATAATTTAATGAGACCAAAAATCGTTAAATGTATTCTGTCAAATTCAGTTCGAAATATAGATTAATAAGGCTTTGAAATGTTGTAAAATGAAATATTTCTATTTCTCAAAGATCGAAATAAAATCTATTTTCTTGTGAGAATTTTTTGTGTACTGAAAAAAGAACACACAAAAAGTTCACAATTCAAAAATAGACACATTGTAAATTACACATTGTTTTTCAAGTTTTTCATATTTGCCTTTATCTAATGTAACATTCAAGTTGCATTTGAAAGGAATTCTATATATTGTATGTAATCCCAATTTTCCTAACATTGATTTCAAGATTCTCAAGATTTTTCCAAAATGAAGTAGGAAAACCGTATTAAATCTATTGTAAACTTGTACATTGTTTTGGTTTTGATTATTACCTTTACTCTTAACTCGAACAATTCCGTTATGCATATGCTTGTCAATGAAAGTAATAGCATAATGGTTTAGGAAAACAATCTGTTTGCATAATTCAATATTCTTTTCATGGAAAGTAGGGTGACATAGTTTAAGAGCTCTATCACTTAAATTCTTCACAATTCCCATTTTGTTTTGAATTGAATGATTTGAATTGAATTTTTATGTCCTTCCTGAAGAAGTAGTTTTTCTATGCCAGTCAGTAATGATATAATTTTTAGGAGTTTTTAATAATGTCATATCAAGAAAATTCAGTCTACCTTCTGTTTCAATTTCAACAGTGAACTGTAATCTTGAATGTATACCATTAAAAACATTAAGTAGGGTATCTACATTTTGTGCATGTGATGATAATACAGAATCATCAACATAACTTGCATAAAAGTCCAATTCGAAAGTAATCCTGTAAACACTTTATTTTCCAAATCTTCAATCACAATTTCAGCAATAATTGAAGACAATTACAGTTGCAATATCAAAAGATATTTATAATCAAAAAATGATGCATATCTTAAATGATAGAGACAGTTTTGCAGTTATTCCGAATGATCCTACAAAAATGATTCAAAAAGGTACATTTGACAATCTAGAGAGATTTGGATTCAAAAATGTTTGGGAAACAATATTGAAAGGTACGACATTGACATAATTCATACAAATCTATCTCTTGCCTATGGTCTAATAAAAGCTCAAAAAGCAGAATTTCTTTTACGACCGGTTATTTTAACAATAGGTTCACCCACGAGAAAATTAGAGCAACTTCTCAGTAAAATTATCAAGGAATCAGTGACTTTTTCAGCATGATCAATTAAAAACAGTGCTGCCCTTTGAAAATTAATTGAAAATGTTGAAATACCAACAAGTCACATTTTTGTACCCTTTTGACGTAATAGCCATGTTTCCAAATTTTCCATATTGAAGAGTAAAACTTGCTATTGAAAATAGATGGGATATGATCAAACTTCACACTAAAGTTGCAAAAAAACAATTTCTTCATACTATTGGATATGTTTTCAATTCTAATTATTTTAAATTCAATGGGATCTTCTATAAACAAAAATTTGTTACTCCGATAGGCTCAGTCTTGTCCCTAATTATCGCTGAAATTGTGATGGAAGATTTGGAAAATGAAGTTTTTAACAGAATTACTTTCGAATTGGACTTTTATGCAAGTTATGTTGATGATTCTGTGTTATCTTCACATGAACAAGATGTAGATACCCCACCTAATGTTTTCAACAGTACACATCCAAGATTGCAGTTCACTGTTGAAATTGAAACTAAAGGTAGACTGAATTTTCTTGATATCACATTAATAAAAACTCCTGAAAATTATATTCTCACTGACTGGCATAGGAAAATTATGTCTTCAGGAAGGACATTAAATTTCAATTCGAATCTTTTTATTTAAATCGAAATAGGAATTGCAAAGAATTTAATTGGTAGAGCTCTTAAATTATCTCACCCTAATTTCCATGAAAGAATATTCAATTATGCAAACATATTCTTACCCTAAATCATTATCCTCTTACTTTGATTGACAAGCATATACATAACAGAATTGTTGAGATTAAGAGTGAAGATAATAATCACAAGGAGATCACTTAGAACAAGAAATGATGAACATAAAAATAATTTTCATAGAAGTGCAAGATATTACTTGGTCCTTACAAAACATAGACTTACAACTGGATGTCTTTAATTGCGGTGATGTTAAAATTCTGTATCAAGAGAAAAATCAAAAAAAGAGAGAGTTCATGGAAATGCTATTCATCAAGAGAGAAGGTAACAAAATTATAAATTCAAAAAGAGATCTGGCTGAATACAACAGAAACTGGGTTGGAATCATGAATTGGATATAATGCTGCTAATTTTATGGTATAATTTAGAATTTTCAGAAATCAATTTCTAATAAAAGAATGAAAGGTTCGGAATCCGGGATTCATTTAGAAAATTTTTCACCTATGCCAAAATCGCAATTTTTAAATAATGAATGAAATATGTACTAAAAAGAATAAAATTAAAATCAATCATATCTATTTCTTTACTTTCAGGTGAAATAATAATTTTCTCATCAAACATTTTAACAATTTATACCTGCTGTTCGACCAATAAATTATCCCTGATGAGGAAGTCTAAATTGGCTTGGAAACATGTTAGGTTCCCAGTAGTATAAAAAAGACGGAGAAAAGAAAGAATGTGAAGAGGATTTTGGTTGACTCTTTTTTTTCTCCCTCTTTTTTCTTTCTGTTGTGTACATTTATTGTACATCTGTCTCTAGTGAGCCAAAAGTACACAGACAATTTTTATAAGATGATAGATTTTATTTCGATTTTTAAAAAATTTTAAAAGAGAATTAAACAAAGATCGGTTTCAATCTGCAGGGTTGCCTATGAATAGTTAAGATTTCTTTCAGTTGAGGTTGTTGAATAATTAACTCAATTTACCAAAAAATATCTATTTTCCTTAAATATTTTGACAAAAAATTCTTTAAAATGTTAGTAATTTTCTAGAATTGTGTTATTGGTTTGGATCATTACTCTTTATTTTGGAAAAATGGAATAATCTGAAAAGATTGGATCTAAATGAAACCACAAAATATTTTTATTCATAAAAGAGTTAATTTCATACCACACTGTGGGTTACTTGAGGAAAATTCTAAAAAAAATGATAAACATATTTTAATTCATAAAAATTAGTGAAAGGAGGCGGCATGCGCCTATGAAAAAATTTTTTGTAGCTCATTAAGTCATTAATAAAGTCGTTCAAATCTCTTACCTTCACTTCCTATACTTTCTCCATTTCCTCCTCCACACATTTCTTCTCTCATCTTCCCATCACCGCTCCCGTCACTCTTCCTAATTTCCTCTTACTTCCCCCCATTACCCTCACTTTCCCATTTTTATACGACGGACGGATTTCCGACCGAAAATATAAGGGTTTCTGCCCGGGGCTATGAAACCCTAAAAGTGATTCAAATGATAGATGTTCCAAATTCTGAATTAGGTTGTGTTATTGGCGAAAGAAAGGGAAAGAGGAGGATAAGAAACACTTTATTTCCGACTCCTTGGGGAAATAGCCTTTGATTTCGGTTCCTTCAGAAATCTGAATGTATATGGATTTTCAAAATAATCTTTATAGCTTAAAATATATTATTCATTGAGAAATGTAAGTCAATTTCTCGTCACTTTATACTCGGCCAACAGGATTTCATTTCATGTTGGTAACAAAATGGGAAAATAAAAGAGTCCATAAAAGATCAGAATTACTACCAATGTTCATCGAATCGTAAGTTGTCGAACTTTCCTTATGAGAATAAGTTTCTACTCCTAAGGTTCGTTCCCTCAAAATAAAGGGGTATTATTATGGACTTTTGTTTTGGTTAAGCCGTTTAAGAGGTGAGATGGATATGGGACGTGATTTAGGGTGTAATAGATAAAATTAGTTACTGGGGATGAAGATTAGGGAGTGATTAAGAGGAGTGATTGAAGGGCGCAGTTAGGAAGAGAGAGTAGGATGAGAGATCTTTGCAGGATAGGCCAGGTTAAGAATGCATATCCAGGGGGTGAGAGGTGTGTGAAGAATTTCAGGGAAAATCAAGGTTGAGATGTGTATAAGAAAGTAAGTAGTGTAATAATTAAGAATAATTACGGAGGATAATAATTATGGAAGGATTTAGTGGGGGTAGATCGAAGTTGCTAGAAGAGGGTAGAAAGGAACGAAAGAGGTCAGTCTTTAAAGGATGGGCTTGTCCTTGGTCCTGAAGAATACGTATCCAGGCGGGAGGCGTATGTTAAGATTATCAAGAGAAATTATGGTTGGGATATGTATGTATAAGAAAGTAAGTAGTGTAATACTTAAGAATGATTACGGGGAATGATAATTAGGAATGGATTGAGAGGGGTTGGATCAAATTTGTTAGTAGGGAGTAAGAAGAAACGAGAGGGTTCGGTCGTTGTGGGCGGTGGGCTGGTCCTTAGCCCAACAGAATGCATATCCAGGTTGGAGAGGTATGATAAGATCATCCAGGGAAATTAGGGTTGGGATAGGTATAACAATGAGTGGTGTAACAATTAAGGGTAACTACAGGAAATAGTAACTAGTTATTAATTGAGAGAGTTCGGCTCGCAGATGTAAGTAGGGGGTAGAAAAAAACGAGAGGGATCGGTCTTTAGAGGATGGGCTGGTCCTTGATCCTTAAGAATGCATATCCAGCTGAGAGAAGTACCATATGTTAAGATCATGAAGAGAAATTAAGGTTAGGATATGTATAAGAAAAGGAGTAGTTCAATAATTCAGAATAATTATGGGGAATAATAATTAGGGATGGATTGATAGGAGGCGGAGCAAAGTTGGTAGGACGGGATAGCAAGGAATAAAATTGGTCGCTCTTGTGACGATGGGCCGATCCTTCGTCCTTGGGAATGCATATCCAGGTGGGAGGGGTATGTTGACATCATCAAGAGAAAATAGGGTTGGGATATGTATGAGAAAAGGAGTAGTATAATAATTCAGAATAATTATGAGGAATAATAATTAAGGATGGATAGGTAGGGGGCGGAGCAAATTTGTTAGAAGGGAGTAGAAAGGAACGAGAGTGGTCGGTCGTTCATAAATGGGCTGGTCCTTGTTTCTCAAGAATGCATATACGGGTGGAACAGGTATATCAAGAACATTAAGGAAAATCAGAGTGGGGATATGTATAAGAAAGTAAGTGGTGTAATAATTGAGACAAATCACGAGGAATGACAATTACAGATGGATTGAGAGGGGGCCGAGCAAAGTTAGTAGATGGCGGTTGAAAGGAACGAGAAGGGTCAGCCTTTGGTGAATGGACTGGTGCTTGGTCGTTTAGAATGCATATGCAGGTGAGATGGGTGTTTCAACATCATCAACAGAAATTAGGGTTTGAGATGTGTATAAGAAAGTAGGCAGTGAAATAATTCACAACAATTATGAGGAACAATAAGTGGGGATGCATTGAGAGGGGGCAGAGCAAAGTTGGTAGTAGAAGGTTGCAGGGAACGAGAGGGGTTAGTTGTTGGTGGATGTGCTGATCCTTGGTCCTTAAGAATGCATATCAAGGGTGGAGGGGTATGCTAAGATCATCAAGAGAAAATAGAGTTGGGATATGTGTAAGAAAAAAAGTAGTGTAATAATTCAGAATAATTATGAGGAACAGTAATTAGGGATGGATTGATAGGGGGCGGGGCGAAGTTGGTTGGAGGGGATAGAAAGGAATGAAATTGGTCGGTCTTTGGATGATGGGCTGGTCCTACGTCCTTAAAAATGCATATCCAGGTGGGAGGGGTATGTTAAGATCATCAAGAAAAATTAGGGTTGGAATATGTATAAGAAAATAAGTAGTGCATTAATTCGGAATAATTACGAGGAACAATAATTAGGGATGGATTGATGGGGGCGAAGCAAAGTTGGTAGGACGGAGCAGAAAGGAATGAAATTGGTCGGTCTTTGGACGATGGGCTGGTCCTTCGTCCTTAAGAATGCATATCCAGGTGGGGGGGGGGTGTTAAAATCATCAAGAAAAATTATGGTTGGCATATGTATAAGAAAGTGAGAAGCGTAATAATCAGTGTTAATTACGGGGAATAATGATGAGGGATAAATTAATAGGGAGCAAAGAAAAGTTGGTAGGAGGGGGTTAAAAGGAACGAGAGTGGTCGGTCGTTGATGGATAGACTGGTGCTTGGTCCTCAAGAATGCATATGCAGGTGGGAGGGGTGTTGCGACATCATCAAGAGAAATTAGGGTTGGGATATGTATAGAAGAATGAGTAGTGTAATAATTCAGAACAATTATGACGAATAATAAGTAGGAATGCATGAATGGGGGCAGAGCAAAGTTGAAAGCAGAGAGTTGAAAGAAACGAGAGAAGTCGATTGTTTGGGGATGTGCTGGTCCTTGGTTCTGAAAAATGCATATCCAGGGTGGAGAGGTATGCTGAGATCATCAAGATAAAATAGAGTTGGGATGTGTATAAGGAAAGAGGTAGTGGTATAATTTGGAATAATTATGAGGAACAATAATTAGGGACGGATTGCTAGGGGGCGGAGCAAAGTTGGTGGGACGGAGTAGAAAAGAATGAAATTTGATGGTCTTTGGATAATGGGTTGGTCCTTTGTCCTCAAGAATGGATATCTAGATGTAAGGGGTGTGTAAAGATCATCAAGAAAAATTATGTTTTGGATCTGTGTGAGAAAGTAAGGAGTGTAATAATCAACAATAATTACGGTGAGTAATAATTAGGGATCGATGAATAGAAAGCAGAGAAAAGTTTGTAAGAGGTGGTAGAAAGAAATAGAGTGGTCGGTCGTTGGATGGGTTGGTGATTGGTCCTTAAGAATGCATATGCAGGTGGGCGGGGTGTTTCAACATCGTCAACAGAAATTAGGGTTGGGATATGTATGAGAAAGTAAGCAGTGGACTTCCGTTTCCGGCATGAAAGTGTGAGGTAGCGGTGAATTTTGATGCTGAGTTTTTTGGATATTTGTGGCG
>JAUMHM010000049.1:3440121-3478650 GCA_032362435.1 Melikaiella ostensackeni
AAAAATAGAAATAAGGATCTAGATATAAGAGTTTATGTAAATAGTTGTAAATAACTGTAAATAGTAAGGATAAGCTAATATAAAATATGTATGCGGAAGTATTGTAAGAAATGGAGGTCATGTAAACCCTTAAGGGACATATTATGAATAAAGAAGAAGTAAGCAGTGTAATAACTCAGAACAATAATGAGGAATAATAATAAGGTACGTATTGAGAGGGGACAGAGCAAAGTTGGTAGTAGAAGGTTGAAGGTAACGAGAAGGAACGGTAGTTGGTGGATGTGCTGATCCTTGGTCCTTAAGAATGCATATCCAGGATGGAGGGGTATGCTAAGATCATCAAGAGAAAATAGGGTTGAATTAGGTATGAGAGAGGGGTCATAGAGGTTATAATGACTCTGGCTTCTATTAATTAAAAATTATTGGTGAAGCATTCAAAAAAGATGGATTAGAGCTACAAGGAGGGGTTCGTGAGGAATGAAAGTGTCCGGCCTTTGAAGGGAGTCGAAGGATATCAGATGAGATTGTGATTATTACCATTATAGATGGGAGGAGTAGTGCATAGGATAGATAAAGAGAAATTAAAATAGGTCTATACATAATAAACTCTCTCCACTATCTTCATTAATGAAGTTCACCCAATCTACTGATGAAGTTAACGGAGCGAAATTGAAAATAAATCTAAATAGGCAACAAAAGAAGGTCTTGTTTCTTTTCAGGAAGAAGATTGCATTCTAGTTAAGAAAGAGGGATCGTTTCGGAAAAAGGACCGGTTCGTCGCTTGTCCTTTAGGATGTAGTTCGTTGTTTGTGATTCACGTTGAATTCGAGAGGACGCGACGTCGATATCGTCTTACGTAGATATCTTGAGCTTTACGGTGATTATCCTTGACTGGTTGAGCTCCATGGTGGGAAGCTCTCGAAGGGATTATCTTCTCTTCCCCTTCCTCCTCCATCTACCCTCAACCAACGTCACACCCATTCCTAGCCCAATACACCCTTCAGCTGCTGTCGATAT
This sequence comes from Melikaiella ostensackeni, assembly GCA_032362435.1. NCBI lineage: Eukaryota > Metazoa > Arthropoda > Insecta > Hymenoptera > Cynipidae > Melikaiella > Melikaiella ostensackeni. The sequence goes on from JAUMHM010000049.1 coordinate 3,441,139, forward strand.
TTCAGCAGCCTTATCTACTCTCAGGAAATATATATGGTACATCCAAACTGCCTTTGGAGGTGCTAGCACTTGGAATTGTTCTTCGAAAAGTTCCAAGTGCTCTGACTATAGTACCCCTCGGAATGTGAACAGTGAACACGTCGATATATTAATTAGAAACTCCAGGAGAGAAGAGAAAAGGAAGATTAGCCGAGATAGGGGTGAATTTTTTTGAAATGAGGTTAGTGCGGTTTCGTGTCCTGAATATCATGAGGGTTGAAATGATACGAAAGGAACGAATAAGATGTAGACCTTAATTAAAAATGTTAATTAAAGCTCGATTTCTATACAAAGGTCCTAGAGGTTTTGCTTCTGATTCCGTTTTATTGTAACGACGAGTAGAGAGTATAAGAATACTATCTTTCTGAAGGAGTCTAATTTTAACAGTAGGATAGAGGAAACAGATTTAGGTCTCTTACATAAAAAAATGAATGGATATATTATACTTTTTGAATTGAAGAGAATGCTATTTTTGATCGATTAATTAGCAATGTGCCGTTTCAAAAATTCATATTTTTTGAAACCTTCAGCTGAATGTTTCGATGAAAAGTTTCAAAGTCAGTGAAGCTTTTGAAACTTTAACATTGGTAGCTATATTTATAATAATTATAAATGGAAAATGCCTAATTTATATTTTAGAAAGGTTTTTTAGTTTCAAAAACTACAGCTTCAAACAAAAGTGTAAAAGCTGTTTTAATATCGAACAAACTGAGTCAGAAAAGCGCCAAAGTTTGGAATTTGTATCATGCTTGATAATCATTCAATTTAAACACTTTTAGAAAGTTATATTCTATACATTATTTCATTGTTATTTTATAACTGCCGATTCTTGTAAAATAGATTGATTTTTCACCAAAAGAGATGAATTTTCAACCAAATGGTCGAATTTTTAAAAATAGAAGATTAACTTCAACCACAAAAAGTTGCATTTATAAACCAATAGTTGTATCTTCAAGCCAAAAAGACGAATTTGTTATGAGACAGTTGAATTTTCTACCCAGAAAATGAATTTTTAACCAAGAACTTTTCCACCAAAAAGAAGAATTTTCAACCATTAGGGACGAATTTTCTATCCAAAATGACGAATTTTCAACAAAACAGTTGAATTTTTGAAAAAGATGACTTTTTAATAAAATTTTCTAATTTCCAACCTATGCGAAGACGAATTCGAAAAAAAATTAATATAAACCAAACAGTTGCATTTACAACTAAATAGTTGAATTTTCTAGTGAAAAGAACGAATTTTGAAAAAAAAACTTGAATTTTTAACCGACAAAGATAAATTTTCAACAAATTAATGAAACTCCTAACAAAATAGTTAAAATTTCAAAGACAACGATGAATTTTCAATAAAGAAATTAAATTCTAACAAAGAAGTACAACTTTCAATCAGGCAGTTGAATTTTCAAATGAAAAACATTAATTCTCAACGAAAAATATAATAGTCGATATTTCAATCCAAGAAGATTTTAATTTTGAATCAAAAACAGTTGAATTCAAGAAAAGGGACCAAATTTCAATAAAATAATTTAATCCTCAAGTAAAAAGTTAATTTCCAACCGATTAGTTGATATTTCTACCAAAATAATAGAATTTTCCACCCAAAACGACGATTTTTCAACAAAACAGTTCAACTTTTCCGCCAAAAAGGCGAATTTTCTATAAAACAGTTAAATTTTTTGTCCGAATATATAAATTTACAACAAAAAAGTTCATTTTCCACCAAAAAATTAATTTTTACCCAAATAGTTGAGCTTTGAACTAAAAACAATCAATTTTTAACTAAAAATAACAAAATAGTCAAGTTTTCAAGGAAGGAGATAGATCTTCAACTAATTAAATGAATTTCTAACAAATTAGTTAAAATTTCAACCAGGTCGTTGAATTTTCAATCAAGAAGATAATTTTTTATCAAAAAGACGAATCTGCAACAAAATACATGAATTTTCAACTAAATAGTCGAATTTTCATTTAAAAACGATCAATCTTCAACCATAAATAGAAAAGTTTAATTTTCAATTGAAAAAATTAATTTTCAAACATCAAAAAAGGGAATTTTCAAAAAAAGATTTCTATCTTTAACCAACAAAATAAATTTCTAACAAAGAAGATCAGCTTTCGACCAGGCAGTTGAATTTTCAATCAAAAAAGATTAATACTCAACGAAAAATATAATAGTTTTACTTTTTCAAGTAAAAAAAGATTTCAGTTTTGAATCAAAAAGAGTAAAAAAATGAATTATTAAGGAAAAATATAATAATCGATATTTCAACCCAAAAAGATTTTAATTTTAAATGATAAATAATTGAATTCAACAAAAAAGACCAAATTTCAACAAAATAATTGAATCCTCAATTAGAACAGATTCATTTCTAACCAAACAGCCATAAAGTTTGAATTCTCTAGAAAACAGTTTGAATCATCTACCCAAAAATATATAATTTTAACTAAAAAGTAAATTTACAACCAAATAGTTGAATCTTCTACCAAAATAATAGAATTTTCAACCCAAAACGACGAATTTTCAAAAATCAGTTTTTTTAAGCCAAAAAGGCGAATTTTCCATAAAACTGTTAAATTTTCAGCCCGAAAATATAAATTTACAACAAAAAAGTTCACTTTCCACCAAACAATTAATTTTCAACCAAATAGTTGAGTTTCAAACTAAAAAAATCAATTTTCAATCAAAAATGAGATAGTTGAAATTGCTGTCCAAGAGGTTGATTTTCAACGAAAAAACTAATTATTAACAGAATAGTTAAATTTTCAATGAAAGAGATGGATCTTCAGCTAACTAAATGAATTTTTAACATATACGTCAAACTTTCAACCAGGTACTCAAATTTTCAATCAAGAAGATAATTTTCTATCAATAAAGACGAATTCGCAAAAACATACATGAATTTTCAACCAAGTAGTCGAATTTTCATCGAAAAACGATCAATCTTCAACCATGGATAGAACAGTTAAATTTTCAATTGAAAAAATTAATTTTCAAACATCAAAAAAAAGGAATTTTTCAAAAAAAAGTAGTTGAATTTTCAACCAACAAAATGAATGTTTAACAAATTAATTTCACTTTCTACCAGGTAGTTGAATTTTCAGTGAAAAATTTAATAGTCGACTTTTCAACCAAAAAGGATAAATTTTCAGCCAAAAATGTATAAGGTATATTTTCGATTTGGAAAATTAATTTTCAAATAAGGAAATAAAAAAATAGTTTAACCTTCAACCAAGTAGTAGAATTTTCAACAAAAAGAGGTGAATTCTGCACCAAAAATATAATAGTAGACTTTTCAATTAAAAATAAATATCTTTTAAAGAAAAATAGTCGGATTTTCTTTTGGGGTTATATTGGGTTCAGAATTCATCTCGTTCGGTTTCAAATTCTACTATTTGTTGAAAAATTAATTATTTGGTTGAAAATGCAACTACTTTGTTAAAAATCATCTTTTTGGTAGAAAATTTATCTATTTGGTTGAAAAAGAACATATTTTTCGGTTGAAAATTCAACTACTTTATTGAAAGTTGAACTACTTTGTTGACAATACATTTTTTTAAGATTCACCTATTTAGTTGGAAATTCAATTATTTGGTTGCAAATTAACTTTTTTGTTGAAAACCAACATTTTTGGTAGAAAATTAAATAATTCTGGTAGAAAATTCAACTAGTGTAAATGGCCCAATTACTGCGGGTGTCCCAATTACTGCGATACTCATATATGTGCTTAATACTCAAAGTAAAATGAAGAGAAAATCGAAAAATGTAAATAAGTGATGAATTCAAGTGAATTTTTGAGTTGTTCTATCGTTGCTAACAATGTTTTATTTTAAATAATTTCAGTTTTTAAAACATACATTAAATTTTCTGTTATGTTATCGTTTTGAAAAAATACTATCTGAATAATAGAAATAAATAATATATAATAAATAATGATATGAAATAAATAATAAATATAAAAAAAATAAACTAAAAAAATAATAATAGGGGCGCAGTAATACGTACACAGTTTTTGTTCATCCGCAGTAATACATACAAACATTTTTTTGATCTAAATGTTAAATATTTTTGTATACTGCTTTATGTTTTGGTATTTCAAAATGTTTTTATGTGAAAAATACGTCCTATTCTAGAGTGAAACAACAATATATTGCTATTTCATTATATATCAAAAATAATAGTCAAATAAAGTGAGACTATCGCTTGATACCGCAGTAATTAGGACATTTACCCTATTCGGTTAAAAATTGGTAAAAAAAATTAAATAATACAATTGAGTTTAATCGAGAATTGTTCATGCAAATCGTCGTTCAAGTCTTTTTTCAATATTAATTTTTATAAATTCATAACGATAATTATTACCAATCAAGATTTCGTAAATGAAACCTATATTTTTCTTGCGAAATTCAGGTTCAGATAGTTGAATTGCTCTGTCAACTTAGGAGAAAACAATACACCTTTTATGTTAAATGTGATGATAGGAGAGGAAATTTAATCTGCGTCCTGATGCTATTTGTTTTTTATACCAATCGGTTTCGATATATCCTTTGTTAAAGATTAAAGTTGTGTATGAAAAATGGATTCTTTGTTTGAGTGATTGTTCTAGGGTGAATTCTACTGAACCACCTTTTTGATTGCAATTATCCAATACTTTAAAGAGATCATCTTTGTGAACACAAATAAGCGTATCATTCACGAAACGGTAATAAAAAAATATTCTGAAGGATTTGTTTTCATGATATCTTCTTCCATACCTTGCATAACCAATTTTGCCAATACTGATGATACTAGTGATCCCATTGGGAAACCAAATTTTTGTTTATAAGTCATGTAGTCAAATTGTAAGTAGGCATTGTCTATGCAAAATCTCCTTGCCTCATCAAATTGTGCAAAAGTTAATTTAGTGTATTGTTAGATTGAGTTCCATTTTTTATTTATTGAAGTATGAACTAAGTTTGAGTCTATATTAGAAAACACAGAAACGGCATCTAAAGAGCAGATTGTGAAATCTTTTGGTATATTGAAGTGTTTCATTTTATTGACAAATTCCCAACTATTTTTTATGACATATTCTGAATTGTTAGTAATATTGCAGAGAATCGATTCTGAAAATAGTGGCAAACCGATTAATGGTAAGCCGATAAATGAAGTTGCAGGTCTGTGAGGTCTATTGGGTTTGTGTAATTTAATCAAAACATAGATCAGTGGTGGCAAACCATTAACACATCCTAAGAAATTGTAAGTTTCTTTGTCAATTTTAGAGTTATCCCACCATTCTTTGAACATATTGTTCAAGTCATTTTGGATTTTGTCTGTAGTTGTACTCTAAAATACAGTTGAGTTAAACGAATACTGTTGAGAAAAAAAAATCATTTTTCTTGAGTACCAGGTCTCAAAGGCTGCATACTTAGGACTAAAATTCAACACTCTAACTACTACACTACGATACCCGATAACTTTTTTTCTTTTTCGAGTATTCAAAAATTTCAAACCAGTCATCCCCTCTCACGCTCCGTTTGCCCTTCAGTTCCACTCAAATTAATAGAAGTGGATCATCGAATGATCCACTTTTTCTTATGTATTATTTTTGTTCATCGAAATATTATTCAAATACTGTTGTAATTACTCTCGATAGTTCTATAATGAATATTTACCTAACAAGAACCCATGACCTTGCCATTTCGACCTGAGTTCGATAGGGCAGAAAATGTATAGATAATCGGGACCCTTCCACCTGCTCTCTCACCTTTGAACGATAGGGACGGGGAGAGCAGGTGAAGGGGCGATCGAACAATTTTGATTTCACTTGTAGCTCGAACATCGAGCAGTGTGGACGAAATCAGTGCTTAATAAAGAAAGTTATTAAAATAGACGACTTGACTCATTATTAAGAAGAAAGAAGTGCGCAAGAAGGAAATCAATTATGAGTGCTATAACGCAACGAAATAAGAAGACTTCAAAAAATGTTGTTCAATAAACACACCAAATAATTTTTGGCTCCACCAAAGTGATGTTAAGCTTTCCCCAAAATGCATCTATATCTCAGCTTTATACAAATTCAGCGGGATCTTTCCCCAATAAATCTCCATGTAGAAAATTAACTTTTTTGTCGAAAAATTATATTTTCGGGTTGTGAATTCATCATTCTAGGGCGAAATTTCTGGTGAAAGTTTCCAAATGAAACTTTCAGCAGCACATTTCTACGATTAATGATGAGTAACTATTAAGAAATATAAATCTAGAGACTCAAATCAGCTTTTTGACGTTCAAGCAGCACATTAAGTGCCATAACTTATTTTCACGAGGTATTTACGTGAATAAGAGTCAATGCTTTTTTTCGTGTGGCTGGGTGAGAGAAGCTACATTTTCATAATAAGTGGGGGATGATAAGGTGCTTTAATAACAGCAAGTATATGCTCATCTTCCTGTGTTCTTGTCGACAGACGAGGAGGTTGATTAATGTAACACCGCACATTGTCCATTAGGGTTTCCATTATGGCTCTTCTTCCGCCTTATTATCCATTAGAATTTGCATGGAGTTCTAGCAAAGGAGTAGTCCTTAAACACCCTTTACAATAGTGGCTTCAAAGGGAAATGCAAATAAGCTAACGATTCTCTTAAGTGACTTAGCATAAGACTTGATAGGATCAACGTATTTCTCTTAGGAAGGAAGGTGTGTTTCTGATCGGATGTGTACCTTATTATGTTTACATTAATTACAGTTTGTTGGATGAAGACAAGCTTTGCTTATCTGTGATCATAGATCAGAAATAATTCAAGTTTTGACAAATTCAGTTGATATGGGACATTTTGATCAGCTAGAAATTGGTGAGTCATTCAAAACTGTATTCAATAGCCGTTGCAGTAGAAAAGTATGATTTCAAGGTGGCCACTGGCTGGGAAAATCGGAAAGACCTGGAATTATACCAGCTCTCCATTTAACTCGAGTCTTCGGTATGGCCTGCTATGAGCATGAGGCTCCTCTATGAATTTCTACGATGTTAACAGTTAGGGGTAACTGCTGAACTCCGCTGAGCTCACGTGGCTCTTTTTCGGCTCCTTGGACCCACTCATCAACGAATGCGAGCCGAAAGCAATTCTAGAGAGGTGGTATACCGAGGCCCGTTAAATTGGAGCGTTGAGTATAGTCTGAAGTTTTGAGCACCGGGAAAGGCCGGAGAATAGCCGGGAAATTGTTTGAAAATCAGGAATTTTGCGGATTCGTTTTTACTATGGTAATAAATATCGTCTCGCTCATCGAAAAAAATGTGTCTGAAATTGTGCTCAGTATTACCAACCATCTCTGATTGAAGTATGATTTAGTACCAAAAATCGAGAATCTTTATTTTAGATCCTGGGTCACAAAAACGCTAATATCTCCTAAACTACGATCGACAAAATGGGCCCTTTTCTTGCTGAACGTCGCAATTTATATTCTGAAATTTACGTTCAGAATTCATTTCTTTTGGTTCGAAATTCTACTGTTTGGTTGAAAATTCATCGTTTCTGAACGAAAGTGAAAATTCAACTATTTTGTTACAAAGTCATTTTTTTTTTGGCGAAAGTTCAACTTGTTCGTTGAACATTTGTCTTTTTGGATAGAAAACTGGTCCTTTTGTACTGAAATTTCAACTTATGGTAGAAAAGTCGTCCTTTTTTGTCGAAAGTGAACTATTTTTCTCTGAAAGGTCTACTATTATATTTTGCGTTCAGAATTCATCGTTTTTGATTAATAATTCTACTATTTTGTCGAAAATTCATCTTTTTTGATTCAAGGTTGATTCTTTTCATTTGAAAAGTATACTATTGCATTTTTGGTTCAGAAATAATCTCTTTTGATTAAAGATTCAACTATTTAGTTGAAAATTAAATTATTTTCTTGAAAATTCAACTATTTTGTTACAAAGTCATCTTTTTTATTCGAAAATTCAACTGTTTTGTAGAAAATTGGTCTTTTTGGAAAGAAAATTGGTCCTTTTGGATTGAAAGTTCATCTTATTGTAGAAAAGTCGTCTTTTTTGGTCAAAAGTATATTATTTTCCACTAAAAGGTCTACTGTTATATTTTACGCTCAGAATTCATTTCCTGTGGTTGAAAATTCTACTATTTGTTTGAAGATTCAGCGTTTCTGGTCGAAAGTTGATTCTTTTTATTTGATTACTTTACTATTACATTTTTAGTTCACAAATAATCTCTTTTGGTTGAAAATTCTACCGTTTGGTTGGAAATTTAATTATTTTATTAAAAATTCCACTATTTTGTTAAAAAGTCATCTTTTTTGTTTGAAAGTCCAACTGTTTTGTTGAATGTTTGTCTTTTTAGATAGAAAATTGGTCTTTTTGGATTAGAAATTTATCTTTTGGCAGTAAAGTCATCCTTTTCGATTGAAAATTTAATTATTTTGTTGAAAAATCAACTATTTTGTTAGAAAGTCATCTTTTTTGTTCGAAAATTCAACTGTTTTGTTGAATGTTCGTCTTTTTCGATAGAAAATTGGTCCTTTCGGATTAGAAAATTTCTTGGTAAAAAAGTCATCTTTTTTGGTTGAAAATTTGAATATTTTGTTAATAGTTCAACTATTCCATTACAAAGTCATTTTTTCGTTCTAAAATTCGACTGTTTTGTTGAATGTCCGTCTTTTTAGATAGAAAATTGGTTCTTTTGGATTTAAAATTCATCTTATTAGAGAAAAGTCGTCTTCCTTAGTCGAAAGTGAATTATTTTTCATTGAAAGGTCCCCTATTATATTTTATGTTCAGAGTTCATTTTTTTTGGTTCGAAATTCTATTATTTGGTTGAAAATTCAGCGATTTTGTTCGAGAGTTGATTCTTTTTATTTGAAAAGTCTGCTATTACATTTTTGGTTCAGAAATAATCCCTTTTGATTAAAAATTCTACCATTTAGTTGAAAATTCATCGTTTTTTATCAAAAGTTGATTCTTTTTATTTTAAAAGTCTACTTTTACATTATTGACTTAAAAATAATCTCTTTTGGTTCAAAATTCTGTTTGGCTGAAAATTTAATTATTTTTTTGAAAATTCAACTGTTTTGTTACAAAGTCATCTTTTTTGTTCGGAAATTCAACTGTTTTGTTGAATGTTCGTCTTTTTATATAGAAAATTGATCCTTTCGAATTAGGAATTTATTTTTTGGCAAAAATGTCATCTTTTTTGGTTGAAAATTTAAATATTTTGTTCCAAAATTCGACTGTCTTGTTGAATGTTCGTCTTTTTAGATATAAAATTGGTCCTTTTGGATTTAAAATGATTTTAAAAGGATTAAAAATTTGAAATTCCACTATTTGGCTGAAAATTTATCATTTTTGGTCACAAATTGATTCTTTCCATCTTAAAAGTCTACTATTACATTTTTGGATCAGAAATAATCTCTTTTGGTTAAAAATTCAACTATTTGATTGAAAATTTAATTATTTTGTTGAAAATTCAACTGTTTTGTTGAATGTTTGACTTTTAGGTAGAAAATTGGTCCTTTCGGATTAGAAAGTTATGTTTTGGTAGAAAAGTCATCTTTTTTGGTTGAAAATTTAATTATTTTGTTGACAATTTAAGTCTTTTTTACGATTCATCTTTCTTGTTCGAAAATTCAACTGTTTTGTTAAAAATTTGTCTTTTTGGATAGAAAATTGCTTTTTTTGGATTGAAAATTCATCTTATGGTAGAAAAGTCGTTCTTTTTGGTCGAAAGTGTATTATTTTTCATTAAAAGGTCTACTATTATATTTTACGTTAGAAATTCATTTCTTTTGGTTTGAAATTCTACTATTTGATTGAAAATTCATCGTTTTCGGTTGAAAGTTGATTCTTTTTATTTTAAAATTCTACCATTACATTTTTGGTTCAGAAATAATCTCTTTTAGTGAAAAATTCTACTATTTGGTTAAAAATTCAATTATTTCGTTGAAAATTCAACTATTTTGTTGCAAAGTCACTTTTTTGTTCGAAAATAATTCATCTCTTCTGCATGAAAGTTCTACTATTTTGTGGAAAGTTGCACTATTTTGTTGACAGACAACTATTTTGTTGAAAACTCATCTTTTAGTAGACGAGTCATCTTTTTTGTTGAAAATTCAATTGTCATCTAAAAGATTCGGCATTTTGATTGGAAATTTAACTAGTTGGTTAAAGATTCAACTTTTTTTTGTTGAAAATTAATCTATTTTGTTTAAAAATACAATCGTTTGGTTAAAGTCTGAAATCACTTCTACAATGATTTACATTATATATTTTACCTTGGAGTTCTAAAATGTTTAGCTCTTTTCAAAATTCATATAATAAAGCAATTCGTATTGAATAATGATTATTATAAGCGCTTAGGAGTCAGCCAGAAAAATGTAATTTTTTATCGGGAAAACCGGGAAAAAGCCTGGAATTTTTGTTTGGTGTTTGTGTGACCACCCTGCGATTTTGGTCAGCCATCATCTAAATTTAGCTTGTGAAACTGCATTTTGAGCATTTGTTTTTCTGAACCAACAATCTATTTTCACTGAGTGTGAAATTAATGGATTGCAAGTATTTATTTGACTCATGGTAAAAAAAATTTTTTAATGATAATTTTTATTTTCCATGTCTGGGATCACAGTGAATCAATTAGTCTGTCTAGATCGAATTAAAATTTCAAATTAATTAGATCCTTACAAATTTAAATATTTTGGAGAGAATTCAACGCTTACAAATTTATAAAGATAAGTTTAGAAACGCGACGAGTCGATGAGCATCAATTTTAATCATATTAAATAGTCATTCGGAAATCCAATTGCAGACAGATTCGTGCCTAAATTCATCATATAGCCATTCACTTCATTTATGTTTAAAATCCAATTTAAAAAATTGGGTTAAAATCATTTTTGGTAGGAATTATTAAGTTAATGTTTACCATTTCGATCAAAATAGCGTGTCTGTAGTACCGAATGAAAAATGAAATTGCTTCTTGTTCTCATTCGAGAATGACATACAAAATAGCAATCAATTTATTTGTTGTAGAAAGTGTTTAAGATTTATGAAAAATTAGTTATAAGGATTTTATTTACGGAAATCCGAAGTTAGAATAGGAACAATGCGTGTCTGTAAAAATCACTTCAGACGTGTTCTCTAAGAATTTGACGCATATATCGTCAATAAGGTGTCAATTTGTTATTTGTTTGCACCTTGTTGATGTAATGTGGTCTTAAGGAATTCGTAATTTCTAAAAAAATAACTTAATAGGGAAAATTTGACTAAAAAAAATCAAAAATGGGTAAAGAAGCGTGTTTGTAATTTAGAAATCTGTCGTGTCCTTGCATTCTATACTCATTTATTTATTTGTATTGATACATCTTCTCAGATTCCAACCTTCTAAGGTACTGATGGCTTACATACAATTATTTTAAATAATCGAAAAGTAAACGTTTTTATTTAAAATGTGAGTGGATATCAGACATGTCGGCTTTTAAAGGTAACATTTTTCCATTATCATTTATTTGGTTTTATTTGTTACGTGTTATTAGTTGCTATGCTTCATCTAAAATATTTACATCGTAAAAAGTTTTGAGCATGATAAATGTATAGCTTAAATGGTTATTTTTGCTTCTAAATAGCTTTAAGTCAGTCGTGTCTACCACAAGAACAAAAGTGCTATTAATATAATCATAATCGCATATTATTTGACCCCACTATCATTTCTGTATCTACAAAATAGAACTCTTACATAATTTGATAGTAATTGATTATAATTTTCACTTCGAAAATACAATTTACCTCAACTTATCCGAAGAATGAAAAACGTCTCTTTTGCTTTACTGTAAATTTGATGGAAAGTATACTAAATATATTTGAAATCAAAAATATCTGTAAAAAATCCTAAGATTAGAGTCAATGTAAATAAAGTACTCAATGGTACATAATATGCACATATTGTTAGCATGGCATCTTCCTCGTAGGCAACGAGGGTATAATTTTTTTTATCTAAATGCACGTAAAACCTATGGCAACATTATTTTTTTATAAGTACCAGGATAACGTTTAAATTAGTTGAACAATTGAAAAACCTCAAAAGATTATTACAAGATTTATGGAAAGTATATTAAATATATTTGAAATCAAAAGCATCTGTAAAAAATTACAAGATTAGAGACAATGTAAATAAATTACTCATTGGTACATAATATGCACATGTTGTTAGCATGGTATTTTCCTCGTAGGCAACGAGGGTATAATTTGTTTTATCTGAATGTATGTGAAACCTATAGCAACATTATTTTTTGATAAGTACCCGGTTAACATTTTCATTAATTACCAAATTGAAAATTGTATGTAAGACCTTATGGCAACCTTATTTTTTGATAAATACCAGGTTAACATTTGAATTAGTTGTACAATTGAAAACCCTGGAAAGATTATTACAAGATTGATGGAAAGTATATTAAATATATTTGAAATCAAAAGTATCTGTAAAAAAATACAAGATTAGAGACAATGTAAATGAAGTACTCAATGGTAGGTACATAACATGCACATATTGTTAGTATGGTATCTTCCTCGTAGGCAAGGAGGGTATAATTTCTTCTATCTGAATGTATGTGAAACCTGTAGCAATCTTATTTTTTGATAAGTACCAGGTTAACATTTTAATTAGCTATAAAATTGAAAAATGCATGTCAAATCTTATTGCAACCTTATTTTTTGATAAGTACCAGGTTATCATTTTAATTAGTTACACAATTGAAAAACCTGGAAAGATTATTACAAGATTTTTGGTTCTAAATCAACCCACAACATTGTACAATATGATGCCTCTCGTCCAGTATATATAGGCGACTTTGGTCAGCCAGCAAGTAGATGCAGTGGTTTTGGTCAGACTGTCGCTGCACTCAGCAAAATTACCACACTAATGTGAGGATTTTGAGAATTATTTTTAAACATTTATTTCCGAAAGTGGATGATCCTTTTTTTATCAAGGGTAATAATAGTTAATTTCGTAACACAATTTTACAATATGATTCCATGGAATTACTTTCATAGTGTCAAAACTTATTCTACAATTTCATTATATAAGTATTTTTTCACATAATAAATAAAAATTTAATGATAAAATTTGTTTTATCAGGGTAGCCGCTGGACCGGAAAATCGGGAAAACCGAGAATCGACCAAGAATTTTCGAGACCGAGTAAAACTGGGAAATGACAGTGAATCTATTTGTTGACCAGAAATTCGACAATTTGTTAGAAAAAAAATCTACCGAATCACTTAGAATATCACAAATTTTATGTTACTGATACATAATGTAATTGAAAATGATTTCGATTTCGAATTTTTTTGAACTTTAAGTTCAGTTATTACTATTCTCAATTATGAAATCATTTAGTTTACGACACGTAATTTAAAAAATTTTTATTTTAGAAATTTTATATTACAGGTGTTTAATTTTAAACGTACATCTTCAATTGAAAATTTGTGATCACAAACGTTGTAGTTTGAGCAACTGCGAATATAAATTAATTGATGATTTTGAAAATTTAACTGTCGTTCGAGTATGAAGAATCGAAGAATAATTGATTTTACGAGGCGATTCTCAATCTATTCAAAATTAAACAATTTACAGACTTTAAAGTTCAGAATTGAACTGTTTCAATTCGAAAGCCCTAGTAGTTAAAAAAATGTAAACTTCCGATTGAAACTTCATAAACTATCTTCAATTTTCTAATAACTTAAATGAATAGATTCATAATCAAACGCTTTTATTCAATTTCAAATGCAAATATTGCTCCAGTCTAAAATATTCCAGTTTTAACTCCTTCAGTTTGAATTTTTTTAATTAAAAAAAAGAACATTTTTTTAAAAATGCAGCTACATTTAACTGTTCATTTAATAAGCAATTATAAATTAAATATTTAAAACGAAACAATATGAAACTGAATTATTTGAAGTAGAAGGCCTCGAATCGTTAAAACTTCAGAGTGCTAGATTTAGACTTTGAACGTTACAATTATAAATCTTCTATTTCAAAAATTTTTAACTTGTAAGTAAAAGTGTTGAATTTTAATGTATAAATAACAATTCAACAATTACTTGTTCAAAACGACTCAAAACTAAAGTAATTAATTTCGAATTTAAAGAGGATTAAGTTTAATACATAATGTGAAATCGTCCAATTTTTAATGTTTCTAACTTAAAATTGCTTGAAATGATATAATTTTGAACATTCGCTTCAATGACTTATATTTTTCAACCAAAAATCTTTGGGCAATTCAATTTATAAAAGTTAATGAATAAAATTTTTTAACTCTAACGGCATTTAATTTAAAATTGGTAAATCAAATAGTGTTCAAAGCTTCCATTTTATGCGTATAAATTATTAGGCGTTTAGAATAAACATTTCTGGATTAAAAATTTGTCAATCTTCAATTTCAAAAGTTCAATGTTCTTTGCGAAAATTTTGCGGACTGGGAGAGAATTTTGAAAATCCACGGGGCCTCAAAGTTTATGTATGCTACAAATAGCTCATCCTGAAGTTTTGAGTCTGATAAAAAAATAATTCAGCTATCGCAAGCGTTATCAAGTTTTAAACAGCACAGAGCGCAAAATTAGTTTTATACCCGATACATTTATAAATTTTGATGATTTTTGCCTACTAGAGTTTGTAGTCTATAGTATTGTCAACATATCCTACACGATAAAAATAAAGAATTGAATTCAAAAGACTGCATAATTCGACTAATACTGACCAAAAATGTCTGAAATTCACGTTTTTCTTAGTTTCAAACATCCTTTAAATCCACGAAAATAATACTAAAAATCTGATAGAATCGCTTGTTTTTTTAGAAAAATGTAACCCTTAAAATGGGATCAAATAACTCGAAAAAGCTGAATTTTGCACTGAGTCACGACTGAAAATATTTAGAAATATTTTTTAGAAAAATCAAAAATTAAAGATTTATTAGTTTTTTTCAGTTTTGTACTTCTCGAAAAATTTTCTGATATAAAGGTGTCTACTGTGCAACGGCAAGACTATATTTTCATATATTTTTATTAATAAAAACAGTGAAATTAGTTTAGAATTTCGGCTTTGTACTGATTTCTCTATTTTAATTATTGAAAATATGTTAAAATATAGACCCACTATTGCATAGTACACACCTTTATGGCAGAAAGTTGTGCGAACAGTACAAAACAGAAAAAAAAGAAAAAAGCTAATAAATCTTTTATTCTTCCAAAAAAACATGTGTAAATTTTTCCGCTCATAACTCAGTACAAAATTAAGCTTTTTCAAATTTGTTGGTCTCCTTGTAATGGTTATATTTTTGCGAAAAACATATGATTTTATCAAAATTTTAACACTATTTTTGTGGATTCTAAGGTGTTTAAAATGAAAAAAAAAAACGTAAAATTGAGATATTTTTGGTGAGTTTTAGTGGAATTATGTAGTGTTTTGAATTGAATTCTTTATTTTTATCGCTCAGAATGCAAAAAGTACTTTTCACTCCCTAGGGAGTAAAAAGTGACGTCATAGGTGAATAATTAAAATTATCAAGCGATTAATTGATCGCGTTGACGGACAGTTTGACAAATTGTACCTAGCCAAAATTACCATAATTTACCATAAATTATATGAAATTAGTTGAAAATTATGGTTTTGTACTAATTTCACCATTTTAATCATTCAAAATATATCAAAATATATTCCTTCTTTTGCATGATACACACCTTTATGGCAAAAAGCTGTCCGATCAGTACACCGAAAAGTTTTGAATACTCTGAATTCCGGTAAATTTTTCAAATTTTTAAAATTTCAAACACACACAGATAAAATAAATAAAAATGACGACAAAATTTCCTAAATTCATATTACAATAAATACAAACTTTCTAGAATTTCTTCATATGAACAGAAATTTTGCCTGTGTTCCAATCGTGTTTGAAATCATGCATTTGTTATAAAAAATATCGTATGCACTATTTATATCAGGTATAAAACAAATTTTGCGCTCTGCGCTCTTTGAAACTTAATAACACTTGCGAAAGCTGCATTTTTCTAACTAACTCAAATTTTCAGGATAAAGTACTTGTAGCATACACAAAATTTTAGGCCCCCTGGATTTTTGAAATTCAAAAAATCTATTTTTTCTACCCACCCTACTAAATATGTTACATTCATAAAATATTCTTCTCGTGTTGCGATGAATATTGTAAATCTTGAAAACTTTTCAAGCTTTCATAACAGATTGTGAAATAAAATAACAAGTCCTGAAATCTATTTCTCTGTTTCAGTCTTTCCAATTGCCTCAGAAATTATTTTCAATTTTTAATTTATTTTTTAAGTTAGAAGATTTGCTCTAGCAAAAATAATTTGCATTACGCGGTGATTGGGGGAAAAGGAAACAAATATCATCTACAAAGGACTTTAAATACTCACCTAAGCGCATCCATAAAGTAAGCCTTTAAACGCGTCAAATAAATCTTGGTCTTGCCTATAAATCTCAGCCGGTTGTGCGATCGATTTTCGCTAGTTTCGCCTACATACTGGGCTACGCCGGTTTGTTTGGTAAAACCATTTTGTTAAAGTCCGACATCACTGATCCCGTGGCTTTCGATGTTATTTCAGGCTTTTCGAAAACGCTTGAACAGAAAAATCTGTTGTCAAAAAAGGGATTACTTTCAAACAAGTAAGAGGATTATTTTTATACTCTGCATAATATTTTTTATTGAAGAGTATTGTATTTGAAAAATTAGAGGGTGCCAGTGCATACAGACGTACGTGCCAAAACCCGACACTTAGAGGAGGCACAAAAAACTGTCTATCTTTATTTCACTTAATTTCAAACAAAAAACTAAAAAACAGTCCCGAGGTATTGTCAGACTCTATTGAATCACGAAAAGAGCGCTTTGGAAAAAGCAACCATCTGCGAGAAAAGCCTTTTCAAAGGAACGGCGCTTTCCAAAGAACACCGATTCTGACTCAAGAAGAGTTGCATAAGTTTTTTATTTTTGAACAAAAAAATTACTTTCGAGCTACTACTTAGCTCTATTGAATCGCAAAAGTGTGCCTAAAAAAGCAACCATCTTTCAAGCTATTACACAGCTCTATCAAACCGTGAAAGGAACATCCTCACGGAAGCAACAACTTCCAAAGAATACCCTCGTCAAAATTATGGCGCGTCCCCAGAAACAAAAATATTTCATTTTAAAAAAAGTACTTTCGAGCTATTACTTAGCTCTATTTACTCATGAGAAGAACAGGGCAAAATAAATAATTACATTTTTTTTAAATTACCAAGCATGGATTTTGGTCCACTTCAAAATCGAACTGAACCATAATCTCCTGCAGGGACATGAGTTAGGCCAAAACATTTATTTTAAGCCAATTTTAATCAATTACCAAAAAACATCTATTCTTAGTTAATGGTAATGGAACATTCATTTCTCTCACATTTTACACAAAATATATGAATTTCAATGAGCTAAACATTGCCAATCCCAAAAAATGACTTTCCTTCATTAATTTTTTTATAACACAATAACAATTTTTTTTAAATTATTCTAACCAACTAGAAATTATTTCCATATAGTTTTAACACTGTTTTAAAATCGTCTTTCATCAATCTGAATGTTTTAAAAGAAATGGCATTTGGGAAAAGTTAAAAAAAAATTTCAACTTTGTTGTTAACTAACAAATTTTTTAACAATCCAAAAAAATCTAATCACGCAAATCTTTTCAAAATTCAAAAAGATTTCATTTAAAAAAAAAGTTCAAATCAGATGAATATTGTATGCTAAAAATTGATTTGTCCACGAGTACTTTTTTTGCCCCACGGTGCCGCGGCCGGCACAGTTTCGCAAGATAAGTATATTTGACAATTTCTCTACTTCTTGTAAACTTGTATTTAGAAATTTCTTAAATAAAGTTTTTAGTTTTTTTTTTTTTTTGAATGAGTGAAGACTAAGTGGATACACTCGAGATCGAATCCACAGCTAGTTTATATTGTTTAGTAAAACTGACAAGACTTCCAAAATAAATTTGCAAAAAGAGGGATGGATTGAAATCACTTGGGTAACGAAAAACGAATCAATCTCTCTAGGGAAATCCTGGGATATTTTCTATTTACATCACGCCTGCCATCTTCCTGTCGAGTTAATTCTTGAAATTATACTGTTGCCATTTTTATGAGAGTGAATACCATTTCTCGCTCTTGGCTAATCGGCCATTGCGTAAATTAGAGAGGAGTCTTAATTATACAGATTCTGATTGGCAGTATTCTCCTGGGGCCAGTAGTCATAATGATTCGAATAGGATATTCCTACAATTGAGATCTTTTATCTCAAAAAAAAAAATTTCTTCCACAATTTTCTTTTTTGCATTTAATAGATTACAGAATTTTGTGGGTTAATTAAGAACCAATCTATTGAGATTATTCCATTTTTTGAAAAAGCTAAAGGTAAAAGATATCTATACTCCTTAAAGAGAGAACTCTTTTTACATTTGTTGTATTCACTTGAATTATTCTAAATTCATCCCAAATTCTTCTAAATTAACCATAAATTCGTATGAATTTCATCGAGTTCTCTCCAATCTCCTTGAATTCTTCTAAATTCGATATAATTTTATTGAAATCAATAGAATTCTTTTGAAAATTTCAAGAAATTCAAAAATCTTTTTTAATTCCCTTAAAATTTCACAAACTCACTCCAATCTTACTGAAATCAATGAAATTCGTTTAATTATTCCAATTGATTTTAATCCTTCACAATTTGACTTGAATTGTTTTGAATTCATTCTGAATTTTTATCAATTTCCTTAAATTCTCGCAAATTCACTTCAACTTTAATGAATTCAAATAATTTTTCAAATGGCTTTGAATTTTTTTAAGTTCACTTCAATTTTTTTCAATTCACCTCGAATTTTCATGAATTTCATCGAATTTTTCTCATTTTTCTTAAATTCCTCTAAATTAATTAATTCTATTCACTTCCACTTATCTGAATTCAATGAAATTCTTTCGAATTTTAACGAATTTCTTCCATTCATTTGAATTGTTCTAAACTCAACCTGGATTGTTTTAAATTAATCTTGAATTCCTTGAATTTTTTAAATCTTTTCAAAATTGTTTCAACTTTAAATGATTTTTTTTTAATCTACCTTGAATTTCCATCAATTTTATTGAATTTTTCTTATCATTGACCTTCTAAGTTCGAGGTCGTTTTCATACGGGAAAAAAAATTTATAACGATGAGGGAAAATGAAAAATAAGTCGAGGAAAAGTCAGGAAATTTCAAAATCGGGATTTTCTAGCAACGCCGATTCAATTCATTGTTTTTTTATTTTTTGAACATTTTTTCAATCACATAAATTTGAAAACACTTATAGACTTCATATATCTGTGACTGAAAAATTAAAAACTCATGAAAACACCAATTTTGACATAAAAGCGCCTTGAGCGACCATTAAATTTTGTTTAAAAGTATGTCAAAATTTTCGGGTCTATTTCTAGTCTAGAAGAATGTGTGGTTTCATGATGCCGACCAAAAATTTAAAAAAAAATGTAGGACCACCTTAGTATATGTGCTATTTTCGAATTAAAAGAAGTTTCGAGATAGGGTGCCAAGGAGTTTAAAAAAAAAATTTCCCGAAATTTACGAAATCTGGAAAAAAATTTCAAAAACTCAAAAATTAACAAAGTGGCGGCTATTTTTCTGAAAATCAAAAATTTGTGTTTTTCTTGAAAAATATGCGAGAAAAAGGAAAAATTTCTGAATAAAAATTATTCTCCTTGAAGAGACGTACAAAAATTTCTTCTTCCATTTTTCGTTATTTCAAAACGTTTTTTTAGTACCTTCAAAATTTTGTGTTTTTACTCAAAACACTTACTGAAAAAACCTACTCAAAAAAAAATTCTAAATATCGAGAATTGTGAACGAAAATTGTTGTAGGTCTCTCCAAGAAGAACACATTTTACTCCGAACTTTATCCCGTATTTTACATATTATTTAAATAATTTTTTGGCACCCTATCTTGAAAAAATTTTTGGTCAAAAAGAACACGTACCAAGTTTTATGACTTCAGAACAATTTGAGCCTTTTTTGGATAATTCACATTGTACCGTACCGGATAGTTAGCAAATTTAGTAAATTTTAGTCACTTTTTGGGTAAGAAACTAGTTATTTTCTGTCACTTTCCAATTCAAATAGACTACTTTCTTTATTTTTTTCATTTAAAATAGGATGTGGCAGTCCTGTTTATAGGACTCAACCTTCTCGTTCAATTTCAAGGAAAGTAATTTTTCAATTTCCTCTAAATCGATTTTTTCATCACACAATGTAAATTACCGTAAATTCATGGATAGGACTTCCTTTTTCAAGTATTTGGCTTTGACGTAATCAAATATTCGGTCAGAGCTGGTGCATAAAGAGCAGTTGGTTTAGGTAAGGAGTCACTTTTACTCTGTAAACTGAAGACTGTAAAGTGAGCTGTGGAATGTAAACAGACATTCAAAGATCTTGAAAGAAGCCGCAACATTCGTGACACGTGAACAGGAAATTAAAGAAGGCAGAAAGACGAGGAAAAAAAGGCTTTTTGACACAAGTGAATACATCCG
Source organism: Melikaiella ostensackeni (assembly GCA_032362435.1). Taxonomy (NCBI): domain Eukaryota; kingdom Metazoa; phylum Arthropoda; class Insecta; order Hymenoptera; family Cynipidae; genus Melikaiella; species Melikaiella ostensackeni. The sequence goes on from JAUMHM010000049.1 coordinate 3,461,763, forward strand.
ACGTTTTATCCGAAAATCCCATTAGGAAATCGCGATACCAACTGCATACTGAATCTCGCGGCCAAGTTCCTCTCTCCGAAATTAAATTGGACGATTAATGTCATTTGCAGTGCTGCAACTTATGAGTTGACATACTGACATAAATATCAAATACAAATTGACCTATGAGAGAAATACTTTGAAGTGGAGCATAATTGGAAACCAATATCCGTATCTAAACTTAATGGCTCTTAAATATTGCAATTTGCAGTAATGAAAGTGGAACTCCACATGTGGAAACATCAAAAAAGTTTTCCACAACAAAATTTTAGTCTCTAGTTATCTTTTTATCAAATTTTCCACCATATTGAACCCCAAGATACTCAATTTGTATTTATAAATTGCAAGTTCTTTAATTAGTTTGTACTCTCTCCTTTTTACGGGTTTGAGTGTCTTTAAGAACCATTACATCGATGCCTCCATTCCATACTGCTTAATGTCGTGTTTAGGCATTGTACAGCGCCACGTCGCATTTGGTCGTTGTACAGCTCTTCGTCGCGTTTGTTCGCTGTATAGCTCAAGTCCTGTCTATAAGCAGAGGACCTGGAGCTATACAACGAACAAAGGCAACGGAGATCTGTACGCCAACCAAACGGTACGTGGCTGGTACACTGCCTTAACACGACATGAAGCAGTATGGAATGGAGGCATCGACATGTTTTCTTATAATCAGTCCTTATATTATACTACCTTCCCAATTTTTTTTTACACGATATCGTCTTAACTACTATTCTTACTCCTAGACACTTGCGACCTTGCCCTGGGCTTCTATTTCCTCTCACATACCACTACCAATCTAAAAATTGTAGTTCTAGTCCACAACACACTTCCTTATTCTCCTTCTCTGAGAGTCATTTTTGGCTTTCCCTATCCATTGCAACCAGCTCTCTCTCCCTCAACTCTTCAAGCTTCTTTATCCATTCCTCACCCTGACAATTCCCATTCAAAATCCACTTTATTCACCCTTCCATAATCTCCCCTTCCCCTTCGTTACCTGGACACCTCTCCAATACATGTAACCATGATTCCTGCTCATATCTACATACTCTATACGGATTCTCCTCTTCATCCATCCAATACCTACATGCTCTTACACCCTCTCTAATTCTGATTCTCACCACTCTGTTCTATTTGCTCTTCATTTTGATGTTTTTCAGGTTTTCCGACTCCACCTCCCTATTAACCATCCTATTCCAGCTATTGTACCTTGACTCCGAAATTTTTTTCCTATCTTTCCTCTTCTCTCCTTGCCTTGTCTTCATCTCTTCCTCCATTCCCTGTCATTCCAAGCACTTTCGCGTAAATTGTATATCTCACTGAAATAAATGTGATACCTCTATATTCCTCTACTCTCCGTCCATCTCATTTATTAATCAATGGCACTACCAGCCCTGTCTTCCATTCTTCTGGCCATCCGTTGCTTCTCCAAACCTTATAGCAAATCCTCCACATCTCTTCTTTCATCCCTTCTTCACCATATTTCAGTGCTTCATTTTTAAAACCATCCTTATCTGTTGCCTCTTTCTTCAGCCTTGCAGTTTCCCCATCCACCTCTTCCCTCCTAATCTCCTTTCAACCGTCCTCATCCCCCGCTACCACCTTTCTTCCTTCATACTTCACGCTATTTTCCACGTCCTCCAGCAGTCCTTTGAAGTACTCTGTCCACTCGTCCATTCCGATTTTTTCATTTATGCCCTTCCTTCCTCTTTCCCTGTTTCATTACTTCTCATTTTCTTCATTCCATTACAGCTTTCTCGACCTCTTCCATGTACATTTCCTTCTTCCTATATCTTTCTTCACTCAACATTTTCTCGTGATCTCTTTTCCTCCTGTTGAGTTCCCATTTCTCCATTTTCGTTACCTACCATTTTCTTACACTCTCCTTCACCCTGTATTTACTATCCGTGCATTTATCGTCCCACCAACCTCTCCTATCCCCCTTCCCATCTCCTCTCGGTCTCACCTCCTCTCTTACCTTATCAATCACTCTTTTGAGTTTGTTGAGAAGCGTGTCTACTCCTTCCTCTTCTATAATCTCCACTCCCTCGTTTTTCCCTTTTTCTCTCAATTCTCCCAACTTATCTTTCCCCAAAATGCCCATTTTCAATTTCTCTTCCTCCACTCATCCCTTCTTTCCGCTACCGCACTTTGAGCCTCCACATCTCAATGTCCTTATCAGCTGAAAGTGCTCGGAGCCTACCTCGTTGCCCACTTCCATTCTATCCATCAACTTCCTTATTCTTTCTTTTGTCAGAATTGGATCTATTGCGGTATCCCCCTTACCTTTCAACGTCATTCCCCTTCGTATTGCCGTTACAAATAAATCATCCCGCCTCTCCCAACAAGTCCAAGAACCTCTTCCCTATGTTTCCCTATGTTTCGAGTTTCTTACGAAGACCTCCTTTTCTCCATTCCACGCCTCTCTCACTTATTTACCGATCCATATATTTAGGTCCTCCTCTACCAGCATCAACCCCTCTTCCTCTTCCTCTGTCCATTTCCTTATCGATCTCCATCCTCCCTCTTCTCATCTTCTCCTATACACGCATACAACCGCCGCAATCACTCCTCCAACTTTTATTCTTCTCACCATTGTTCCGTCCTTTTCCCACATTTTTTTCTTATATCAAATGTAAATCGATCTCTAAGAAAAGTGATTTAATTGAAGTGAAGCGCAATTGAAAAACAATATCAGTACTTAAACCTAATTTTGCAGTATTTCACAAGAAAAATTAGGGGTTCTATGGTGTTGCAGCTCTACTAAAAAAATGGTTCCTTTGGAATCTGTCAAAATCAGGTATTAAGCAGAAGTGATTCTTTTGTGAACAGTTGACAAAGACGTTATGCGTAAAGGCTTTTTCACATCCCATATTTCTGCAAATGCCACAGGGGTAAGAGTCTCGGGTTGTTTTCAGCGGGAAATGAATTCTTTTATAGAAAAATCATTAAGTCTCCTTGAAATATCACAAATTTCATTATTTTGAGGTTATGTTGAGTGTCTTCTGGGGGAAATGAAATAATTTGTAGAAAAACAACTAAGCACCTTCGAAACCTAACAAGTTCCATTATTTTGAGGTTGTATTTGGTGTTTTCTGAGGAAAATGGATTTTTTTATGAAACAAATTACTAAGTTCCTCTGAAACCTAACAAGTTCCATTATTTTGAGGTTATATTTGGTGTTTTCTGGGGGAAAGGGATTATTTAATAGAAAAATCACTAAGTCCCTTTGGAACCTCACAAATTCCATTATTTTGAGGTTATATTTTGTGTTTTCTGGGGAAAATGGATTATTTTATAAAAAACTCACTAAGTCAGTTTAAAACCTCACAAGTTCCATTATTTTGCGGTTATATTGGGTGTTTTCTGGGGGAAATGGATTAATTTATAGAAAAGTCAGTAAGTTCCTTTAAAACCTTAAAAGTTCCATTATTTTGAGGTTGTATTAGGTGTTTTCTGGAAAAAGTGGATTATTTCATAAAACAAATCACTAAGTCCCTTTGAAACCTAACAAGTTCCATTATTTTAAGGTTATATTTGGTGTTTTCAGGGGGAAATGGATTAATTTATAGAAAAATCAATAAGCACCTTTGAAACCTAATAAGTTCCATTATTTTGAGGTTATATTTGATATTTTCTGGGGGAAAGGGATTATTTCATAGAAAAATCACTAAGTCCCTTTAAAACCTCACAAGTTCCATTATGTTAGAGTTATATTTGGTATTTTCTGGAGAAAGTGGATTATTTCATAAAACAAATCACTTAGTCCCTTTGAAACCTCACAAGTGCCATTATTTTGAGGTTATATTTGGTGTTTTCTTGGGGAAAGGGATCATTTTATAGAAAAATCACTAAGTCCCTTTAAAACCTTACAAGTTCCATTATTTTGAGGTTATATTTGTTGATTTTCTGGGGAAAAGGGATTATTTTATAGAAAAATCACTAAGTCCCTTTAAAACCTTACAAGTTCCATTATGTTGAAGTTATATTTGGTGTTTTCTGGGGAAATGGATTAATTTATAGAAAAATCACCAAGCCCCTCTTAAATCTAACAAGTTCCATTATTTTGAGGTTATATTTGGTGTTTTCTGGGGAAAATGGATTTCTTTTATATAAAAATCACTAAGTCCCTTTGAAACCTTGCAAGTTTCATTATTTGAGGTTATGTTTGGTGTTTGCTAGTGGAAATGCATTATTTATTAGAAAAATAACTCAGTCCGTTCAAAACCTCACAAGTTCCATTGTTTTGAGGTCATGTCGGGTGTTTTCTGCAGGAAGTAGATTCTTTTATAGAAATATTACTAAGTTCCTTCAAAAACTCACATATTTCACTTCTCTTCGTCTTTCAATTATTAAAAAAATGTCTCAAATACCGTAAAGAATATACTCAAATACTCAGAAGAATAAATATTGAAAATAAAGCCTCGAAATCACCAATTAATTGATTTGGGGAATAGACACCATCTTTTTACCTCGAAATAATTTTTCCGAAAGAATATGCAAATATAATTACGGAATTAGCAAAGCATTTCGCAAACAAATTACTCGCATTATCAAACATTTTTAAACAAGACCTGACCATTTTCGCGAAATAAAATAATTTCCCAACAAAAATTTGCAAACATAACCTCGAAATTGGCAAGGCGGTTATTCCTAGACAAGACCTGATCATTTTCGCGAAATAATATCATTTTTCCGCCAAAGTATACAACCATAACCTCGAAATCAGCATAGCTATTTTGTGTATCTTTTACAACTTCTACTGCAGCTCCCTATATGACGGACTTTTTTAAAATTACTTACCGACATTTCAACCTTTACAAATGCAAGTTCTTATCTTATTTATATCTTCGTAATTCTGTATACTTTATTATACAGGAGTGCTCCACCGCCATTTTAATCGCCATTTTCGTATCTTCTAATTTAACGCCAAGTTCAAGCTGTACATTTTGACAGTTAAATTAAGTTAGATTCTAATCCACCACTCATTGCCAAGTACAATAATTGATAAATATTTATAAATTAAGAGTGGTCTATTGCAGTGCACCAACATGCAATCACAATCATAATTTGTTCTTAAATCAAAATTTGAATTGTGCGCTAAGCACATTGGTACGAACATGGCGGCCGAGCACTCCTGTATAATCTAGTACCTTAGGTCGAATGTTTCCAAGCCAAAAATACACGATCATGAATGTGCTTTTGTGTTTACAACAGACACCAATTAACCTAAAAAAGATGTTCACAGAAAAGTCCTTGTATCATTTAAAATCACATAAAATCTTAACAACTTGAGTTTATTCACTCAATATCTTCGTTATCCATTACAAAGACATAATGAGTTTAGAAGTTTTTTATTAAATTATAATTACTGTCAAGTGAAAAGTTACTTCTCTGAAACTTGTTTCTTTTCATGGCCATCTGTCAACAAAAGTGGTTCTTTTGGACGACTTAATCTGATTCCTTTGGATACATTTTCGAAAATGAGTGAATTTCACACCACAGTAATTTTGTTTTCTTGCATCTCCATTGGCACCCGAAAATTGATTCTATTTAACATTCTAGTTTTTTCTGTGTGAAAGTAGATTTCCAAAACCAAATTTTAGTCTCTGGTTATCTTTTGATCAAGTTCTCCACTATACTGAACCCAAAGATACTCAGCTTGTATTTATATGGAAATTATTTCAAGTTTTTTCTAACTACAAATCAAAGGAGATATTTATTACAATTAACAGGAAAATACGTTTTACCGAGAATAATTCTTCTATTCATGATGCTATCAAAGCAATTTTCTCACACATCCATCTCAGAATGACAACCCCACGTACAATAATGTCTCGTGCAAAGTTTAGTGCAGCTACTATACGCCACACATGTCGTAAAAATGATAGTTCGCTCGGGCGCCGCCAGATAGTCGATATCCAATAACAGCCATGTCTCATATAGAACTAAAATAAGAGTTTTAGACGTGCCAATTTTATGATAAAATCTGCGCGTGGTCAATACCTAGGAAATTTCGGACATATTGTCCGATGTTTTTTTTTCAGACGTACAATCTTGAATAAATGCATCTTATTCCGGGAATAAATCAGTAATAATAAATGGAGGTAATAAACGTCAGAAATCGCTGTAATAGCATTACTAAAATCCTGAATGAAATCTCTCAGTTTTTAATTGCCAACAAAGAGCACTAAGCTGATAAAAGATTGAGCTTGAAGCATCTTAACTTAACTGGCGGCTCTTCTTTCGCCGGAGAGGGAATTGCGATTATTTAACTTTCACTACAAAATGACCGGGATTAAGGATGAATTTGTTTGAAGAGGGCTGCGGAAGTACGCCATATTATTAAGAATCAAGATTCGTTTACCTCGACTGAAGATAAATCTATAAAAAGGCTGTAAAAACTTCTGGGAATCGGATAACTTTTATACGCTTTCAACCCCCTATTCTTTCCACCATGCCTGCAGTTTTTTCGTTGAAAGAAGAGGATTTCGCCTTTGTACGAAACTTCCCTCGCCTCGTTCTGATTCTCATTGACAGAGATATGATATCGACTCTTAAAAACTCAGATTCCGCTGACGACATTTCCACCACACTTAATAACTTCAGTCCATTCTGTTTTAATTGCTTTTCACATTCAGTATGATAAATTTCGTTTCCGATAAGAAAGAAGAAAAAAATTGTTCGATTTTCAAAAGAACTCTCAGACTGAGTGGAATGACAATGAGAACAACTGAAGGAGAAATTGTGAGCTAGATGAGCCCATTGATGGAGTTTGCACAGGAAGATTTGTAAGGAAACTGACAGGTTGATCTTAAAACGTAAGAGGAATGAAAAGTTTCAGAAATGCGAGAGAAATAACTGAATGGCAAACATTCCGAACAATGAGAAAAAGTACTAACTGGAAAACTGAGGGTAGATAACAATTCGGAATAAGCGTGGTTATTATAGCGGAATGATTCATTCAGTACATTCTGATCGTAATTATAACTCTACAGATGTAAAGAACTTGGAAATACTGAAAAGGCGCCGAAGGTACTTTCAGAAATTACAAAGGTTTAAACTTGTGCTGAAGGATAATAAGGGAAAGATGCTGGTTAACAGGTGGTACATTTTCTATCTTTCAACAGAATGAGGGTAATGTCTTTTTAGAGCTTTGAGTTAGTCCATGATTTCTAAAACACAGAAGAACATCTGACAAACAAGCAGAGGTCGCGAAATGCGGGACGCCGATTGGACTGAAGCTTTACAGACTAAAAGTACGTAAAAATCCATCAGATTAGTATAGTGTTTAAGGCGATATGTAAGAAATAGTAGGTAAGGTAGTACATACATAAGGATTTTTGATAAGAAAACATATAATGGTTCTGTAAAGATTCTTAAGCCCGTAAAAGGGAGGCAATATGAACAAATAAAGAAGACGACTAAAGCTGAATTTTTCGAAAACTGTTTTCATTTCCCATTTTAAAGGTATTTAAGTCGTGAAGCCATATGTAAACATCTGCAAGAAAGTCTCACCACTAAATCGATTGGCTTTATGAGCCATAAATCAGCTCACTACGCATATAAAACTTCATTGAAGGGATGAGTAATAGAATCAGTGAGAACGAGACACTTTCTCGTAACTTTACTAATTCTGAAGAATGGATCTAAAGAATCAATCACTTTTTCTTTCCCGAGATACTTCATTTAAGATTATTATACGCTATGAAACTGAATCTTTATCCAATCAAATTCAACTTTCTTCTTCATTCTTTAATAGCAATCAAATTAATCTTGATCTTCCTGCGATGTCACAATTTTACAACCTACTAATTCCCATCTATAAATTCTAGACTGAATCTGGAACCACTTGTTTTTTTTAAAAGCTTCCCACATTTTCAAGGTTCTAGTTAAAAAGTTATTTTCTTAGCAAAAATGATTAATATCAGTAAGATAGGAAAAACAATTATATTTTCCGAATGGTGCGCGGAATCGCGAATAATTCCTGTCTCGTTTGTATGCATTAGGTTGGAAAATGTAAATTCAGGATATTGAACATAGGGAGGAGACGTATTAGTTTTAATAAACCCCTAGATAAAAATGCAGGCGACATTTATTGGACGCTTCAAAGTGGAGGCAATAAATTGTAAGAATCAATAACTTATGCAGCATTTCGCATAACTTTCCACATTGTTCGGATCGTGAGAGATTTCCGATCGACCTACAAGAACAGGTTCAGCAGCCGCTTTAGCATCGAGAAGGTATTCAAAGCCATTTATGTATCGATCGATCCTTCCAACGCCCCGATGACCCATCGCACATATACATATGCATATATATGGGTAATTCTACGGAAGGGACCCTTTTCAGTTCGACTCGTGTGGCAAAAATTTTTTTGGATTTTCAAATCTTTTTCCCCTGAAATGAATTCATACGACCTTCGAAAGTGAGAAGGTGATTTGCGCAAAATTAATTCTCAAGAATAATGATATTTTAGGGGTAGTTTTGCACCGCTTCTGTTCACAGTGAGCCAGGAGATACGGTTCCGTGGCCAAAAGTCGGCAAACCCATTCAAATGTACAGAAATAAATTCCAATCAGGCCTATTCATGGTTTTTTGAATCGCTAATTTCGAATTTAAAGTCAAAATTTCAAGAAACAAAGTGGCGGCTCAAATATGGCGGACAAGTATGTCAAAAAACTATTGGATTTCCTTGATACGTGAAGTCTGAGAATATTTCATTGAAAGACGATTTTTCATGAAAAATAATAAATGCTTTGGATTGTTTGAACAATTTTTGTATGAACAATTTGTTTGAAAAGGCGAGTTACGAAAAAACTAATAGCATCATTCGATTCTACGGGAATACTTACATACAATCCATGTGATACACAAATTTTTTCTCAACTCGGTTATGTAGTTTGAATAAACATGTAGAACGTACGACACCCGCTTACCCACTTAATTATACTGTTTTTCGCGTAGAATCCAATAGTGCTACTAGTTTTTCCGTCATTCACATTTCTTGAGCGATTGTTTCAACAAAAATTGCTTAAACAACCAAAATTGTGGATTATTTTTCAGGAAAAATCGTTTTTTCATGAAATGTTCTCATTCCAACATTAACTCTTCTACTATGTCAGCTGGTCTGCCCATGGGACTTAATAGGTTGAAAATTGTTTCATAACTTTCATAAGTTGTTTATAAATTTTCAAATCATGACAATTTTTCGTTTCTAATACCATTCTAATAATATATCACATCAATTTTGAGACAAAATAATCTCTTTTTTACAACAAACTGATATACTGAAGAATTTGTTTAAATGAATTGCTCATAACAAATTACTTGTACATTAAACTAATCAATAGTGAGTTTATTGAGACAATTTTCTTTTAGATAAAGAATTATATTCGTAAAATTTCGAATTTTGTCACTATAGAGTAATGCCAAAATAAATGTTTATGGGGGCATTTTGTATTTGCTTTTTCATATTTAAGTAATTTATTTAACACGAATATGCATATTCGAATTACTCTCAAACCCCGCTATAGAGACCGTGACAGGGGTACCCTCAACGGCCTTCGTTTCTATCTCGGGGTGCCCAAACCATACACAATCAGGGCCGTATGAAACATTCCTGTTGGAGTTTTGCCTTTAAAAAAGTATTTTATTTTTATTTTTGCCATTTTGGTTTTATAATATCATAATGAAAGTGGAAATGTTTGTGCTCGAAAATCAAACTTATCAGAGTAGACATGTAGATAATTTTCGTCGGTACTATATAATATAATTTAATTTTATAATTACTTTTGATAATTCATTCAATTTAGTTTATTTTGTGTATAATTTTATGCAAGTATACTTTTAGTGTAGGTCTCAATAAACACTATCTTCAACAAAGTTTTCATACTCCAAACATAACATCAGAACAAACTTTTCTACTTTATGAATGATATGCATTCAATTTGTCTGAAACATAAGTAATCTGAATATTTGGCTGAAATGAGAATAAAAATTTTTCTGTTACACGTTAAAATATTGTTTTGCTTGCTTACTTACTTTAAACGTTTTATGATCATTGACCTTCTCGTTTAACATGATAGCTTGCTCTTGAACCATTGGCTTCGTCTAAAATCTCATATTTCTCTTTGAAAGATAAACGCTTCCTCTTGTTTTCCTTCGAAATTTTTGTAACGCCTGTTTACACGTGGTTTCGGATAACCTCAACCGCGAACTCAAGCGAATGTCCTGCGACACTTGCAACTGACTGAAAATGACTGAAGCAGACGATACAAGTAACCGCGGAGAGTACTGCCCGCTTTTTTCATACGCTCCTGCGTTGTTGTGGAAACACTGCCGCTGACCTCGCAGCGGCTCTCTCTCGCCCCTCTGGTCCCCTTGTCTTTATAACGGGGGTTCTTATAGCGGAGTTTGAGTGTATAAGAATAATCTCTCACTAGAGTGAAACAAAATATATATCCATATTATGGTTGAATAATACTGTAACTGCAAACGAAATAAAATCTCTTAGTCGCAACGAAAAAGGCTTCGGAGGTGACCGCGGACTTCGGAGATGACCAAGTGCATACATTTTCTAATGTTATAAACAACATAATAACCAATTATCATTACAAAAAAAATTTGCTTATACATGTATAAACTAATATAGATGGAAAATGAAGATAGAGTTCTGAACTTAATTTCATGGTGAATAAAGATTTACTTACATACTTTTAAGCATCTTGAAACAAAATAATACAATGTTTTTCCATTTTGAGGAAAACCTGAAGACTCAGAGCATACCGCTTAAAAATAAGGGACGTTCCAATCAAAAAACGCCGCGAATGCATAAAAAAAGGCAATTAATAACCGATTTTTAAGTTTAATGACTTAGTTTATTCGTTTCAAAGAGTATTTTCAGAAAAAATATTTATCATATATGTATGTCAAAAAATAAGAACATAAGGCCTTCTTCAAAGATGTCTATAAGTTCTTTAAATTTCTCCAAAGTTAACATAGCTGCCAATTTCTAATTTTTTAGTTCAGCTATTTCGCTTTTGTGTGAAGTTATTAAGTTTATAATACTAAATAGAAATTTCATGTCAATTTTAGTGAAGCCTTTGTTTTTCTCTGAAATAATTATTTTGAAGGCTAAAAAGGCTACTTTTCATCAAATTTACTATTTTCACACCGACTTAATTGCTATATTCCGAACTTTATATATGAATATTATATGTAAATTCATACATTCAACCTTGTACAAAAAAAGCCTCAAAGGCTTTCCTGTGCATTTCAAATTCTGAGGTGCAATGAATTTTTGAAACGACCTCTGTTTTCACGGTAATCATGATTTATCTTGAAAAATATTGCGAAAAAAATGTAGATCTCAATAAATTACACATTTATTCTGCCAAAATTTTTTTCATATAATCAATAGTTTAAGAGTGACACTACTTTTTACGATGAAAAAAAGTTGCTTATAATTTTTCCAATTTATGAAGAAAAATGTGGATTTCTCAAAATGTACGTTTATAACAAGCTTAAAGATTTTGAAGAACCACAACTATTTTGTGTTCAAAATTTTTCTCTACAAACAATAGTTTTCGAAAAAAATGAATTTTTCTTTAAAAAAATTTTGACTTTCGTTTTTTTTGTATTTTTTAAATGAAGGACTAGAAAACAATTTCAGATAAGAATGAAGAAGAATTTTTTATTTTATCTAAAATCATTAGAATGTGTATGTGTTGAAAAATTTAATTTTTGAAGAATAAAGTTAATGTGCCCAACAGTTTTTCGCAATTAATTAATGAATTAATAATTTTGGTACTTCTCTGATAGTTGAAGCGGAGAATGCTCAACGGAGTTGAGTATTAAGTGAATAGATCAGTTCAATAACATTTGTGTGGAAAACAAGATGCCCTAGCGAAAGTTAAGGATAGGAATTTATTGCGAATCAATCGGAATTATTCCGAAATCTGTATCCGAACCAACCCAATTCAATCCAAACCAAATTTTCAATCCGATTGAATCAACATCAATCCAAACTCGGATTGATGTCCACTGAATTTTCAATCCGAATGAATCCGAGTTAGGTTTCAATCGGATTCATTCGGATTGAAAATCGGTGCAGATCGATCCGAGTTCGGATACATTCGGATTCATTCAATTTGAAAATTTGGTTCGGACTGGTTCGCATTGATTTTGATTGAAAGTTCGAATTGAAGCGGATTAAGCCGTATTGGATCGAAGCGATTCGGATTGGTTCTGATGCAAATTTTGAAATAATTCGAATTGATTCGGAATGAATTCCTATCCGAAATTTTCGCCGGGGTGGCGCTGCGTGAGCATGTCTCTAATGGAAATGGTGATGGACATTAGCTTTTCCTGATATTATAAATGAAAGTAATACATAAATCGTTAAAAAAAATCGTATGAAATACATATTTTCATTTATTTAATAAATAAATGACACTACTCAACAGAAAAAGGGAACATTTATAGTACTAGTACAACATTTTTTAATTTTCATAAATCTCCAAATGTTAAATACTTGCTAAAATCCTATAATACGTCAAATTATTTTGAAAAAATTGAATATTGTAGTATACTTTATTTGTTTAGTTTGAATTCTTTGAAATTTGATAATATTTAAATACATTGAAATAATATAAAGTGAAATGAGTAATTAAATAAATAGTAATAAAAGTAATAAAGTAAATAAGTTAATACTAATAAGTAAATATTTTATTTGTTTAGTTTGAATTCTTTGAAATTGAATAATATTTGAAGACACTGAAATACTATAAAGTCAAGGATAAAAAATTTCAAAACCTTAATGTTTTGGCCTGAATATGCGTCTCACTAATACAAATAATTATTAGTGACAATCAAATTTAGGTCAGAACATTTTCGACTAATTACAGCTTCAAGAATTTTGAAGTGTACAAGGAGTGAAACATATTTTGTGTTATGAGTGATATTTGAAAATGCAATGAAAGTATATTATCATATTAAAGAAGTATATATTTAATAAAAAGAAAAAGAAAGACCTACAATAATAAAGAAAGAAGCACCAAATTCATTAATTCATTAATTACTTGCGCAAAACTGTTGAGCGAATTGCCATTATTCTTTAAAAATTAAATTTGTTAACATATACGCATTCTACTGATTTCAGACAAAATTAAAAATTCCTGTTTACAATTATTTGAAATTGTTTTCTAAACTTTTTTCACGAAAAAATACAAAAAAAAAACAGGAAGTCAAAATTTTCCAAAATATAGATTGATTTTGTTTCGAAAACTATCGATTATAGAGTGAAAAAGTGTAAACAAAATAGTTGCAGTTTTTTAAGATCTTCAAGTCTGTTATAAAAGTGCTTAGTGAAAAATCAACATCTTTCTGAGGGAAAAAAGTTACAAGGAACTTTTTTTTTCTTCGTAAAAAGTAATGTCACTCTTAAACTATTGACTACTTTAAAAAAATTTTAACAAATTAAATGTGTAATTTGTTGAGATCTACATTTTTCTAGCACAATATTTTCCTCTGAAATGCATAGTTTTTAAGATATATTTCATTTTTTGACCAAAATCACGAAAAATAAGCCAGATTTCCATTTTTGGTCGATTTTATCGAAAAATAATGATTTCAAAAAAAAATGTTGTACACAAAAAAAGTTATATTTTTACAAAATACACAATTCATCTGCACAATATTTTCATATGAAAGGAATATTTTTCCAAATAAATCATGAGAAGCGTAAGAATAGAGGTGGTTTCAAGAATTACTGTACCTCAGAAATTAATATGCACGGAAAAGCCTTTAAGGCTTTTTGCATGGATTTGCATTATTACATTATTTTTGTATGAATTTACATATAATATTTACACATCAGGTTTGGACTATAGCAATTAAGTCGATGTGAGTATAGTGAATTTGATGAAAAGTAGCTTTTTTAACCTTCTAAATATTAATTTCAGAGAAAAACAAAGGCATGACTAAAATTATTACATAAAATTTTTATTAAGTGCTATGTACCTTATTAATTTATACAAAAATGACGTCGCTGAACTTAAAAATTATAAATTAACTTTAATGAAGTTTAGTGAATTTATAGCACAACTTTGAAGAGGGTCTTATTTTTTTAGTTTTTCACATACATACATGAGAAATATTTTTCCTAAAACTACTCTCTGAAGCAAATAAGCTCAGCTTTCAAACTTTAATAACGGTCATGAATTGCCTGTTTAATGCAGGTTTCTAAAGAAAAGGAAAATTGGCGAGAAAGTAAAATTTAAAAAAAAAATTATATACATTTGCGTAAAATGACTTCAAAGCGGTCCTTTTTTTCAGCTTAAACTCTGTTGTTTGGCATAGAAAAAAAAGTATGAAAGCGTTAAACATCTTTGGTCGTCCAGAAACGAATAAGATTTTGGAGAAAGTGCAAAAAATTGCAGTTTTTGTCAGTTTATAAAATATTTTTTACTTCAAAGCATGGTACTTCAGATTAGTCAGACCAAAAATTGAAGTATATCAATTTTCCCGTAAAACTGTTGTAAAAAATTATTTATCTCATATACATTTCGAGATACAGCCGTTAAAAGTTATATTTTTCTGAAGAATTTATGAAATAGCAAATATCAAATCTAAAAAAATTAAATCTTATACTTCTCATACGTCAGAAATTATACATGTAATGTTTTTTCTCAAATATCAGGGTTTCTACAGAAATTTGTATTAAAAGTTGTTCTCATAATAATAAAAGTACGTGAAATAACATTAAAAACTGTAAAACTTTAATAACTCCTGAAATATGTCTATAAAAATGAGTTTTCTTTTCAAAATTAATACCTTCGATTTTTAAGGATATATTTCAGGAATTATTCAAGCTTTTGAGATTTGTATATTATTGAATGTACTTTCATTATTATAAGAACAACTTTTAACAAAAATTGCTGAAGAAACCAGTAGCAGCAGTAGGATATATGAGAGGTACAACATTTTTCTTTAGATTTGCTCGAATTTAAGTCTGCTTTAAGTCATATTTTGACTATTGTTGTCTACAGTGCACAGGGAATATGCTATTTCACAAAAACTGAAACCAAATATTTTTTCCACAAATTTTTCTCATAAATGTAATTTCCGAAGGCTGTATCTCCTAGAAAATATGAGATAAATCATTCTTTTTTCTTTGATTTTACGGGGATTCAATGTACTTCAATTTTTATTTGATGAACTTAATGTAACATGCTCTGAAGCGAAGAAATATTTTAAAAACTGATAAAAACTGCAATTTTTCACACTTTTTCCAACATTTCAATGGGTCCCGAATGTCTTGATATGTTCAACGTTCAGATACTTTTTTCGATGCCAAACTAGAGAGTTTAAGCTGAAAAATCACCGCTTTGGAATTATTTTTCCGAAAAAATACATAATAGCCTGAAAATAAAAATGAAAATTAAATTTATTCGACAATCCCTCCAGCCATTTTTTTTTATTTTAAAATAATCGTGATGCATCAGTAAAATAATTTCAGAAGAAAAACGAGAGGTGGAAGCCCTTTTGGGTTGAACTCAATCCAAGCCCACGAGGCGCATGAATATGCCAAAAATTTTATTTTTCCTAATATTTATTGTACTTAAAGTAATTTGACGGAATGGCAATTTGCTATAATTTTTATTTATCCTAATTGTCAAATTACCTAATTTTTACTCTACCGAATTACTTTTTGTGTTATTTTATTTTTACGAATTACTATTTGTCATAATTTTTATATTTCCGAATAACCATTTGATAAATTTCTATTTTACCGAATTATAATTTGACATAATTTTTTTAATACCAAAATAATATTACTATTTAACATAACTTTATTTTTCAGAACTACTATTTATCATAATTTTTATTTTTCCGAATTACAATTTGTGATAATTTTTATATTTCCGAATTACCGTTTGACATTATGTTGAATAGTGATTCGGCTTTATAAAAATTATGTCAAATGATAATTCGGAAATGTAAAAGTTATGAGAAATGGTTAGTCGGAAAAATAAAAATTAGAACAAAAAGTAAATCAGAAAACTCAAATAATATCAAATGGTAATTCGGAAATATAAAAATTATGTGCAATTGAAATTGAAGATAAAAATTGAAATAGAAATGTAGAATGAAAATGTAAATAAAAGCTTAGAATGAAAATGTAATGTGAGAATTTGTCACTCACGTTGAGTGAGAAAACAAAAAGCCCTTTCAACTTTCGGAAGCAAGGAAAATTATGCGATGCGCATTACGTTTTCTTTTCTTTATTCTCGCTGGCGCGGTGCCTCTCAGAGACAAAATGCAGGAACAAAGAAAAGTGCTTATGCTTATTTTGCTTTTTACTTTAACACGATGTTCGTAAACAATCAACAGAGACACAAGATCAAAGAAGCAAGGGAAAAATGTTAGTGGAGTAGATCCTTGCTTTGTGTGACTGAGATTTTCAGCGTAATCTTATTTCAGTATTGGAAAATTGAGAGGATAAAGTAAAGAGGAATTATTGCGTTGAATTATCATGGAAAAATAGCTGTACACTTGAACCTCCATATAACGGTGGTTTCGGGTATGGCCTGCGATGACCGTGAAGGTTGAAAGCTTCTTGCTTTCCTTTAATTAATTTTCCAATGTAGAATCATACAGGATATACTAGGGAGAAGAAATTGAGATTCTAATATTTCCCAAAATATAAATTCAGTGATTTGTTTTATCAATAAAATAATGTAGATATAAAACTCAGTCGAGATACTCTTTCTAATATTTAAAGATATTCTACATTCCACACAGGATAATTTTAGTATGCGCTCTATTTCTATGTACGCCTATGACACAT
>JAUMHM010000049.1:3478750-3492900 GCA_032362435.1 Melikaiella ostensackeni
GCGCGTTTTATGGACGCCTGGTGCTGAGGCCCGTTCGCGGCTCTGTAAAGACGGTTGCACGGTACAGGGGCAATGCTTAGATAGCTTATAAGCTCTTCCAAGAATTTGTATATCGTAAACAGTCAGGGCCGTGTGAACTATTTTCAGTGGGAATACATAATATTAATTAATTACATTTTGTACAAATGTAGATTTCTGTCATCATAAAGGATAGACCTTCTCTAATAATGTAGCTTTATTAACAGGGCTGCCACACAGTCACTTAAGTAACGTTTAGTCAGTTTTTTTTTTGTCAAGTCACTTTTTATTCACTTTTTTGAGAAAAAATCACAATAAATTACTTTTTTAGAAGGAAAAGATCACTTGAGTCACATTTCTCCATCTTATTTTAGATTTTATCTCAAAGAAAAAAGAAAATTACACTAAATCACACTATCACACACTATTATCCCACTAAATCTGAAGGTATAAATTTAATTTGCAACAAAATCATCCAAGAATTTAACAGTCTTTTGTTTCTTTATATTGATACAGATTTCCATATCAACTGAATACCGGCAGTTTCAGCAAAAACGATTCCTTTAGATTTAGTGTGGTTACGGCACATTAAAAAAAAATTGATACTTAGCTGCAACAATACTCATTGTTTTTTTAACTCAATTGTAACATAGAGTGAATGTCCATAGAGTGAGTAGAGTGAATTTAAATAAATTGTTACGTTGTTTAACCGTTTCAATATCGAATTCCAGAACGAAAATTTTCTAACTCAGCATAAAAAGTTGAAAAAAGGGCTACAACTATAAAAAATCTAACCTAAACTGAAGTAACGAGATAAGTTTTAATTTTAAGAAACTGAACCTAAAGTCTTTAATAAGGTTATGCAAGTGCTGAAAAAATCAATTCAATTTTGCATTATAGAAAAAATGTTCGAAAATCTTAGGAAAATTTTCCAAAAGTTTTTAAATTAAGTAAATCCCATATATTGTGAGGAATTTCTCCCCAGTAGTATAAAAAAGACGTAGAAAAGAAAAAGCGAGAGGTTGGTATTGTTGACTCTTTCTTTTTCTTCCTTTTTTTTTGTTGTACATTTATTGTACATTTGTCTTCAATGAGCTATAGGAGTGGGTAGTTTCGAAGTCTATTTTTGATTTGCGAACTTTTTGGGTGTTCTTTTTTACTTTACAAATCATTTTTATGTGAAAGTAAATTTCATTTCGAAATTCATCATTCTTGTGACTTGAAATGCTTTTGGCGACTCTGATTTTGGATTTGTACACTGCGAAAAGTATTCTGAATTTAACGAAGTTATTGCGTTAGAAAAGCAATGAAAAGTTTTATGAAATTTCGGACACTTTCACGTAACTGCTTCTTAAAGTTACGAAATTTGTAATTGAATTTTCCGAAATTTTTGATAAAATTACGAGATTTTAACAGACTTTTTGGGAATTGTCTAATGGTATTGTAGTTTCTGGTAGAATAATCTTTGTAATTTTCTACTATTTTAACGGCTTTTTAAAAAGCAATGGAAAATTACAAAAATTACACACTAAAAAAAATTCTTGGATCCAGAGAAATGTATTTCTCTTATTCCACTTCTTCAAGCCAAGAAAATTATTTGCTCAATAGTAATGAATATTGCTCAGAGGCAACAAATTCATGTATTAATTCAAAAACATCATTTGAACCTCACGATCAAAAGGGGATACGCGTGGATTCAGCCTGAGAAGTATTGTCCAGAAAGTCAATTTTAAAAATCGTTCGAATTCAAATTTTAGAAACTGATACTTGTAGAGTATTTCAAGACGCATATTTTTTTCATTTTGAAAAAATTTGTAGGTTTTTTACTTTTTGAAGTAACTGGTAAGAAGTAGATTTTTCAAAAACAAGAAATTTGAGTCTTTTTACACTTCAACTCGCGCTAACTTAGCCATTTTCTGGAAATTTTCGATTGCATTCAATTACGTGTTTGAGTCTTCTGAAACTATTCAAGAAAGGAAAACATATATATTTTAATAAACGAAAAAGTTGGTAATTTTTTTGGCTTTGCAAAAATCATGCATTTCAACCTGCAAGCGCTTCGTTTATCGAGCGAATTTCAAGCAACGGAAAACTTCCAGTAAGAAAGTTGTTGACTACGGTTCAAAGAAGCTTTCTGTAAAGTTTTAGCTTAATCGGATTAATGGTTAAAAAGTTATAAATGTTTCAAATTGTAAGCGGCAATCTTGACGCTGCCCTATGCATGTGCCTCCTTGGGTACGAACGCGTTGCAGCGGACGATATGAAAGTCAAGTAAAATACGAAAACAAATGATAGCAACCAGTTGTACTTTTCTGTTAAAATAGACTATGAATACAGCAAAGAACCAGTGAAGGATTATTTTTCAGAATAGCTGCAAAAGTATTATTATTGGGATAGCTTCACTTTAGTTAATACCCTACAAATCAAAGAAAGAATTTCAAAATGAATTGATGTAGAAAAAGAAGGGGGCGTAAAGAGTTATTGATTAAAAATGGGAAGAAATGTTTCAGGAATCAGGTACGGTTGGAAACCAATAATAAAAAGTTTCAATGAACTTCTATCATAAATCTGTTATTTTAGGACATATAAGCACATATTCGCTAGAATTAATACGACTCGAACGAATTGAAACTGAAGCTGAATATGTAGAAATTATTCGCAATGCTCGTTCTTCTTCATTCACAATGGTCGAGAAATGTGAAGATTTTTCCTGGTGAAAGTTCCGGATATAAGTTCATTCCGAATCATTTCGTACCAATCCGAATTATTCCGAAATCTGTATCCGGACCAATTCGAATCAATTGAAACCAATCCGAAAAAAGTTCTCAATTTCGTTAGATTAAAATGGGTTAAATATTAATTCGACTCGATCCGATTCAATCCGAACTTCCGATCCGAATCAATTCGAGCCATCTTTTCAATCCGAATGAATCAGAACTCGGATTAACCTGGACCCATTTTTAATCCGAATTAATCCGATTCAACCGGACCTGGATTCATCCGGATTGAAAATTGAGTACTTATGAATCCGAGTTCGGATTGATACAGATTCATCCGGATTGTGAGTTTGGTTCGGATTAATTTTGATTGATTCGGATTGGAAGTTTGGATTGAACCGGATTAAGTCGAATTCGTTTTCAACCGATTTAGATCGAGCGGAATGAAAAACTCTTTTGGATTGTTTTAAATTGATTCGGATTGGTTCGGATACAAATTTCAAAGTAATTCGGAATGATTCGGAATGAATTCCTATCCGAAACATTCACCAGGATTCTGCGGGATTTTGAAAAAAGTTTTAAAGACAAAATGCGAAAGCCAAAAACCTTTGAAATCAGTAAAGCGTTTGTTTTAATTTTTTTCCTGATGGAAAAGTGGATGTTCATGAGAATTACGAATTGCAAAATCCAACCTCGTTTCTTTCATCCTACGCTTGAACTAGAAAAAATTTCGAAAGGCCCTTCACCTCAAATTAGATTAAAAGCGGCCAAAGTAAAGAATGTAAAAATCTCTATAATTATTTGAGCGCTGAGGGGAAAGAATTTTTCGAGAAGTATTTTTGAAAAGTAACAACTCAGATTCCAGATGCCGAAGAAACTGAAGAGAGTGAGGAAAATTATTGAAAGTAGTTTTTAATATAGTATTATTCTAATAATTTATTGTTCAAATGGTCTGATAAATAAATTATTTCAATGATAATATCTTGAGTGTTATTTTGGTATCCGACTTGACCTTCATATAGTCCGCTGCATCGCGTTCGTAACCGAGGAGACACGTGCACAGGGCAGCGTCAAGATTTCTGCTTGCAATTTGAGACATTCCTCATTTCTTAACCATTAATCCGATTGAATCGAAACTTTCTAGAGAATTTCTTTGAACCTTAATCAACAATTTTCTCACTGGAAGTTTTCTCTTGCTTAAAATCTGTTTGATAAATGAAGCGCGATTTTTGCAAAGTCTCAAAAAAAATTAAAAACTTTTTTGCTTATTGAAATATTTACGTTTTTCTTCTTAAATAGTTTCAGTAGACATAAACACGTAATTTAGGAATAATAAAATTAAAAAATTCTGAAAATTGACAAAGTTAGAGCGAGTTGAAGTGCGAAATGATGAAATTTTTTGTTTTTGAAAAATCTACTTCTTATCAATTACTTCAAAAATTACAAAACCTACAAACTTTTGCAAGAGGAGAAAAAGATGCGACTTGAGATTCTCTACAAGTATCAGTGCTTAAAGTGCTTTCAAGTTGTTAAATCGAGGTAATGCAATTTGAAATAAACTGCTGCGGCTTAGTGGTCAAAAAAAGCTTCATTCAAGTCCAGTTACATATTTTACATGTCCAATTACAAGGCCTGAGTACCTTATACCACAATCTAATTTTCACTGGAAAAATAATTTAGAAATAATATGTTCTAACTTAAGAAAACTATTGATAATGATACTCAGTATTTTAAATTGTTTAATGGCAGGAGATTGCGTCATTGCAGACACGTGATCGTCTATACCACGTGACTCCAGTGACGTATTTCCTCAAAAAATATTTTCACCTTATTACATAACCTCAAAAATGCAAGGCCACGTGGTCTCCCACGTCGGTCCTTGTTTTCGTCACTTACTTATTCTTATCATTCAAAATAATGGATCTGGAAGAACATTTCTGAAAATTTTTTTCTTAAAAATTACCTAAAGAATGCATAATATCCAACAGTTTTAACATATAAAGTTTAAAAAACACACTAGAGGAAAACGTACTCAAAGGTCGAGGTTATGGTCTTTTTCCATGTTATTCAGGATTAAACATTGAAACTTTTCTAAGGTGATACTCTTATTTTCTTTTCCTCAATTAACACTCTTTCATTGCTCAATGATTCCTTTTACTAACAAAAATAAAATCTACATAAACTCATCTACCATTTCAGGCGAAACCACTACTAATCCTTCGTTGTAATGTTTTACACATATTAAACGTTCTAATTTTACTTCAGTTTTTTTGGAATTCCACTCTCGACATTGGTCCGGCATGGTATGTTATTTGTTCCTTCGAACCTATATATAAAAAAAAAACATCCTACATGTTTCTAACCCTTGAATCGATCCTATAGAGTCTATGAAGAGGTACTTACCATTCCGGAACGTCAAACAAAACATATAATTGAACTTGAATGAAGCTTTTTTCAACCGCTAAGCCGCAGCAGTTTATCTATTTTTAGTATTTAGTATTTATTTTTTAGAATTTATCATAATATCGATCACGTAAGGTTCTTTATACTTAATATAAGATAATGCAATGTTATTCTATTTTGAGGAAAACCTGAGGAGAGAGTTCTGACGCTTTTATTGCTAAGAAGGGTTTAGGCTGGAAATTTATTAAGCACCTGAAATTTTAGCTGAAGCATTGTAGTTTCAGAGCATCCGCTTAAAAATCTACAATTGAAGGATATTCTTATTAAAAAAACGCCGTGAATGCTAAAAGTCATGTTAAAGACATGGCAAAAAGGCTTTGGAGATGACCCATTTGAAGCTCCCACACATGTTCAACTTAAGGAAACCGGGTACAAAAACGGACAAAATTACCACTACGCCAATTTTCGGCAATTGAAAATAAATAGTGTCGAAAAATTCCCTTAGAGTTGAATGATCCATATAAAAATATAAACTGCCACACCATTTGTCTCTTAAAACCAATTTTCCAAGACGTTATCACCTGATTGAGACAGTCCCCCGGAAAGTATTAAAGACATCTTCTGTCAGAAGCATGTGGAAATAATCCATCAACCATATGCATTGTTGCTCACACAAAACAGTCCTCAAAGAAAATCACCTTTCCCACCCATTTCCTCTTTTTCATTCGTCAAAGCAGAAACTGACGCGTGATAGATAACGCTCAAGTGATTTCCTCTCCCATCCCATTCCAGCGAATAGTAGTACGCATTGTGGCGAGTTTGATATTCCATTTAAAGTCAAAAGGCGTCCCGGTATGAGAATCCATCTCCGAGCGATGATACATTTCGCTCGGTGTTGGCGAATCTATTCTTGTTAAAAGTTTTAAATCGAAAGATCGGCCACCACGGAGACACCGCCGTCCTTTCAAGTCCTGGGACTCGTGATGGTAGAAAACGCCCTCCACAGGGGAAAAGAAGATAGAAAAGAAAAGAAAATGGAAGAAAATAAAATGTAAGAAAAGAGGAAAGATGGCTCAAGTGAAAGGGGAAGGTAGGTGCAAGGAGGAGGAAGTGCGAGGACACGAAAGGGTGGGCCAGGAGATTGGAAAAGTGAACGCGGCACTTTGATTTCTCACGTGAGTTACGAAATCAAATTTCTGGAACAACTGAACGTTCCTCGAGCATCGGCAAAGGCCTTCAATATCCATGAAAACTCGCCGAAGCCGCCTAGCATCTCGAATTGAATTGGCCCTCGAGTCGCGTCCAGGTATACAGAAGTGGAGAGGGCCACGCGGTGGAACAGATAGGAAGACAAAGGGAGAGGAAGAATCGAGAAATGGGAGACATTGGGACAAGGAAGAAGGATATCAAGTCGGTAATTCGCGAGGAAATGGCGTCGATTTATACAGCGAAAGAGCGAGAGATTGAATAAGGTTTGGAATAATAGGGTCCTGGCCAAATTGCTGGGTGAAAGACACCTGGCGCCTTTATTCCTTTCTGTCTTTTTACCCTTCCTTTACCTTCCCTTATTTCTCTTCTTACACGAAAAGACTATTATTACCTGACCTGTTGGAAATAACAAGACGCATGAATATTCCCCAAATTGAACTTTACCTAAGGGGCCGGCCATAAAGTACGTTAGCAATTTTGGGCTACTTTTGACCCAAAAATACCAAAAGAGATGAATTTTTGACCCAAAAAGACGAGTTTTCAACCAGAAACAATTAATTTTCTAACAAAAAAGTTACACTAATAACTAAATAGTTGAACTTTCAAGTAAAGTAGACACATTTTCAACAAAATAGTTGAACTTTTATCTAAATAATTAAATTTTCAAGTAAGAAAGACGAAATTTTCGCAGACAGTTGATTTTTTTAGCAAAAAAGTTGATTTTTAACCAAGAAAAATGAATTTTCAACCAAGAAAGATGACTTTTCTACCATAAAAGATGAATTTTCAACCCAAAAGGACGATTTTTCAACCGAAAACAATTAGTTTTTCACCAAACAGTTGCATTAACAACCAAATAGTTGAACTTTTATGCAAGAGAGACGCATTTTCAACAAAATAGTTGAACTTTAACTAAATAATGTAATTTTCAAGCCAAAAGGTGAAATTTTTCGTAGGCAGTCAAAGTTTCAACAAATGATTGATTTTCAACCAAAAAAATGAATCTGCAACCAAAAAAGATGACTTCTACCATAAAAGATGAATTTTCAACCCAAAAGGATGAATTTCAAACAAAACAGTTGAATTTTGGAAAAAAATGACTTTAGCAAAATAGTTGAATTTTCAACCTACAAATAGGGATTTTGAACCAAATGGTCGAATTTTAACAAAAAAATTGAATTTTTGACCAAAAAATATGACTTTACAAAATAATCAATTTTTCAACAAAATAGTTGAATTATGAAGCAGATAGCTAAATTTTCAACCCGAAAGGATGAATTTCGAACGAAACATTCGAATTTTCGAACAAAAAAGATGACTTTAGCAGAATAGTTGAATACTCAACCTACAAAAATGGATTTTTAACCAAATGGTCGAATTTTCTACAAAAAAGTTGAATTTTCGACCAGAAATATGACTTTAACAAAATAGTTAAATTTTCAACAAAATAATCAAATTTTTAACAAAATTGTTGAATTTTGAAGCAAATAGCTGAATTTTTAACCTCCAAAGACGAATTTTCAACCAAATATTCGAGTTTTCAAATAAAAGACATAATTTTTCGACCAAAAAGTTGCAGTAACAATTAGGTAATTGATTTTTCATGCAAGAGGGACGCCTTTTCAACAAAATAGTTGAGCCTTAACTAAATAGTGTAATTTCCAAGCCAAAAAGAGGAAATTTTTTGTAGGCAGTTGAATTTTTAACATAAAGGTTGATTTTCAACCAAGAGAAATGAATTTGCAACCAAGAAAGATGACTTCTACCATGAAAGATGAATTTTCAACCCAAAAGGATGAATTTCGAACGAAACAGTTGAATTTTCGAACGAAAAAGATGACTTTAGCAGAATAGTTGAATACTCAACCTACAAAGATGGATTTTCAAACAAATGGTCGAATTTTAAACAGAAAAGTTGAATTTTTTACCAAAAGTATGACTTTAATAAAATAGTTGAATTTTCAACAAAATAACCAAATTTCCAAAAAAATAGTTAAATTTTGAAGCAAATAGCTGAATTTTTAACCTACAAAGATGAATTTTCAACCAACTATTTGAGTTTTCAAATACAGAACATAGTTTTTCGACAGAAAATGGAATAGTAAAATTTTCATTTAAAAAAATTACTTTTTCAACAAAAACAATCGAATTTTTGACAAAGTAGCTCTACTTTTCACCAAGTAGTTGCACTTTCAATCAATGAAGATGAATTTTTAACCAAATAGTAAAATTTTTAACCAGAAAAATAAATTATTTACCAAGTACGTTAATGTTTTAACAAAAAATACGAATTTACAACAAAATACACTACTTTTCAACAAAATTGTTAAATTTCAAAGCCAAAAACACAAATTATCTACGAAAGAGTTGAATTTTCAACACAAAAATATAATTTTCCAACACAAAAATATGATTTTCCAACAAAAAATTTAATTTTATACCATATGTTGAATTTTCAACCAAAAGTATTAATTTTCAACAAAAAAATTGATTTTCACCCACATTGTTGAATTTTCAAGGCTTAAAAAAGAAATAATTCATAATGAAATAGTTAAATTGTCAACTAAAATGACAAATTTTCAACCAGAAAAAATAATTTTTTGACTAAGTAATTCAACTTAGAACCAAGGAGTTGTTTTAATAGCCAAAAAAAAAGATTATTTATTAACGAGCAATTGTTATTTATACGAAATAGTTAAATTTTCAATCAAAAAATTGAATTTTCTGCTAAGAAAATTAATGCTCTACAAAAAAAATAACAATTTCCAACGAAGGATATAAATTCTCAACAACAAAAAATAATTTCCAACCAAATAGTATGATTTTCTACCAAGTTGTTGAATTTTCAAGCCAATAAGTTGAATAATCTACAACCAAATAGTTCAATATTCAACTGAAATGACGAATCATCACCATAGAGAATGAATTTTTCACAAAGAGATGAATTTGCAACTAGAAAAGATCAATTTTCAATTTAAAATATTAGTTTTCAACCAAAAATGGGTTAGTAACATTTGTATTTAAGAGGAATAATTCGCAACCAAAAATAAAGAAAATCTTCAACAAAATAGTTAAATTTTTCACCAAAGAGGAAAACTTCTGGTAAGAATGATAAATTTTTAACTAAAATTGGTCAATTTAAATTTTCGATTAAAAAAAAAACAAGTTTCAACCAAAATTGGAACGATAGTTAAATATTTAAATTTTCTATTGAAGAAATGAACATTTAACCCCAAAAATTGATTTTTAACAAAGTAGTTCAACTTTCAAACAAGAAGTTAGATTTTCGACCACAAATATGTTTTTTAACAGAATAGTTGCATCTTCAACAGAATAATTGAATTTTTAATTTTAAAAAATTAACTTTTCACCAAGAATAGTTGGATTTTCTCAGGGAATAAAACGAGACCATAACCGAATAAAACGAACTGTTCAAATGTTATAAATTAAGAACAATACTCCAAAGCGAACGTTTCAATAAATAAAGCCTGAGCAGAACAAATGTTGGATCAAGTGCAAGGTTATTGTTATAAGCAATTTATTTAAACAAATTCTTGACTATATCAGTTTGTTGTAGAAAAAAATTATTTTGTCTTAAAATCATTGTAATCTGTTATTAGAATGGTATTGGTAACAAAAATTGTCATGATTTGGGAATTTATAAACAACTTATAAAGTTATGAACAATTTTTTAACCTATTAAGACCCAAGGGCAGACCAGTTGACCAAAAAAAGTTAATGTCGGATTGAGAACATTTCATTAGAAGACGCTTTTTTATTTAAAATAATTCAAAATTTTGATTGCTTGAAGAATTTGTTTAATACGATGTAATTGTTTATCTATACTACATAACCAACAGGATTGAAAAAAAAATTGTCTAACATATGAATTCCATGAAATTTTTCTCGTTTGATCGTATGTTGCTATTATTTTTTCCATAAGTTGCATTTTAAAATAAATTATTCAAACAAAAATTGCTTTGTAGGTTGATTTAGAACCAATCTATTCAGATTATTCCAATTTCCATAATGAAAAAAAATAATAATCTAAAACAATAACAAATTTCTATGAATTGCTCACTACCTCAAATTTGTATGCTCTATTCAAATAAAAATATATATCTTTTGGTAAATTGAATCAATCATTAATACCTCAATAAAAAGTAATCTCAATAGTATTCATAGGCAAACAAATATAAAATAGACTTCGAATCTACTCACCTTAACGGCCCATTAGAGACAAATGAGATTGGTTGAGCGGACTAATCGCACCTTGTATTTTACAAAAATTTTTTCATCTAAATATTTTTTTGTCAATTTTTTCGACTTAAATGAAGAACAATTATCACAATTTGTCATTTCTTACAACTGGAATTAGGAATATTCATTGAAATATGACATTTTTTTCAATTTTAAGTCGTGGCTCACAACTCCCCTCTTCCTCAAAAATTCAAGAAACACGTTTCTCGCAAAACATCCAGAATTTTTCAACCGTTTCGAATTTCAAACAAAAAATTAGCCAAAAGTTATCTTTTTAGGCGTACTAAAGATTCTATATATTCAGATACACAAAAAATCTATTTTTATGGTATTTTTGCCCCAAAAACAGAACCCGGCTCACAACTCCCCACTCTCCCCTACTAGACCGGAAAACACCAAAAAGTTGTATGTATCTGTGCATGGGAAACTTTTTTAACCAAATTCAAGATAGATTTCTTGAATTTATTGATAGTCTCTTTAAAATTTTTCTATTTCCCTTATTGTTGAAGTCAAAACATAGTTTCTTATTACTATCAAATGTATTTTTGGAAAAACCCATGATTCTTGCATTTTATCAAAAAGTTTTTCTGTAATGCATCCAATCTCAATTTTTTACTAATTGAATGAAATTCCTTAATATTTTTCACCGGTCGTCCAATCACATCCATCACACTCCCCCAATTTTTATCAATTTCCTTGAAATCTATAATACCAATAACAGAAAAATCAAAATAGATAAAAAATAACTTCCTGCGTAGGAAATCCAAAAATTGTCATCCAATGTTTTGTAACAATTTACCACAACGCTAACTGAACAAACATTTCAATTATATCAAGAACACAAAATAGGTCATTAAAGCATTTCATCATCAATAAGGTTTAATTATTAAAATTGAAATTTTTAAAAAAAATTTCAAACATAGAGATTTTTTCCCTCTTTTTTATTCTTATTGTACATTCATTGTACATTTGACTCTAATGAGCCGTGAAAGTGGGTAGTTTCGAAGTCTATTTTTGGTTTGAGAATTTTTTGATGGTTTCTTTCTTAGTACACAACAAATTTCCATGAAGAAGTAGAATTCATTTCGATCTTTGAGAAAAATTGTTTTAATATTCGAAAGTTTAAATTATTTTTTATGAAAATTCGTTTTTTAATGAAATGTTCTCTGATTCCACGTTTCGAGTAAATCCAATAAGTTTTTGAAATACTTGTCCGCCATATTTGATCCACCATTTTGTTTTGAAGTTCTGACTTCATATTCGGAATCAGCGACTCAAATGTTATTAGGGTGTTTTAAGATTTCGATTGGTTCTCTATGTTTTCTTGGAAAAAGATTGTATATTTTTTCGCTGGCGGTTATTTTGTCAAATAGAATGCTGTGTCCTATTTCGATATAATGCTCAACTAGTGCTAATTGCGTGAAATGTTTTAGCCTGACTTTACTCTCACGTTTTTTCACACGTTGGCTCACCGCTCTCCCGGTTTCTCCAATATAGACTTTGCCACAAGAGCAAGGGATTTTGATACTCCCGGATGACTGAGAGGTGCCTTTTTATCTTTAGGGTTGCATAGAAGTTGTCCTATTTCCGCAGGTGGTTCAAATATGGTTCGGATGTTGTCTTTGTTGAGAATTCTTTCTATTTGTTATGTGATACCTTGGATGTAGGGTGAGATGATGGTCGTTCTTCTCTCTCTTCCTTTAGCAGGCTGTGTTGACTTGTTTTTTTTGAGTGTATTTTCTTATTGCTTTATCAATTTTTTTTGTGTAATTGTTTTGTATTAAGATTTGCTTAACATTTTGTCATTCCTTTTCTAAATTATCTTTATTTGTTATGGAGGCAGCTGTGTATACAAGGGAGTTAATAACCGATTGCTTTTGAATTGGGTGATGGTGGGGGAAGGCATGTAGGTATTTGTTTGTATGGGTGGGTTTTCTGTGAACTCCATGTTCTAATGTGTTATCAGATTTTTTGTAAACTAGTACGTCCAAGAAAGGCAATTTTCCGTTTCCCTCAATTTCCATGGGAAATTGGATATTAGGGTGTAATCGATTGATGAAATCAGAAAACTTGTGTAGTTCATCTAGTCCATGTCTTCAGATGACAAAAGTGTCGTCAGCGTAACGGTACCAAAATTCCGGTTTAAGTTAGGATTGGTTGAAGATTTTAGTTTCTAGATGTTCCATGAAGATGTTGGCTATAACAGGTGAGATTGGAGATCCCATTGCTGCTCCTGAGGTTTGTTCGTAGAATTTGTTGTTGAAAGAGAAGTAAGTATTATTGAGATAGTGTTTTATCAAAGGTATGAGATCGGAGGGGAAGTTTGTGAAGGATTCAGTAATATCGATTATATCAGAAATTGGAACTTTCGTAAAGAGAGATACTACGTCGCAACTCACTAGGATGTCTTGGGGTTGAATGTGAATATGTTGTATCTTTTTGATAAAGTCAAAACAATTTTGGTCGTGTGTGATAAAATTTCCTGTAAAAGGATTCAGTTCTTTGATGAGGAAGCGTGCTAGATTGTAAGTTGGTGAGTTATTGCGCTGACGATCGGTCTGAGTGGAATGTTGTTTTTGTGGGTTTTTGGGACTTCGTAAAGTTTTGGAAGGGCAGGATTAGTAGGTATTAAGTTAGGTGTTGTTTTGTTGTCAAGTTTAGAGTCTTTTACAAGGTTTTTTTTTTGCTGACTATTGTTTTTGTGGGATCTTTTTCAAGTTTTTTATACGTATTGTCAGTTAGAAGGTCCATGACTTTGCTGTTATAGTCTTCTTTTTTCATTATTACTGTTGTCTTGCCTTTGTCTGCGGGTAATATTATGATGTCTCTATTCCGATTGAGTTCCTTAATTGCTGTTTTTTCTTGTTTTGTCAAGTTTGAGGAGGGAAGTTGGGCTTGGCGTAAGATGTTGGCCGTCCTACGCCGTATGTTAATGTTTTTGAAAATTAATTTCGCGCAAATGAACTTATCACTTTCGGAGGTGGTGTGAATTCATTTCAGGGAAAAAAGATTTAAAAATCTAAAGAAATTTTTGCTCTAAAAGTCGAACCGAAAAGGGTCCCTCTGTCGAATCACCCATATATAAGAATCCAACCTGCAACATGTCATTCGTCCCTCAGGCATCCTTTCCTGAGCAATGCGTCCCCAATGGGAAATATGCGTCCGTTACGACGTCTTTCTAGTTATCTAGAAAAATATTGCACTAGGAAAACCAATAGGAAAGTGGGCTGATAGATACATCCACAGAGGCTGAAGTGGGTGCCTGAAAATTTCATGGCTTGCTCCTTCGGGTGAATTCAGAAGAGATGAATAGCTTACTCTGCAACGTAGAAAATGAAATATTGAAGAGAAAGGTTCATCCTTAATCGACGGTGTCGCGTTCCTAAGTCCCTGGGTGTAATATTTTAATTATAGGCAGCCTGATTAAAGGAAGAATTGAGCGACTCTAAATTATCTTTTATCCATCAATTCCACAGGAGTTAGACTAAGTTGGAAGTTGTAAAAGAGACAAAACTTGATTGCAGATTTAAGAGTTTGCGACGC
>JAUMHM010000049.1:3498669-3546195 GCA_032362435.1 Melikaiella ostensackeni
CCCTCCGGATGACGAAGAATAAATCAAGCGCCGAGAAATCGAGGTAGGTCGGATACTTTTGGGACAGACCTCGTATTTGGAAAAAAATGTATAGCACACACAAAAAATATGTTTTTACTTCAACAAAAAAAGAAAACAAAGAAACCTTTAATGAGAATACAAATAAATTTAAGAAATCCATCTTCATTTTGTTTAATAAGGTTGCCATGCACAGATACACAGAAATTCATGATGCTGTGCATTTTAAAACAATAAAATTTTCATACGAAAGTGAATTTCATTCGATCTTAAGGATTTTTGATTTTAATAAGAAAATGGAAAGATCTACCAAACAACATTTGATAATTAAAAATTTTTTCAGGTAGTATTTAAGTTTAATTAATATGTGTTTCATTATTTATAACTGTAATATTCCTATAGATTACCCCTGATGAGGAACTCTAAATTAAAACTCTAAATTTCTTTTTTGTTGTACATTGATTGTACATTTGTCTCTAATGAGCCGGGAAAGCGGGTAGTCTCAAAGTCTATTTTTGATTCGTGAATTTTTTGTTGTTCTTTTTTACAAAAAAAAAAAAATTCGTAGGAAAATAGATCTTATTTCGATATTTAAGAAATTTTAGAAGAGAGACATTAAGCAAAGATTTGTTGCAATCTGCAGGGTTGCCTATGAATACTATTAAGATTTCTTTTAATTGAGATATTAATAATTAACTCAATTAACGAAAAGATTTCCTTTTTTATTCAAATATACTATACAAATTTGAGTAATTCAGCAATTTCTAGACATGTATTATTGTTTTGGATTATTACCTTTCTCTTTTTGAAAAATGGCATAATCTGAATAGATTGGTTCTAAATCAACCCACAGAATTTGAATCAATTTCAAACTTTCTCAAATGTTTATAACATTTGTTAAAAAATAGATTACATATTTGATTGGAGGGGGCCCTTTTACGGAGTAAAATTTCCGAACTGAAAAATGATTTCTAAACAATTACAACTCCTATCGTCCTTGTTTCGTGCCTTTAATTCTGATTAATTTCCAAGTTCATTTTCAGACCAAGAAATCAGGAAAAAATGTTAATAATTATTTTTGTCTTAATTAAACGATATTTTTGTTTATTTTTTTTCGAAAATTAATTATGAAAAATAATGAAAATTTCGGTCATGATACTAAGTCGAAAGTAGTTGTTTTATTCAGAAAAATAAATTTTGGAGTCAAAATTTTTGCTCTTTGTGAATATCTATTCTCTTTTTTAATTTAAAAATTTTTTTTAAATTTTATTAAATTGAAAATTATAGCGAATTTTCTATATGTACAGTTTTTGCTAGTGAACAATATTAAAAAATACAAATTTTCAAAAAATTTGAATAGTTTTGAAAATGTGCAAAAAATGATTTTTTGTAATTATTTGAGTATGTCGAACTAGGAGTTCTTTCAGCTTGAACCAAAATAACTTGATGTTATTTGACTTCCATAAGAAAAAAGTTTTTCGTGGTGTCCAAAACGTTTGAAAATTGCGATAAAAAATGAAAAATCCCAAAATTCCTAAATCGCGCCAATTTTTTTTCCCGAAAATGCAAAATGATAACATACATTGCATTGGTTTAATTTTCAAAAATTTTAATTTTTAGTAACAAATTAGAGAACAGAAAATCTTGACTGATTTCAAAAAATTTGTTTTCGCTTTTTTTATGTCAACCCTGAAATTATTTTCTCTCAGGTCAAACGATTCAATTAATTTTAATATTTTCACTCCGTCCTAGTGTAAGGGCACCCTAATCCATAAACTTTTATTCAAATAAAAATTCATTAAAAGACGATTTATTAGAAATGTAAAATGTAAATTTCATGTATTGATTTTAAGTGTAGAAAATATTTTCTATTTCGTTAATATTGATGAAAATTGAAATGTTCTATTTATATTCACAAACTTTAATGTTTAGTTAACGTAATTTCTCACGCGAGCCTAAATGAAAATTATGTCCTAAAGGAATCTTGAATAAATTTGATTTTTTATACAATTTTCTATCGGAAGTTTGCAATTCTATTTCTTTTTTCTAGAAAATCAAAGATTTTAAGTTTGAATTCAATTTCTATCAACATTTTCAAAATTCTTCATCATATTTTTATTATATTTTTATAATTTTCTTGTTACCTTATGGTGCTGATGCTGAAATTTTTCGTTTATGACATTTATATATTATGTTATATTGTATGAATGACAAATTTTCTTAAATTTATATTTTTAGCGTGATATTTTAAACATAAGTGCCAGAAGAAGTTTTTGGTAACAAACAATTCTGAAATAAAAATGCAGTATATAATTTATCATTTACTTTTGTTGAGAATTTGCCGCCATTTACTATTTTATTTTGTTTTGAAGCAAGAACTAATGTACTAATTTTTTTGAAATTGTACATAAGTATAAAGCGTTTTTTCAAAAATTCGATGTTCTTTCTCCTTCCAATTTTCAGTTTATTTTTTAGACTGTCATATTAATAATATCTGTTAATGCAAACCGACGGATATAAGTGTGACTTTATTTCACTTACTTGTCTATTTTATTCATTTCATTTTTAACAACCTGTCTCACTGCTGAGTAATTTATCTCAAATTTAAAGAATTTTTGGGGCAGTTTTAATAATTTTATTCAGGTCAAACTTTTAAATCAGACATGACGTTCCTTTATTTCAATGTGGCTATAGAATTCAAAACTACATTTTATTCATGAAACTATTCTTACAATTTTAAATTTAAATTTACTTTTAAATTGGGATTGATTTTTCATTATTTTCTATTTGGACTTCCTCTTATGATGAAATAAATTAAACATGCAACTTATTTATCATATTAGAAATATTATTAACGTTTTTTAAAATGATTCAACATCAAACTTAATTAAATTCCCATTTTTCGTTTTGATATATATTTTGAGAAAGTTAGTAATTCTTAGAAATGTGTTATGGATTTGGATTATTACCTTTTGTTCGGTAAATGGAATAATCTGAATAGATTGGTTCTAAATCAACCCATAAAAACTACCCTTAAACAATCTAAGTTTCTTAAACAGTCATCACCGAGATTCATTGATATGTTTAAAAATTTTGCAATTTCATCTCCCATATTAGATCCGCGATTTTGTAATAATAACTTTTAACGTCATATAATAAATCTGCGATCTCAAAAACCTTCTTATACGAAGTTCCACACAAATCCGACGAGATCTTGAATTTTGGCCAGTTCTCGCTGTCTCTGTGTCCACTGTGCACCATCAAGAAGAATTGGTTGAGCTGAGGGAGAAATGGGATTGAGGGTGACAAGGGAGAGCGAATAAATCATGTCATAATACGAGGACATAAACCATGTCCATCCGTTATTATAGAGCAGATGCGAAACGTAGGGACTGATAATACCGACCGAATCCTCTGCGTATTTGATCAGTAGCCTAGGTGCACGTATCTTCTGTGCTTGCAATACTTGCACGAACAGCTAGAACATAGTGCATGAGTTTATGTTTACTGTACAATGAGCAGCATAAGTAAATTTACTGTTCTCTGTTACACGTATATCAGTTATGACGACTTGCACTTCATTAATGAAATTATTCTCTAAATAATCTTCACTAACTCACTGTAAGATAATTTTTGTTTTAAATTTTCGCGCTTAATCACATTTATCAATGTACAGCTTGAATTTCTGGCTAAACACCTATTGCGGTACTTCCCTCTTCGCTTCGATGACACCGGCACACAAAAAAAATTCTGGTACTTTTGACGAGATGCATGTATTTCTATGTATTTTGGGTCGCTGAATCCAAATCTAAGGTCAAAATAGCACCTTTCATGATCGGTGTTTGACATAACCTCAAAAAATTGTATTTTTGAATATATGATGGTGAAACATGGTTTTATTATTGATTTCAAGCTGCTGAATTCATATATACTATATAGTATCATTTTAGTGATATAACTAGAAAATCTGGAACATAACCTTAAAACAAAATTGTCTGAGCGGTGCTTTGCGGGACAAAAGTAGATTTGTGTACTTCCAGGCGTCGAATCCGATACGTAAGTCAAGTTAGCGTTTGTTTTGCATGAATGTACTTATTATAACGCACTCTTTTAGATTCGAAAGATCTTCGTAGTGGCATTTTTCTTTTGTTGTGAAGCAAATCTTTCTTTAACATCCAACAGTAGTCCGCCATCATATTTTCACCACATCTACCTTGATATCTTTGTTTCGACACTTTGATATCTTGGTGGAACCTTTCGCCGTGTTCTTCACTGTAGTCCCCAAGGTTTTCAAGGAAGTATTCAACATCAGAATCCATGAAATGTAGCTTCAAACTCATTAAACATTTCAATTCTTTGAAACTGCAGACCATTCTCGAGACCTGTTTCTTCCATTCTAGAAAAATGTAATAGATTTGTTCGTTACTATACATATTTGACTAAAAACTGGGTTCTACGGCTCAAAATCCATAAAAATGGAATGATGGCTTACAAGCTGCTTCTGGAAGAATTTTTTTGAGGTTATGTCATAGAATTTCTAGTTATATAACTAATCTGGCTCTATTTTTGGAATCAGCAGTTTGAATCCCGTAAATGAAACATGTTTTTCCATCACATACTCAAAAGTGCGGTTTTTTGAGGTTATGTCAAGAACCAATCGTGAAAGGTGCTATTTTGATCTCAGATTCGGATTTAACGACTCAAAATATATAGGAATACATGTGTCTGGTCAAAAGTACCAGACTTTTTATTGTGTTTCTGTGTAATTATTTCTCAGGTGATGATCATGTGATGCATAATCCACCTATAGTAATTAAATTTAAAGTATCACGTGAAAGATAAAGAGAGAATTGGGCGAGCCAAGAAACAAGTGGAAAATGGAAATATTCATTTTTCGAACCGTTGAAATCAACACCGACACTAAATGAAAAAAACGCTCTGTATAGCATCCCTCCACAAACTAAACTTCACAATTATGGAGCGAATTTTGCGATTCAGTGCGAAACAAAGGTGAAAAATACTTCCAAATTTTTTTAGAACTACGCGACGGAAGATGACAGATGAAGAAGCAAGAGAAACCGATCTAGCAGTGCATTCACAAGGCGGTAGCGGCCACTTTTTGTATTAAAGTGATAAAATCGCAGATTACCCAGAGAATTGTGGTCGGTAATTTATCTTTTTCCTCAAAACTAATTGTCGGAATATATAAATAAAAACTACACATTTTTGTTACAAGTATGCATCCTAAAATTATTTTTTGCAGAAATACGAAGATAACGTACTATTTATGAAGTTATTTACTAAGTCCACAAGTCGTTTGTAAATGCATAAATTTACTCAGTTTGGACAATTATTTATTGCTAACTTCACAAGTCACTTTCCTTCATGAATAAATAAATTTACCAACCTTGTGAAATTATTTATTCTCAAATTCACAAGTTCATTCATTCATTTATAAACAAAATACGCTTGTAAATTTGGAAATAAATAATTTCGCAAAGTTGGTACATTTATTTATTTATTCATAAGGAACTAAGTCTTGTGTATTTATAAATAAATAATTTCACAAGGTTGGTTAATTTATTTATTCATAAAGGAAAGTGACTTATCAAGGTAGCGATAAATAAATGAATTTATTTATAAAGAAAATATGCTTGTGAATCTATAAGTAAATAATTTGAAAACTTAGAGCATTTTTTTATTTATTGACAAGAAGGAGACTTGTGAATTTGGAAATAAATAATTTCGCAAAGTTGATAAATTTATTTATTCATTCATAAAGGACAGAGACTTGTGAATTTGAAAATAAATAATTTCGGAAAGTTGCTAAATTTATTTATTTATCCATAAAGGACAGAGACATGTAAATTTGAAAATAAATAATTTCGTAATGTTGGTAAATTTATTTATTCATTTATTCATAAGGAATAGAAACTTGTGTATTTATAAATAAATAATTTTATAAGGTTAGTAAATTAATTTATTCATAAAGGAAATAGGCTTGTGAATCCGTAAATAAATAATTTGAAACCTTTGAGAATTTATTTATTCATTTATACATAAAGGAGAGAGTCTTTTGAATTTCAAAATAGATAATTTCGCAAAGTTGGTAAGTTTATTTATTCATAAAGGAAATAGGCTTATGAATTTGGAAATAAATAATTTCGCAAAGTTGGTGAATTTACTTATTTATTCATAAAGAACAAAGACTTGTATATTGCATAAATAAATAATTTCACAACGTTGGTAAATTCATTTAATTATAAAGGAAATTGAATTGTGAAGTTAGCAATAAATAATTTGACAACTTAGGGAATTCATTTGTTTATGAGAAATGAACTTGTAAATTCGGAAATAAACAATTTCGCAAATTCAGTAAATTTATTCATTCATTTATTCATAAAGAACAAAAACTTGTGTATTTATAAATAAATAATTTTACGAGGTTGGTGAATTTATTTATTTATAAAGAAAAGTGACTTGTAAAGTCAGGAACAAATAATTGTCTAAGCATAGTAAATTTATGCATTCATAAATGACTTGTGAACTTCGTAAATAACTTTATATATAGTATTCCATCCTTATATTTCTGCAAAAAGTAATTTCAGGATGCATGCTTATAACGAAAATTGTTAGCTTTTATTTCTATATTCCGACAATTAGTTTTAGTGTTCTGAAGAGTTTATGTGCTCGGAGAAATTTTCTCAAGCATGAGAATATGCTCGAGAATATGTGACCTTTATGTGCTTCGAGAATATAATAAGAATTTATGAGCATTTTGAATTAGGTTTTAAAAAATCTTATCTTCTATTTTCACTAATTTCCATAGCTAGAATGTCTTCCTGTTTACATTTTACCTTTTGTTTCAAACTGTTATTGCTCAAACAGCTGAATTTATCTAAAAATACTCAAATTATAATTACATCATTTGAATTTCGCGGGAAAATGTATCGCCCCAAATCAGAAAAGGCGCTAAATTCAAACGATCAAAGAAGTCAAAGTAATAGTAAACATATTTTTTGCATCAAATAGTAAATAATTTAAAACAAATATATGCTTAATTTACTCTAAAGTGTGTTTTAAAAAAATATTTGTATGAATCATGATATATATTTGTTTAAACAATGAATGTTATAAATTGTCTTAAATGCTCTATAAATTCTCTGTTCGAGCCTAAGTGCTAAGCATATGCTGGGGAGCATTTGCTCAACATAAATTCTTGGGCATTTAAGAACTCTAATTAGTTTTGAGGAAAAAGATAAATTACCAACCGCGATTCTCTGGATTATCTGCGATTTAATCATTTTAGTACTAAAAGTGACCGCTACCGCCTTATGAAAGCGCTGCTAGATCGGTTTCTCTTGCTTCTTCATCTGTCATCTTCCGTCGCGTAATTCTCAAAAAATTTGAAAGTATTTTTCACTATTGTTTCGCATTGAATCGCGAAATTCGTTTCATAATTGTGAAGTTCAGTTTGTGAAAGGATGCTATGCAGAGCGTTTTTTTTATTTAGTGTCAGTGTTGTGTCTGTAAAATATGACCCCAATCAAGTGTGTTTGACACTCGTCATCTCTTTCTCGGAATTTGCCTGCTTGACGTTGATTTCAACGTTTCAGAAAATGAATATTTTCTATCAAAACATTCATTTTCTCATAAAAAAACGCGATGTATTTTACGTTATATGGAATCCAGGACTTCATCAGACCCCGAATACTTATTGAGTTTTGTCTATTTATCCTACAATCTATTTCCGAAAATAAATATGGGGTCAGGGCCGTGTTCATGATTGGGGGCAGCCAAAAAAATTTCTAAGTTCCCTTTATCCAACGTCTTTATTGTGTTTTGACAAAAAAACATTATGATAAGTAGTTTATATTACTTAACATAGTTCTTCAGATCATGCAGATAGTATTTTCAGCTATTTTATTTGATGGTAGTTACGATTTACATGGTAATCTTATGAAGTCGGCGAAAATTCAAAATATAAGCAGTGTTTTCAGGTATTTTTTTTGGTCAAAGATTATGATTTAAATGATAATCATAAAAAGTGGCAAAAATTCAAAACAAAAATAGCGTTTTTGACGATTTCAATTAATTTTCTTAGTTAGAATGGTAATTTGTGCCAATAACTCCCAACATCTTTTTTCCGTGTATGTGGCAGGAAATGTTGAAACAGTACGAGAGGTAAAGCATGTGATTCAGCACCGACTGATACGCTACGTTTCAGATAGTTATGGGCACGATATTTTGAAATCTATCGCTTACGATAAGCGTTAAGCGTATAGGTATTTAGTATTGTAACGTGCAAAGATACCTTGGTTTGACTACTTTTCTTACAAAACCCTTTTTATCATGTGTGGGGGAAACATCCCAGCACTGAAAAAATTACATTTTCAGCTTTTATCGCTTCTCTTTTCAATCGCTCTTCATTCTAGAATTTCTTTTTGTTCCATGCCCTTCTTCTGCTACTGTATCTGTAAAAATTTGAAAGCAGACCAATAAAACGACCTTTTACTAATATAACTAATGTTGAATAAAAATTGGATTTCATTGACGAAATATTCCACAGTAAATCCTGAGATATCAAAAGTCTTGCAGTTCAGTTCATTTTTCCATTTAATACTAAAATGATTCAATCTCGTGAATCGAGAAATCTATGAGCTCAACTTCACGATCTTAGCAACCGACATTCTCGCTGTTTTTTTCAAACAGACGGGAACAAAAAAATTTCAACTTGAATGAATTTGAAACGCTTCAAATCCCTGAAATTTAAAATAAAAGTAATACATTTTCAACGAAATAAATGAATTTTTATTCAAATAGATGAATTTTAAACCAACGAGATGAATTTTCAACCAAGAATATTAATTTTCTACCAAAACAGACAAATTTTCAACAAGGTACATGAATTTGTAACCAAATAGTTGAATTCAACCGAAAAACACGAATTTTCAACAAAAATGTTGAATTTCCAACCAAGAAAGTTTTTTCAGTCAATGAAGAAAAAGATTCCATCCAAAATGTTGAATTTTCAAGCCAAAAAGACAAATTGACAGCAAAATACATCATTTTTCAACCAAGAAGAATAATTATCTATCAAAAAAATGAATGATCAACAAAATGCATAAATTTCAACCAATTAGTTGAATTTTCAATTAGAAAAGATTAATTTTCAACCAGAAATAGAATAGTTTAATTTTCAGATAAAAAATTCATTTTCAACAAAAAAAAAGGAATTTTCCAACCAATACTTCAATTTCTAATCAAAAAGATGAATTTTCAAATTGTATGATGAATCTTCAACCAAAATAACTAATTTTTTTCGAAGTAGTTCCAGTTTTAACCAAAAGAGATGAGTTTTGATCAAAATTCATACATTCTTAACCAAATAGTTGCATTTTCAACTAAAAAGTATAAATTTTCTGCCAAAAAATAACTTTCTATAAAATAGTTGAATTTTCAACTAAGGGGATGATTTTTTAACTAAATGATAAATATTCAAACAAAAAAATTATTTTCTAATAAAAAAGTTCCACTTTCAACCAATTAGTTGAATTTTGAAGCAAAAAAGATGAGTTCTCAACAACAAATGTAATAGTTGATATTTCAACCAAAAAATATTCCTATCTTAAATTTAAAATACTTTGATTCAGCCACAAAAAACGAATTTTGAGCAAAATACCTGCATCTTCAACTAGAACCTTTTAATTTTTTATCAAAAAAGATGACTTTCTAGCAAAATAATAAAATTTTAGACCAAATAATGAAATTTTCAACCACAAAAGATAAATTTTTCCAACAAGATATATGAATTTTCAACAAAATACATGAACTTTTAACCAAATACTCGAATTTTCGATTTAAAGAGATGCATTTTCAAAAAAAAAATCAACAAAATTTTTAAACTTTTTAGTAAAATGATGAGTTTTCTACAAGAAAATGAATTTATAACAAAGCAGTTTTACTTTCAACTAAGTACTCGAATGTTCAATCAGAAAAAATGAATTTTCAGTGAAAAATGTAATAGTCGATATTTCAACCAAAAAAGATTTTAATTTATCATAAAAAATTGAAATCGACCAAAAGAGACATATTTTCAACGAAATACAGCAATTTTCAACCAAACAGTTGAATTGTCAACCAAATAATTGAATTTTTGAGTAAAAGAGATTAATTTGCAACAAAGTTGTTGAACCCTCAATTAAAGGCAAATGATTTTTAACCAGAGATTTGCATTATGATGAAAAAAGCAAATTTCCAACAAAATACATAAATTTTTAGCCAAAAAAGATTAATTTTTGACCCAAAGTGAAATACTTAAATTTTTAGTAAAAAAAAATGATTTTTTAACCAAGGAGTTTCACTTTGAATCAAAAGAGATGAATTTTGAACGGAATACGTACATTTTTAACCAAACAGTTGAATTTTCAACTGTAGAATATAAATTTCAACAGAAAAATGGTTTTTCAACAAAATAGTTAAATTTTTAAACAAAGAAATGAACTTTCAACAGAAAAGATGATTCTTCGACCAAAAAATGAATTCTTATTAAAGTCATTCAACTTTCAACCAAGTAGTTGAATTTTCAAGCGAAAATGGTGAGTTCTCAACGAAAAATGTAATAGTTGACATTTCAACTGAAAAAAATTAATATTAAATAAAAAACAGTTGAATTCAACGAAAAAAAAAGAATTATAAGCAATATAGTTGAATCCTCTACTAAAACGAAATAGTTTTCATCCGAACATTCGCATTTTTGACCAAGAAGACGAATTTTCAACATAACAATTAAATTTTTTATCAAAAAGATTAATTTTCGACTTAGGTGATGAATCATCAAGAAAATACATAAATCTTCAACTAAATAGTTGAATTTTTAACAAAGAAGATTATATTCCTCTTCAAAAAAAAAACAATTCTAATAAAATACATGAATTTTCAGCCAAAGAAGGTTAATTTTTAGCCAAAAATGAAATTTTGAAATTTTTAATAGAAAAATGAATTTTAAACCAAAAAGATGAATTTTCAAATTAAATGATGAATCTTCAATAAAAAAACGAATTTTTAACCAAGAAGTTTTACTTCAAATCAAAAGCGATGAATAACGGCAAAAATACGCACATTTTTAACCAAAGAGTTGAATTTTCAATTGCAGAATATAAATTTCAACAAAAAAATGATTCTTCAACAAAATAGTTAAATTTTCAACCAAAGAAATGAACTTTCGACTGAAAAGATGAATCTTCGACCA
Organism: Melikaiella ostensackeni; assembly: GCA_032362435.1. Taxonomy (NCBI): domain Eukaryota; kingdom Metazoa; phylum Arthropoda; class Insecta; order Hymenoptera; family Cynipidae; genus Melikaiella; species Melikaiella ostensackeni. The sequence continues at coordinate 3,509,939 of JAUMHM010000049.1, forward strand.
AAAAATGATTTCTTGACAAAGTAATTAAACTTTCAATCGAGTAGTTGAATTTTCAAGCGAAAATGGTGAACTCTCAACGAAAAATGTAATAGTTGTATATTATAGTGTAATTTCAACTAAAACAATTTAATATTGAATAAAAAACAGTTGAATTCAACGGGAAAAGATGAACTATGAGGAAAATAGTTGAATCCTCCACTAAAACCAAATAATTTTCATCTGAACATTCGCATTTTTGACCAAAAAAACGAATTTTCAACATAACAATCAAATTTTTTACCAAAAAGATTAATTTTCGACTTGGGTGATGCATCGTGAAGAAAATACATAAATCTTTAACCAAATAGTTGAATTTTCAACAAAGAAGATCATGTTTCTCTCAAAAAAAAAACAATTTCAATAAAATACATAAATTTTCAGCCACAAAAGATTAATTTTTACCCAAAAATTAAATTTTGAAATTTTGAGTAAAAAAATGATTTTTCAACCAAAAAGATGAATTCTCAAATTAAATGATGAATCTTCAACCCAATAGTTGCATTTTCAACAAAGAAGATTATATTTCTCTCAACAAAAAAAAAAACAATTTTAATAAAATACATAAATTTTCAGCCAAAGAAGATTAATTTTTAACCAAAAATGAAATTTTGGTATTTTTAGTAAAAAAATGAATTTTCAACCAAAGAAATGAATTTTCAACTAAAAAGATAAATCTTCGACCAAAAAAATGAATTCTTAACAAAGTAATTCAACTTTAACCAAGTAGGTGAATTTTCAAGCGAAAATGGTGAATTCTCAACGAAAAATGTAATAGTTGATATTTCAACTAAAAAAAATTTAATATTGAATGAAAAACAGTTGGCATTTTTGACCAAGAAGACGAATTTTCAACATAACAATTAAATTTTTCGCCACAAAAATGAATTTTCGACTCAGGTGAAGAATCTTTAAGAAAATACATAAATTTTCAACCCTATATTGAAATTTTCACCAAATAAGATTATATTTCTCTCAAAGAAAAACAATTTTCAACAAAATATGTCAATTTTTAACCAAATATTTGAATTTTTAATAAAGAAGATCATATTTCTCTAAAAAAAACAATTTTAATAAAGCACATAAATTTTCAGTCAAAAAAGAATTATTTTTCTCAAAAATGAAATTCTGGAATTTTTAGTAAAGAAATGAATTTTCAACCAAAAAGATGAATTCTCAAATTAAATGATGAATCTTCAATAAAAAAAATGAATTTTTAACCAAGAAGTTTTACTTTAAATCAAAAGAGATGAATTACGACAAAAATACGCACATTTTTAACCAAATAAAATTTTTAACTGTAAAATATAAATTTCAACAAAAAAATGATTTTTCAACAAAATAGTTAAATTTTCAACCAAAGAATCAACTTTCGACTAAAAATATGAATCTTCGACCAAAAAATGAATTCTTGACAAAGTAATTCAACTTTTAATCGAGTAGTTGAATTTTCAAGCGAAAATGGTGAACTCTCAACGAAAAATGTAATAGTTGACATTTCAACTAAAAAAAAAATTTAATATTGAATAAAAAACAGTTGAATTCAACGGAAAAAGACGAACTATGAGCAAAATAGTTGAATCCTCCACTAAAACTAAATAATTTCCATCCGAACATTCGCATTTTTGACAAAAAAGTCGAATTTTCAACATAACAATTAACTTTTTCACGAAAAAGATTAATTTTCGACTTAGGTGATAAATCGTCAAGAAAATACAAAAATTTTCAACCAAATAATTGAATTTTCAACAAAACGATTATATTTCTTACAAGAAAAAACGACTTTCAACAAAATACATAAATTTTCAACCAAATAATTGAATTTTTAACCAAGTAATGATGTATGGAGGACAACTGTTCATAAGAAGAAGAGTGATGCCCGAAACGAAGGATTTTGGATACGGATGGGCCCGCGTGAAGAGATTTTCTCAGTGGATTAGTATAATGGCTTTGTGAAGCTCTTCACCTGGGGTAATTGCTAGAGAGGTTGATCAGCGACCCATGTCGGAGCAGTGTTGTGGGACGAGTGTGTCATTCGAATTAACAACACGCGATGACTTCCAGATCGACCTAAAACCTATTCCTTCTCTTTCACATCCCTTACTTACCCTTACCATATGAATTTCTTGTTTCCTGGTATTTCAACGAGACTAGAACCGAACGAGTTACGCTTACCCTGAAATGGATTTGCGTCAGTGGCATAATAATAATAGTAATGAAATAATTTCTGCTCGTGACGATCGGTATTGACAGAGATAATTACATTACAATTATGAAATGAGGTGGAGTGAAAAGTTAAAAATAATTGGAAGTCTCCCGTTTCTCTTTCTTATCAAGTGACGATTCAGTGAAACCGTCAACCCGTTTTCAACGTCTAGTTAATTCCGAATTACCTTTCGTCAAAGAGAAACTCGTAACGAGATGTACACTTGGTCTCGTTTTTAACATCGGAAAATTTACTCCTAGATATCTCATTTCTGCACTTTCGCCAGCAGTTTGAAAAGATCCAGGTCTGACGACCAGATGGCGCCACTAGTATAACATCCTTATCATTCTTGTGAAGTGCTCACCTTAAAAACACTAAATCCAAAGTTTTATTACAATCTGTCCAGTACTTTGTGTTTATAATTGTCGCGTCATCATCTCAGTGATTTTGTGAACAATGGAGAACACTAATTCCGTGTTCTCATTAGAGGCAAAATGGCTAAAGAAGCAGAAGAAAAGCTTCATACGTATTATGGTACATCTGCTCCTTCGTTAAAAACCGTTTGTTTTCGGATAAACGAATGTAAACGTGGCCGAATCAAAGCAGCAGCCAAAGCAGTGGGTATAGCCTGGTGAATGTGCGCCAAAGAAGGCGAAGGCTATTTTGTCAGCTGGGAAGGTGAAGGCCACAGCATTTTGGGATTTCCGAGAAATTTTTCTCATTGATTACTTGTAGAAAGGTGAATTTATTATAGGAACGTACTATGCATCATTATTGGACCTTTTTAAAGCCGAGCTACAAAAACGACGGCCACGATTGGCGCACAAAAAGTGATGTTCCATCACCTCAACGCACCGGCTCACACCACCACGATCACAATGACAAAAATTCACGAACTGGGCTTCGAATTGATTCCTCATGCACACTATTCTCCAGATTTGGGTCCGTGCGACTTATTTCTGTTTCCAAACTTGGAGGGGTGGCTGGCTGGCAATAGATTTTACTCAAATGAAGAGGTCATTGCCGCAACAAACGACCCGGGACTTTTCAAACGACCTAGCATTCCTCGATTCCGAAGTCTCCTTCCGGTAACGACCCGACAAAAAGAATTCACTGCAAAAAGAATTAGGTACTGACTAGTGTTACGGAATTTCCCGTAAGACTAACCCGGTCAAGTATGGCAGTGCAGCTACAGGTAGGGAAAATTCCGTAACTTTAGCCCTGAGTGAGCTGGAAAGAGGTTCCTTCTACGGAAAATTCCGTATCGGTAGACAGTTGGAAAGAATTATCCTCGGCAAGGATTACTCGTTACTCTTTACTATCGACGAAACTGACATAAAAATAAATTGGATCGAATTCATGGCCATGAATAATCCTCGGCGAGCGAATGATTTAAAATATTTCGGATTGCTTCATTCGTGCAGAAACCGCGGACATTTTCTAGTACCGAACGGATATACGGAGGAACTTGTAAAATGGGAAGGAATCGATGCTGCGACCCAGTGCAACGATATGGTTTCCAATTCGAATTTTATTTTTTCTCCTAACGAAGCAAGTCTCTTCAATAGAGAATCTTGTTTGCATATCAATTTGAGAGGCGATATGCAGACGCTAAAAGAAATAAAGTTAATTTTTTTAATTTTAGTACACAATCAGGGTGTCTACTCACCTGGAAAACCTGAAAAGCCTGGAAGTGTCAGAGAATTTTTATATACCTGGAAAAACCTGGCAATGTGAGAGATTTTTTTAAACTCAGAGAATTTCTTCGAGAGTGCTAAAAATTTTTTTACTCGTAATATGAAATAAAATAACAATGATTTTTTAGTTGTAAAAGTAACTTTTATTGTACTGGATGTATACTGTATTAAATCAAACTGCTTTTTATCATTTTTACTATTCTCAGGAAAATGCTTTCATTTGAAGTATTAATATGTTAAATATGCACTGAATTTCAAGTATAAAGATAAAATAAAAATTTGTTTCAATTATTATTCAAATTCGGGTACCTCATAAACAAATTTAAGAAATGAATATTTAACAAGATTAATTTTCTACCGACAAAGGCGAATTATCAACAAAATATTTAAATTTTTAACTAAAATAACGAATCTTTGACTAAGAAAAATGAATTTTTAACAATGTAAGTCAACTTTCAACCAAGTAGTTGAGTTTAAAATTAAAAAGGAGAATTCTTTAACGAAAAATTTCATGGCTGATTTTTCAGCCAAAAGAGATTTTAAACAGGAAATATTTGAATTCAAGGAAAAATGACGAATTTTCAACAAAATAGTTGAATCCTCAACCAAAAGAGATTACTTTTCAAACAAACACTCGCACGTCTAACCGAAAAAGATGAAATTTCTACTAAAAGGAATAAATTTCAAAGAAACAGACGAATTTTCAACAAAAGAGTTGCAATTTCAACAAGTTAGTTAAATTTTCATCCAAAAAAATGAATTATTAACAAGGTCTCTTGCAACGAAGTAGTCGAATTCTTGAACAAAATAGATGAATTCTCAACAAAAAATGTAATAATTGACACTTCAACTAAAAAAAAATTAACATTCTAGAACAAAAACAATTGAATACAATCAAAAAAGACGAATTTTCAACAAAATAGTTCAATCCTCAACTGAAAAAGAGTATTTTTCAACCAAACAGTTACATTTTCAACCAAACAGATTAATCTTTTACCGAAAAAGATTAATTTTCAACAAGTTACATACATTTTCAAACACAAAAGACAAATTTTCGACAAAATAGTTGAATCCTTAAACAAAACAGATTAATTTTCTACCAAACCGTTGAAGTTATGACCCAAAAATGTGAATTTCCAACAAGAAAGGTAATTTTCAATCATATAGTTGAGTTTTCAACAGAATAGTTGAACTCTCAACCAGAACAGTTTTATTTTCTACAAAAAGTTGCATTTTTAACCATAAAATATGAAGTTTCTACCAATAGAGATGAATTTTTTTAACTAAAAAGACGAATTTTCAACAAAAGTGTTGAATTTTCAACCCCAAAATATCAATTTTCAACAAAAAAATTAATTTTCAACCAAACAATTTAATTCGCAGTCAAATAGTTCAATTTCTACCAAACTATTAACATTTCAAGCCAAAAAGGCGAATTTTCTCAAAAACAATTGAATTTCGAACCCGAAAATATGAACTTCAAAAAAAAAAGTTAATTTTATACAAAATAGTTGAATCCTCTACCAAAACAGATTAATTTTCTACAAGAAGTTGCATTTTTAACCATAAAAGATGAAATTTCTACCAATAGAGTTGTATTTTTTCAAACCAAAAAGACGAATTTTCAACCAAGAAAGATTTTTCAATCAAGACAGAAAAAATATCTCAACTCAATATTTGAATTTTCAAGCAAAACAAATTAATTTTCAACCAAACAGTTTCATTTTTAACCAGAAAAGGTAAAATTTCTATCAGAAGAGATTAATTTTTAAACCAAAAGACGAATTTTCAACAAAAGAGTTGAATTTTCTAGCCAAAAATATCAATTTTGAAGAAAAAAGTTAATTTTCAACCAAACACTTAAATTTTTAGCAAATAGTTAAATATCCCACCAAATTATGAACGTTTAAAGCCAAGAAGGCAAATATCCTTAAAAGCAGTTGAATTTCGAACCCGGAAATATGAACTTTAAACAAAAAAGTTAATTTTATGCAAAATACGAGTAGTTGAATCTTCAACCGAAACAGATTGATTTTCTATCAAACTGTTGAAGTTTTGACCCAAAAATGTGAATTCTCAACAAGAAAGTTAATTTTCAATCATAAAGTTGGATTTTCAACAAAGTAGTTGAATCCTCAACCGAAACAGATTAATTTTCTACCAAACTGTTGAAGTTTTGACCCAAAAATGTGAATTTTCAACAAGAAGGTTAATTTTCAATCATAAAGTTGAATTTTCAACAAAGTAGTTGAATCCTCAACAAAAACAGATTAATTTTCTACAGAAATTTGCATTTGAATTCTCAAGCAAAACAGATTAATTTTCAACTAAACAGTTGCATTCTGAGCCAGAAAACGTGAAATTTCTATCAGAAGAGATCAATGTTTAAACCAAAAAGACGAATTTTCAACAAAAAAGTTGAATGTTTCACCCGAAAGTATCAATTTTCAAGAAAAAAGTTAATTTTCAACCAAACACTTAAATTTTCAGCAAATAGTTCAATTTTCTACCAAACTATCAACATTTTATCGCGAGGAAGGCGAATATCCTAAAAAACAGTTGAATTTTGAACCCAAAAATATTGACATTAAACAAAAAAGTTAATTTTATACAAAATCATTGAATTCTCAACCAAAACAGATTATTTTTCAACAAGCAGTTGCTTTTTCTACCAAAAAAAAGAATTTCTATCAGAAAAGATGAATTTTCATGAACCCAACAGACGAATTTTCAACTGAAAGACTTAAATTTCCAACAAAATAGTTGAATCCACAACCCAAACAGATTAATTTTCTAACAAACATGTGCATTTCTAATAGAATAGTTTAATTTGTAACTAAATAGTTGAATTTTCTGCTAAACTGTTAAAATTTTGAGCCAAAAATACAAATTTTTTACATAACAGTGAAACTTTCAACCCGAAAATATGAATTTTCAATCAAAAATTTACATATTTTACCCATCTAGATACTTAAAAGGACTGGAAAAACATTATTTATAATGAACTTGCGAATCTGTCATATTACATACATATTACATCATCATCATCATCATACATATTACAAATTATTCATGTTAATTACTGAAAATCTAGCCATTCACGAGTGGATAATAAATTTGGGTCATTCAAGTATTATGTAATGCTTTGAATTTTAAAGGGTGTTTAGGGCCGATTTCTTCAAAAAATCCAGTACTTGAATAGCTTCTTATTAAGAAAAATTATACCTAGAAAAAACATACAATTGTCAGGACATTTTTTGCCTAGGATTTGAGTAGGCACCCTAACAATATCTTTGCAGACATTGAATTAAATAACATTGAATTTACCAAATTTATTTATTTGATTGGTCAGTTAATGAAACTGATTTATTGGGATGAAATTTACGCGTGAAGGTATATAGAACGATGCGATCCTTTAGAATTGGTAGCTGCATGTAGCTGATTTATTGGAAAGATGCACTTTAGAGCGTAAATTTTTTGCGAAAAATATAGTAGCATTAAATTAGATGGCTTGCCTGACCACACATGGGTATTTCTACTAGCTCGAATAAAATTCAGCAAGCCCGGTTTGGACCACAGGGTCATAATAAACAGGTGCTACATCATACTGTCGAAACCACACCTGTGACCTTGTTTCGAAATCTGGAATATTCCAAATTTTGATGTAACTTTACGGCATGTGGAATGCAAACTTTCAATATCACATCAGCTTTCGGCAGGCTGATAAACTCGAAAATGGCGAATATTACAAATTGTCGACAGGACAAACCACCGAATTTTGAAATTCTGATAGAGTTTATTACCAGCAAAATCAAATCTTCTCCTTCTTCTTCATTTGTTAATACTGTCTTCCTTATACGGGCTTAATAGTCTTCACAGAACAATTGCATGTTTTCTCATCAACAATCCTTACATACAGAGAGCGAACGAGCCCAGTATGAAATTTCGCGCTGAGCCTAGGCTCGGCTCCCTCATTGCGGAGAACCGCCGCAATGGGGGAATGATGGGAGAGCACGCGCGAGCATTGGAATGTCAGTGACTGTGATTAGCGGACAGCGCTATGCCCGGCACACGCTCTCCCACCACTTTCCCCCATGTGGCGGTTCTCCCCTACGAGAGAGCCAAGCCTAGGCTCGGTGCGCAACTTCAGACTGGGTTCGTCCGCTTTCTGCTTATATACTACCTTACCAACTATTTCTTACATATCTTCTTAACCACTGTTCTTAATCCTAGATGCTTGCGACCCTGCCCTGGGCTTCTGTTTCCTCTTACCACTACCAATCTAAATATGGTACCTCAGATTATTTTTCAACCAACCAGTTGCATTTTAACCAAAAAGATTAATCTTTTCCCAAAGAGAATAATTTTCAACAAAATACAAAAATTTTCAACCAAATTGTTGAATTTTCAACTAAAAAAGATACATTTTTCACCGGAAATAAAATAGTAAATTTTTCAGTTGAAGCAATTAGCCTTCAGTCAAAAACGAAATTCTAACACAATAGTTACATTTTTTACGGAAAATATTTTTTCTCTACTGAAACATTGAATTTTCAACAAAATAGTTGAATTCTTAACTAAAACAGATTTTTTTCAGCCAATCAGTTGCATTTTAGCCAAAAAGATTATTCTTTTACCAAAAAGAATAATTTTCAACAAAATAGATAAATTTTCAAACAAATAGTTGAATTCTCAACTAAAGAAGATAAATTTTCCACCAGAAATAGAATAGTAAAATTTTCAGTTAGAGAAATAAGCCTTTAGACAAAAAGAAATTTCTAACAAAATTGTTATATTTTTTATCAAAATTATGAATTCTCCACTGAAACAATGAATCTTCAACCAAAAAAAATGAATTATTAAGTAAGTAGATTTCAAACAAGTAATTGCATTTTCAACCAAAAAAGGTGAATTCTCAACAAAAAATGTAATACTTGATGTTTCAACCAAAAATATTTAAATTTTTAATCAAAAACACTTGAAGTCAACCAAAAAAGACGAATATTAAACAAAATAGTTGAATTCTCAACTGAAACAGATTAATTATCAACCAATCAGTTGCATTTCTAACCAAAAAAAAATAATTTTTTACCCAAAAAGGCGAATTTTCAATAAAGCAGTTAATTTTTTGACAAAAAAATTTAGTTTTCTACCAAAATGTTGAATTTTCAACCCGAAAATGTGAATTTCCAACATGAAAGTTAGTTTTCAATCAAATAGTTAACTTTTCAGCAAAACAGTTGAATCTTCAACCAAAACAGATTAATTTTCTACAAAAAAGTGCATTTCAACCGTAAGAGATGAAATTTATACCAAAAGAGATGATGCATTCTAACCAAGAAGATTAATCTTCTATCAAAAAGAATAATTTTTAACAAAATACATCATTTTTCAACCAAATGGTTGAATTTTCAACTAAAAAAGATAAATTTTCCACCAAAAATAGAATAGTAAAATTTTCAGTTGAAGACACTAGTCTTTAGACAAAAACGAATTTCTAACAAAATAATTACATTTTTTACCAAAAATATGAATTCTGTACTGAAACAATGAATATTGTACCAAAAAGATGAATTATTAACAAAGTGGATTTCAAACAAGTCGTTGAATTTTCAAACAAAAAAGGTGAATTCTCAACAAAAAATGTAATACTTGATGTTTCAACCAAAAATATTAAAATTTTTAATCAAAAACAGTTGAAGTCAACCAAAAAAGACGAATATTCAACAAAATAGTTGAATTCTCAACTAAAAAAGAATAATTTTTAACCAAACAGTTGCATTTCAAACCAAAAAGATTTATTTTTGTACCGAAAAAGACGAATTTTCAGTAAAGAAGTTAATTTTCTGACAAAAAATTGAGTTTTCTACCAAAATGTTGAATTTTTAACCTGGAAATATGAATTTTCAACATGAAAGTTAGTTTTCAATCAAATCGTTAACTTTTCAACAAAATAGTTGAATCTTCAACCAAAACAGATTAATTTCCTACAAAAAGGTGCATTTCTAACCATAAAAGATGGAATTATACCAAAAGAGATGAATTTTTATAGACCAAATGACGAATTTTCAACCAAGAAGTATTGTTCAATCAAAACAGAAAAAAGATTTCAACCGAATTTTTAATTTTCAAGCAAAATAATTAATTTCAAGTGAATAATTATAAATGATGAATTTAATTTTTAATAAAATAATCTTGAGATAAGTAATAACATTATTTTTCAATAAAAAATTAATTTCCAACCAAATAGTTGCATTTTTAAACCAAAATGATGAATTTTCAACGAAAGATTGGAATTCTTAAACCAGAAATATAAACTTTTAACAAAAAGTTTCATTTTCAACGACACACTTAAATTTTTATTCAAATAGTTCAATTTTCTACCAAAGTATCAACAAAAAAGCTAAAAACGTGAATATTCTAAAAAGCGGTTGAATTTTGAATCCGAAAATATGAATTTTACCCTATTTTCCACACTCCCTAGCAGTCTCTTGAAAAAATCCGTCCACTCTTCCATCCCGTTTTCCTCATTTATGCCCTTCCTTCCTCCTTCTTCGCTATTTATCACTCCCATTCCCTCCCTTCCTTTACCGTTTTCTCAATCTCTTCCATGTACCTTTTCTTCCCGCCCCCAAATGCTCTAGAATAATGAAGACCCACCTGCAAGCGCGAACGCTGAAGAAAGACCCAACCCCTATCGTACCCCACCTTGTTATAACTCTTAAACTTTGTTTATCTTTTCCTGGAAAACTATCATATTGACAGTAAAAATGTATATAACATAGAATGTGCATTTTGATGAGATCTACAACTTTTTTTGGAAATATTTTCCAAAATTTCTATTAATTGCAAAATAAATCGAAAAAACCATGATTTCATGAATTATTTTATGGTTTTTGCCATAAAAATCAAATTTGCGCCAATTTCCACTATCACAGTCATAATAATAACAGTCATAGAAGGGAGGGACCCATTCTTTACCGTTTTTTCGACCTCTTCCATGCACCTTTCCATCTCCATCTGTCTTTTTTCACTTAACATTCTTTCGTTATCTCTTTTTCTCCTGTTAAGTTCCCATTTCTCCATTTCCCCCTTTCACCATTCTCTTACACTCTTCTTCATCCTGGCTTGACGTTCCCTGCATTCATCGTCCCACCGACCCTTTGAATCCAAAACCGTTGAAAAGAACCAAAAAAGACGAATTTTCAACAAAATAGTTGAATCCTCAACTAAAACAAATTATTTTTCAAACAGTTACATTTTTACAAAAAAGATTGAACCCTTACTAAAAAGAAAAGTTTTCAACAAAATACATAAATTTTGAACCAAATGGTTGAATTTTCAACTAAAAAAGTTGAATTTTCAACAATAAATAGAATAGTAAAATTTTCGCTTAAAGAAATTAGTCTTTAGTCAAAAATGAATTTCTGAGAAAATAGTTACATTTTTTACCAAAAATATAAATTCTCTACTAAAACAATGAATCTTCAACCAAAAAGATAAATTATTAACAAAGTAGATTTCAAACGAGTAGTTGAATTTTTAACCAAAAAAGGTGAATTCTCAACAAAAAATGTAATACTTAATCTTTCAACCAAAAGGATTAAAATTTTAAATAAAAACACTTGAAGTCAACAAAAAAAGAAAAATGTCCAACAAAATAGTTGAATATTCAACTAGATTAAAATTAAGATTAAAATTAAATCAAAAGAGATGAATTTTCATAAACCAAAAAGACGAATTCTCAACCAAGAAGTATTTTTTAATCAAAACAGAAAAAAGGCTTTAACCAAATTTTTTAATTTTCAAGCAAAACACTTGATTTTAAATGAATAATAATAAATAATCAATTTAATTTTTAATACAATAATTTTCAAATAAGTAATAAAATAATTTTTCAATAAAAAATTAATTTCTAACCAAATAGTTGCATTTTTAAATTAGAAAGATGAATTTCCAACAAAAGATTGGAATTGTTGACCCAGAAATATAAATTTTTAACAAAAAGGTTTACTTTCAACCAGGTACTTAAATTTTTGTCCAAATAGCTCAATTTCCTACCAAACTGTTAACATTTCAAGCTAAAAAGGCGAATATTCTAAAAAGCGGTTGAATTTTGAATCCGAAAAATGTCTTTGTAAACTATCCATACTTATTTATTTTAACGCGCTGATTACGAATTTGATAGTGAACAATGGCGCAAAAATCTTCACGTCGAAAACCATAAAAAACAGATGAAAAACATGGTTTTCCGCATTTATCTCAGTAAATAAAACAAATTTCGTGAAATATTTCAGACAAAAGGTTTAGGCCTCACAAAAGCACACATTTTTGGTTTCATCTATTTTTAGCTTACGATTGATAGTTTTCTAGATAATCGAAGGTAAATATAGAAAATCACAAAGATTTTATATTTCTCAAAGTATTTCTGTGACCAGTCACAGGGGTGCCTTCCCACCCCCCACGAGACGTTCGAAAGGGGAAGCGGTGTGAGCTAAACTATTTATATGACCATTCACAGGAGTACCTTACCACCCCCCAAGAGGCGTTGAAAAGGGGTAGGGATGTGACCTACAGTATTTCCGTGACCAATCACAGGGGTGCCTTCCCGCTCCCCTTCCCCAAGAGGCGTTGAAAAGGGGTAGGGATGTAATCCACATTACTTCTGCGACCAGTCACAGGGGTGCCTTTCCGCCCCCAAATGCTCTAGAATAATGAAGACGCACCTGCAAGCGCGAACGCTGAAGAAGGACTCAACCCCTATCGTACCCCATCTTGTTATAACTCTTAAACTTTGTCTATCTTTTCCTGGAAAACTATCATATTTACAGTAAAAATGCATACAACATAAAATATGCATTTTTATGAGATCTAAAACTTTTGCTCAAACTATTTTTAGAAATTCCTATTGTTTACGAAAATAAATCGAAAAAACCATGATTTCATGAATTTTTTTATGGTTTTTGACATGAAAATCAAATTTGCGTAAATTTCCACTATTATAGTCGTAACCAGAGTATCAAAATACGTAAGTATACTTTATTTCAAAATAAATCGGAGGTCCGAAGTTTTCGGAACTACACCTTTATTTTGTAGAAAAATATTTATAATGAGAGTTCGGAAGTTCTGTTGTATTTTTTAGAAGGTTCAACTAGTGCTAGAATAATATAGTATGTAATCTAAATGTTGACAAAAGATCAACAAGCTTGGCAGTGATTAGTTGCTCTGGAGTCGGGCAAATTGGGTGCTGTCAGTGATTTGGAAAACATTTCAGTGGGGTCATTTGCCCCCCCCCCCTTGATTACACCCTCGGCACTTGGCCAGATTTTCCACCAATGAGGGACGACATGAAACGATTTCGTCAAATGCGTTTACACAGCGAATTAACGACGAATCACGAAGCTGCGTTACGATCCATCAAGCCTAGCTCGTATTAGCTGCACTGAGGCTCCAAACTGCTAATTAGCAGGGTAGTTTGACTTAGTGTACCCACTCTGTTTGGTTGTCAAATGTTAACTTTTATCTGTTTCTGTTAGTATCACGTCCTTTCTTTGACGAGACGTCATACTTGAAAACACAGCAAATCCTGAGTTATCAAAACTGCTGCAGCTCAATTCAGTCTTCCGTTTAATATCAAAATGATAATAATAGTGAATCAAAAAACCTACTAGCCCAAATTCACGATCCGAGAAACCGACAGTCGCGTTGTTTTTTTTGTTGCTGTTTTTTTTAAGAGAGGCGGAAAGAATAAATTGATGTGGAAACATACGGTACTATAAGGGGCCGTCCATAAGATGCGTTACCAATTTTGGGCTATTTTTGACCCTCCCCCCTTCCTCGTTTGGAACCGTTCACCCCCTTCTTTGAAAGTAACGAACCCATTGGCTAAACAGGAATTTCACATTTATTTTGCATAATTTCGCGTTTCTAGTGAATTTAGTTGCCAATATGCCTTCGGTAATAAATCAAGAATAATTGAAAATATTAAAATATCAGGCTTCTAAGTCCAAAATATTAAAAGAGATGAATTTTCAAACAAAAAGATTGAATTTCTCTAAGACGGTAGAATTTTCAACAAAAAAGTGGATTTTCAGTCAAAAAAGATGAATTTGCAACCAAGATAGGTGACTTTTTTACCATAAAAGATGGATTTCCAATCCAAAAGGACGAATTTTTACCAGAATCGTTGAATTTTCGACCAAAAAAGATGACTTTAGCAAAGTAGTTGAATTTGAAAGAAATAATCAAAGTTTTAACAAAATAGATGGATTTTTAATCTAATAGTTGAATTTTCAACCTACTAAGTTGAATTTTCAGCCTATGAGGATGCATTTTCAACCGAATGGTGGAATTTTCAACAAAAAAGTGGATTTTCAGTCAAGAAAGATGAATTTGCAACCAAGATAGATGACTTTTCTATCCTAAAAGATGAATTTCCAATCCAAAAGGACGAATTTTTAACAAAATCGTTGAATTTTCGACCAAAAAAGATGAATTTAGCCAAGTAGTTGAATTTGAATGAAATAATCAAAGTTTTAACAAAATAGGTGGATTTTTAATCAAATAGTTGAATTTTCAACCCACTTAGTTGAATTTTCAGCCAACAAGGATGAATTTTCAACCGCATGGTCGAATTTTCAACAAAAAAGTTGAATTTTGGACCACAAAAATAAGACCCTAACAAAGTAGTTAGATTTTCAACATAATAATGAAATTTTGAATAAAGTAGTTAAATTTCGAACCGAATAGCTGAGTCATTAAACTATAAAAATGAATTTTCAACCAAGAAGATTAATTTTCTACAAAACGACGAACTTTCAGCCAAATATTTGAATTTCAAAATAAAAAACATGAGTTTTCGAACAAAAATGAAATAGTTAGTTGAATTTTCAATTTGAGAAATTACTTTTCAACAAAAAAACGAATTTTCAATCAGTTGAATTCAACAAAAACAAAACGAATTCCTAACTAAATAGTAGAGTCCTCTACCAGATGGGTGAATTTTCAACGAAGGAGATTAATTTTCTACCCAAAAAGACGAATTTTTAACAAAAAAGTTAAGTTTTTAAGAAAAAAAGTCGAGTATTTTATAAAACAGTTGACTTTTTAACCGGAAAAAATGAATTTTCAACCAAACACGGGAATTTTGTACCAAATAGTTGAACTTTTAACCTACAAATGATAAATTTTGAACCAAAAATGGAAAAATTAAATTTTCAGACAAAAAATTAATTTTTAACCAAATAAACAATGCATTTTTAACAAAATATTTAAATTTTCCACCAAAGAGGTAAATCTTAAACAAAATAAATTTTTAACAGAGTAGTTCAACTTTCAACCAAGTTCTTGATTTTTTAACAAATTATATTAACTTCCAACAAAATTATTGAATTTCAAAGCCAAAAAGACTAATTATATACAATACAGTGTAATTTTCAATCAAGAATATTAGTTTTCTACCAAAAGACGAATTTTCAACCAAATATTTGAGTTTTTAAATAAAAAACATGAGTCGTCAATCAAAAATAGAATAGTTAGTTTAATTTTCAGTTTTGAAAATTACTTTTCAACAAAAGAAAACGAATTTCCAACCAGTTAAATTCAACAAAAAAAAACGCATTTTTAACTAGATAGTACAGTCCTCTACCAAATAAATGAATTTTCGACAAAGAAGATTAATTTTCTACCCAAAAAGGCGGATTTTTAACAAAAGAGTTGAGTTTTGAAGCTGAAAAGTCAAATATTTTTGAAAACAGTTTACTTTTAAATCGGAGTAGATGAATATTCAACAGAAAATTTAATTTTCAATTAAGAGAGATGAATTTTCAACCAAATAATTGAATTCAACCCAAAAGGATGAATTTTCAACAAAACACGGGAATTTTGTACCAAATAGTTGAACTTTCAACCTCCAATTCATAAATTTTGAACCAAAAATGGGACAGTTAAATTTTCAGATGAAAACATTAATGTTTAACCAAATACACAACGAATTTTCAACAAAATAGTCAAAATCCCAACCAAAGATGTGAATCTTAAAGAAATGAGTTTTTAGCAGAGTAGTTCAACTTTCATCCAAGTACTTGATTTTTCAACAAATTACATTAATTTTCAACAAAATTGTTGAAATTCAAACCCAAAAAGAGGAAATTTCTCTATAACGGTTGAATTTTCAACAAAAAAGTGGATTTTTATTCAAGAAACATGAATTAGAAACCAAGACAGATGACTCTTCTACCATAAAAGATAAATTTTCAATCCAAAAGGACGAATTCTTAACAAAATCGTTAAATTTTTGACCAAAGAAGATGACTTTAGCAAAGTTGTTGAATTTAGAAAAAAATAATTAAATTTTTAACAAAATACTTGGATTTTTGATCAAATAGTTGAACTTTTAACCTACAAAGGTGCATTCTCAACCAAACGGTCGAATTTTCAACAAAAGGGTTGAGTCATTGACAAAATTAACAAAATAGTTGAATTTTCAACATATTAATTGAATTTTCAACAAAGTAGTTGAAGTTTGAACCGAATAGCTGAGTTATTAAACTACAAAGATGAATTTTCAACCAAGAAGATTAATTTTCTACCACAAGACGAGTTTTCAAACAATTATTTGAATTACAAAATAAAAAACATGAGTTTTTAATCAAAAATGGAATAGTTATTCAAATTTTCAGTTCAAGAACTTACTATTCAACAAAGAAACGAATTTTTAAATGAATGGTACAGTTCTCTACCAAATAAATGAATTTTCAACGAAAAAGATTAATTTTCTACCCAAAATGACGAATTTTTAACAAAGAGTTAAGTTTTCAAGCTAAAAAGTCAAATGTCTTCAAAAAAGTTCACTTTTAAATCGGAAAAGTGAATTTTCAACCAAATAATTGAATTCAATCCAAAAAGACGAATTTTTAACAGAACATGTGAATTTTGTACCAAATAGTTGAACTTTTAACCTAAAAATTGTAAATTTTCAACGAAAGATGTGAATCTTAACAAAAAATGAATTTTCAGCAGAGTAGATCAGCTTTCATCCAAGTACTTAATTTTTCAACAAATTACATTAATTTTCAACAAAATTATTGAATTTCCAAGCCAAAAAGACGAATTATCTACAAAACAGTTTAATTTACAACCAAAAAATATGATTTCTCAACAAAAAAGTTAATTTTCTACCGAATACTTAAATTTTCAGAAAAATAGTGTACATTTTGATCAAATAGTTTAATTTTCTACCAAAATAGTTGAATTTTAATGTAAGAATATGAATTTAAAAAAAAATTTAGTTTCAACCAAATTGTTGAAATTTAAGCCTAAAAGGTGAATATTCTACAACCAAATAATTGAATTTGTAACTTAAATTGCGAATCCTCAACTAAAAAAACAAAATGAATTTTCTACAAATTATTTCAACTTGATACCAAGTAGTTGCTTTTTGAACCAAATAAGGTTTGAATTTGAAATAAAGGATAGTTGAATTCAACCAAAAGAGACGAATTTTGAACAAAACACATAAATTTTCAACCAAATAGATGAATTTTCAACTAGAAAAGATCATTTTTAAATCAAAAATATAAATTTCAAACCATAAATCACACAGTTACATTTTCAGTTGAAAAAATTATTTCCCAATCAAAAAAGACGAATTTTCAACCAAATGGGAGAAATTTCAACTAAAAAAGATAAATTTTCAAATAAAAATGGAATAGTTAAATTTTCTATTCAAAAAATCAATTTCCAACCAAAAATGAAACTAATTTTCAACACAATAGTTTGATTTTCTACCAAAAAAGATGGCTTTTCAACAAAATAGTTGCATCTTCAACAAAATAAGTAAATTTTCAACCTAAAAAAATTAACTTTTCACCAAAAATAGTTTGATTTCCTTATTGGGTTCTGTTAATTGAGTTCGCTTTTAAGCGAAAAGAAAAAGAAAAATGAGGAAAAGAGGACAGCCCCTAAGGTGCTGTAAGGTGAAAATTTTTCAATAAGGGCCCGATGGATTTTTTTTGCCTTAAAATGCCCATGGGATTATAAACTACAATAATCAGTCGGAAAATCACATGTGCAAGGACCTTGCAATTAAAGTTGGTTTAACCTCACCTTCAAACATTAGTGGAACTTATATATCAAACAAAAAAGCTGACCCAAGACGATGATGATTATATGATAATGATGATAATGATGGTGGCCTATGATTGATGATGATAGTCATAACCTATTATTGACAATAATACTATCTGAAGATGGTGTTATGTGTTGATGATGGAAGGATATGATGATGGTGATCTGTAATTGATAATTATATTGGCGGAAGATGATGTTATGTAGAGGGTGTTATAAGTTAATGATGATATGATGTCGAATTGATGAGGATACTATGTGAAGATGGTGTTATGTGTTCATGATGATGCTGCTGACTTATTATTTATGACAATTCTGTCTGAAGATGTGTAGATAGTGTTATAATTTGATGATCTACGATTGATGGTGATATCATCCGAAAATGATGTCATGTGTTGATAATGATGATGATCTGTGATTGACGATGATATTCTCTGAAGATATTATGCGTTGATGATAACGATGTCATGAAACATGTGATCTATGATTCATGATCATAATGATGAAAAACCACTGATAATTTTATGTTCCAAAAATTGAAATAAGACTTTATCAAATTGGGTGAAATATGAATCTATAAATGTGACATTTAAGGCATGTATAAAATGTCAATATTTACTTGTCAATTATAATTTTTATATCAAATCTGGATCGTTTTAATCAACTGAGTATCAGTCTGCTGCAAATCACTTTGACCCAACTTCAGGATGAGAGTAAAACCCCAGGGTTATATTCCAAAACCTAACTCTCAGAGTTGGAGTCGAGATGAAAATTAGCCTATTAAAAGTTACCAATTCATTTGCAGATAAACAAATGGATGAAAGTTTCTCATTTTATTGGTTGAATGAAAATAGCCAGGCTAAAGAACTTTCAAAACAGTAACTCCTTCCAAACCTCCTACCAGACAAGATTTGATGATGGTAGATGATTTGACGCATGTTTGACAGTTATGTAAAGCCAGTGAATTTTTTCAACCAATCAAACAAGAGATTTTCATAATTTTGTTTCGCTACAAATAAATTGGTAACTTTTGATAGGCCAATTTTGACCTCGGCTCCAACTCTTAGAGTTAGGCTTTCGAATATACCCCAGGATTTTCTGTGAAACAGGGAACATTTCTAGATACAATTTAAGTTCAAAAACTTGGGTGTACCAACATTTATATTTCCTATTTCCCTCAATCTTGTGATAGTAGTTTAAATTTATTTGCATAAAAACATTACCATGAAAATGATTGTTAATATAGAACCGAAAACGAATAAACTACTTTTTAAGGAGAGGATAGTGGATCATTTCTGGGGATGATTTCTATTTTATTTGCGGATTTGGCGTCACTAGAAGCTAGCAAAAACATTTCAGGATGAATGAGCTGCAAAGTTTCTGTTTCTAACAAGGAATTGAGTATGCAAAGCTTTCACGAGTCTAATTGGAAAATGTAGTATCTAGGCGCTTGGTTTTAACCAATGATAGTCTTAAATAAAATAGTTTACACGCGCGGAGGTTTTAGTGTGTATAGTGGGTCGGATGGAACGTTGTTCAGTGGATATACCCCGTAGGGCGAACTAGTATCCATTACGTAAAACTAATTCCACTGCACAGACTTTATAGTCTCGGTGGATTCAGTACGTGCCTGAGTTGAACGAAAATTAACGAATTTAGAGTTGTGAGCAAGATGCACGAGAATCCTTCTAAATTCTTAATGTCAGGCTTAAGAAATATTGATACACTCATCTCGCGTTACTGTGCCGCCCGTTCTTGTGCCGAATTCATGGTTGTTCACGCTTGACTGCTTCTGTCTCTCCCCTGAGCGTCCCTTGACGCTCTATACTGAAGGTCTTTGCTCGGACAGTCAGTGCCGTATCAGAAGTTGTTTAAATCGCGACTCTCTGGGTATATACTTTTGTACGTGGTGCCGGGCTTAGAGACTATATGTGCGGTCATGAGTGTTGACGTAAAAGTTCTCACTCGTCGCTTTGAATCCGGTTGAAAGCAGATTTAAGAAGCGCCCGTTACTGTGCCGATCAGACCCGAGGCCGGCACAGTAACGCGAGATGGATGCTAATTGGTGATTCTACTGAAGGGACTCTTTACAGGTCGATTTTTTTAGCAACAGATTTTTATGATTTTTAAATTCTTTTGCCTTGAAATGAATTCATACGAACTTTGAAAGTGAGAAGGTGATTTGCGCAAATTTGATTCTCAAAAAGACTGATATTTTTGGGGTATTTTTGCAACGCATTAGTTCACAGTGGACCAGGAGACCCAGTTCCATGGCCAAAAGTCGGCAAACCCATCAAAATATATAAAAATGATTTCTTATTACGCCTATATTTGGTTTCTTGGATTGCTGATTCCGAAGCTAAAGTCAAAATTTCAAAAAACAAAATGGCGGACAAGTATTTTAAAAAGTTATTGTTTATACTCGGAACGTGGTATCTGAGAACATTTTGTTAGAAGAAGACTTTTCATGGAGAACAATTTAAACTTTAAAAAAAATGGGAAAAAATGGGAAATGGGACAAAAAATTGAAAAATAAATGAATTATGGGTTATTGGTTGAAAAATGATTACGAAAAAACTAATATCACTGTTCGATTCTACGCAGAAAATTACAGAGTCCATGTGTTGGACAATTTTTTTCTCAGACGTGTTGATTGAGTAGTATAAATAAACAATTAAATCGTACGACACCCGCTTACGCATTTAATTATACTACATAACAAATGAAGTCGAGAAAAAAATTGTCTAACACATGGACTGTACGTAATTTTTCGCTTAGAGTCGAATGATGCTACTATTTTTTTCGTGATTACATTTCTAAACAAATTGTTCGTACGAAAATTGTTTAAACAACTGAAATTTTTAATTATTCTTCATGAAGAATCATCTTTCAATGACTTCTAAATTATGACAATACTTTGTTACTTATACCATTCTGATAATAAATTACGTTGATTTTGAGACAAAATCATTTTTTCTTCAACAAACTGATATACTGAAGAATTTGTTTAAATAAAATTTCTTAAAACAATCAACTTGTACATTAAATAAATCACTTCTGTCTCTTATGTATATCTGTATGAATTATAATCAATAGCGAGTTTGTTTGGGCAATTTTCTTTTGGATAAAAAATCATATTCGTAAAATTTCGAACTTTGTCACTATAGGGAAATGCCAAGATGAATGTTTATGAGGGCATTTATCATTTACTTTTTTATATTTAAGTTATTTATTTAACACGAATATGCATATTCAGGTTATAAGAATAATATCTTACAAGATTAAAAAATATATATTCATCCATATTATGGTTGAATAATACTGTAACTGCAAACAAAATAAAATCTCTGAGTCGCAGCGAAAAAAGGCTTCGGAGATAACCAAATGCATACCTTTTCTAATGTCATAAACAACGCGATTAAGTTACAAATTTTCTTATAACATCTTTAAATACACAAACGCTTTTTACGATGCATTATGGTCACAGTATTCAAAAATATTTTGCTATTCTCTTTAAAACGAGGCTTCGGAAATATAAAAAGCTTCGGTGTTACGTTCGCCAAATTATTAATTAGATAAAATTGGGAATTCCGCCCAGTCAATAAAATGCCACGTTTTAAAATATTAATACCTTTTCAAGGTATTGATAATTCTATGGGTCGATTGTTTGCTCTATTTAATTTAGAGCTTTTCTAAGTGGTTGTTGACTTTTGGTAATTGCTATTGTTTTTAATGAAGGGTTTTGTTTGTTCTGAACATTGAATTAACAGATTATACATTCAGATAAATTTTTAATTGCATAATAATAGGTTATATTGTCACGTGAAAAGTGTTCTTGTAATACAGTGATATACATTTAGTTTACATCTATTAGTATACATTTAGTGCATACATTTTCTGGTGTTATGAAAAACGGGATTAATCTAAACAATTTTCTTGCAAAATCTTTCAATATACAAACACTCTTTATGATGTATTATGGTCATGGTATTTGAAATTATTTTGCTGTTCTCTAGAAAACGAGGCTTCGGAAATGAATGCAGGCTTTGGAGATGACCAAGTGCATTTAGTTTCTAATATTATAAGCAAGGCGATTAAGTTAACTAATTTTCTTGTAACATCTTTCAATATACCAATATTTTTTATGATTTATTATGGTCACACTATTCAAAATCATTTATTTATTATGGTCACACTATTCAAAATCATTTCGTCATTCGCTTGAAAACTAGACTTCGGAGATTAAAAAGACTTCGGAGATGACCAAGTGCACTCATATTCTAATGTTATGAGCAACGGGATTGAGTTGAATAATTTTCTTGTAACATCTTTCAATAAACAAATACTTTTTATGATGTACTATGGTCATAGTATTTGGAATTATTTTGCTGTTCTCTAGAAAACGAGGCTTCGGATATGAAAAAAGCTTCGGAGACGACCAAGTGCATACATTTTCTAATGTTATAGAATACGCAATTAAGTTAAACAACTTTCTTGTGAATTCTTTCAATATACATATACTTTTCATGGTGTATTATTGTCATAGAAATTAAAATTATTCTACGATTCTCTTGAAAACGAGGCTTCGGAGATGAAAAAGGCTTCGGAAATGAACGTTGGCTTTGAAGATGATCAAGTGCATTTAGTTTCTAATGTTATAGACAACGGGATTAAGTTAAATAATTTTTTTGTATCATCTTTCAATACAAAAATACTTTCTATGATATATTATTGTCACAGTATTTGAAATTATTTTGCTATTCTCTTGAAAACGAAGCTTCGGAGATGAAAAAGGCTTTGAAAATGAACGTAGGCTTTGAAGATGATCAAGTGCATTTAGTTTCTAATGTTATGAACAACGCGACTAAGTTAAACAATTTTCTTGTAACATCTTTCAACACACAAACACTTTTTATGATGTATTATGGTCACAGTATTCAAAATTATTTTGCTATTCTCTTGAAAACGAGGCTTCGGAGATGAAAAAGGCTTCGGAAATAAACGCTGGCTTTGAAGATGGTCAAGTGCATTTAGTTTCTAATGTTATGAACAACGCGAATAAGTTAAACAATTTTCTTGTAACACTTTCAATACACAAATACTTTTTATGATGTACTATGGTCATAGTATTTGAAATTATTCTGTTGTTCTCTAGAAAACCAGGCGTCGGCTATGAAAAAGGCTTCGAAAATAAACGCAGGCTTTGGAGATGATCAAGTGCATACATTTTCTAGTGTTATAAAAAACAGGATTAAATTAGACAACTTTCTTGTAGCATCTTTCAATACACAAACACTTATCATGATGTATTATGGTCATAGTATTTAAAATTATTTTGCTTTTCTGTATGAAACACAGCTTCGGAGATGGAAAAAGCTTCGGTAATAAACGCAGACTTTGGAGATGACCAAATGCGTTTAGTTTCTGTTGTTATAAACAACGCGATTGGGTCAAACGATTTTCTTTTAACATCTTTCAATGCATAAATACTTTTTATGATGCATAATGGTCACAGTATTTAAAATTATTTTGCTGTTCTCTAGAAAACGAGGCTTCGGAGATGAAAAAGGCTTCAGAGATGACCAAGTTTATACATTTTCTAGTGTAATGAAAAACGGGTTTAAGTTAAACAATTTTCTTGTAATATCTTTCAATATACAAATACTTTTGATGATGTGTTATAGTCATAGAATGTATTAACTGCGTACGCTTCTAGATTATTATTAGTAATTCCTCTTGATTATTCTATGTGAATAATGATCCTAATATTTGTGAAATTAAGAATGCAACAAAAACCAAACACACATTTGTACTTTCTTATAACTATTTTCTTATGACACTTGAAATATTGAAAAATGTAATTTCCAAGAAGGTACATAAGAAGTATGTGCTATAATCCAAAAAATATCTGTTTTCAGAGTTGGGGAGACTGGAGACTGGAATGAGATGGATGGAATAGAAACTCCAGACAACAACACTACCTACACGATAGAAAATTTATTCCCCTACACCGTTTATAGTTTTCGAGTAGCAGCTGTCAACGCCAAGGGTCGCAGCAAACCAAGTCGTGAAACTTTCTACATAATTACCCTTCGTGAAGGTAAACGAAAATTTAATATTATACCCCTGAAATTAAAACATTTTCCATCTAGTCTATTTCATGAAAAAAGTATCTTGGATGTGATAACTGCTCTATTTCATGCCGTGATATTTTTATTACATGTACTTTGGCGGTTTTCGGCTTAGGCATACGATGACTAATTTTTAAACTTCATACTGAGGAGATGTGATCAGATATTTGTTGTATCGACACTCGTGATAAAGAAAATTTTTCAAAACAAATTTCGTTTGAAACGAAAAATAAGTTCCACTTAATTTCACTGCGAGCCGAATTTGAACCGATATCTTCTGCTAATCATGGGAGCTGCTTTTACTAATTCATCAGCTATCGCAGCACGCTAGTGACAATTTTGGAACTTGCATTTGGTCAACCGGATGGAAGGTTATCTACCTTTGATGTTTTCTGAAGGTATTTTTGGCCAGTATATTTCAATGATTGTTCCATTCTATGCTGTGATATTTTTATTAGATGTATTTGTGCTGTTTTTGGCCTCAGGCATACGATGACTAATTTTTAAACTTCATATAGAGGAGTTCTGATCAACATACATGTGTTGTATCGATACTTATGATAAGGAAAAAATGTTCAGAATAAGTTCCATGTCAAACGAAAAATAGGTTCCAAAAATTTCACTGTAAGCCGGATTTGAAACGACACATTCCTCTGTACATTAGAGGTGCTTTTACCAATTCAGCTGTCGCAACACGCTAGTGAAAATTTTAGAACTTGCATTTGGTCAACCGGATGGTAGATCAACCTACAATCGATGTTTTCTGGAGGTGTTTTCCAATAATTGTTCCATTATATGCAGTGAGATTTTTATTAAGTACGTTTCTGCAGTTTTTTGCCTTAGGCATACGATGATTCTAATTTTTTAACTTCATTTATAGGAGCTCTGATCAACACATATCTGTTGTATCAACACTTATGGTGAAGACAATTTTCCAAAACCAATTTCGTATGAAACAAAAATCTTGGTCATTTTATGATCAAGTAACTATATTATTTGTTCACAAAGTACCACGTTTCTGTGAGAAGAGGATACTTTTTCACCTTTGTAAGCAACTCCCTGAAGAGTTAAGTGGAACTGGGAGTAATAAAAGGAAAAACCATTACCTGAGAAGGTACTATTAATTGGAAACGAACGTTTGGTGTAAGTTGTGGGTTGCCAGAGTGTTAACCAAAGGCTGTTTCCACGACTTCTTTTACGAGAAGCTTCTCGCTTTTTTCTTGCATTCGAGTGAAAAGAGTATATAGGCAAAGGTACACTAATTGCAGTGGATTCAAAGAGCACCAGGTAACGCTTAATTTAACAAGCGACACACTAGAAACTGTCCAGAAAAAAGTAGGTTGAGCAGGTCGCGAAAGCAAAGTTGTTTTGAATCCAGTTACTCTTCAGAGCCCGAATTAGAAAGTGTGATTGCAAGTCAGGACACGCTTTTACTAAATGTTGGTTTTTAAGTAATTTTTTAAATATTTCAGAATATATTTAAATCTATCATTGCAAATCAAGTCAAGCATGATGGAAAATAATAACACCTCTCTTTCCCCCGCCTTATTTCTCTCTCCTCACCACCCTATCAGCACCTTCCCTACTTCCTTACCCTTAAGATACTAGAAATAAAAAAAATCTAAAAAATAGCTAAACTTTCGGACCTAAAATTTCATGGCGTTAAATGGTTTCATTCGATGTGCAAAGATACCCAAAAAAACTTTTTCTTATTTAGGCCTTCCGGAACACCCTCGTTTTCTACCCTTAAGATATTGAAAATGGAAAAAAAATGGAAAATATGCCCAAACAAAAAATTTTATTGCTTAGCATTGCTTCATTCGATGTCCAAACATACCCAAAAAAGTTTCATCTGTCTAGGTCTTCCGGAATATCTTCGTTTTCTACCATTAGGATATTGAAAAATAAAAAAAATAAAAAACAAATGACCAAACTTCCGAAACTAAATTTTTATGGCTCGAAATGCTTCCATTCAATGTTAAAAATACCCAAAAAGGTTTCATATCTTTAGCTTTTCATGAACACCCCCGTTTTCTACCCTTAAGATACTGGAAATAAAAAAAAATTTAAATATACCCAATCTTCCAGATCTGAAATTTCATGGCTTAAAATGGTTTCATTTGATGTCTAAAGATACCCAAAAAAACTTCTTTTTATTTAGGTCTTCCGGAACACCCTCGTTTTCTGCCCTTAAGATATTGAAAATGAAAAAAAAATGGAAAATATGCCCAAAACTTCCGGATTAAAAATTTTATTGCTCAGCATTGCTTCATTCGATGTCCAAATATACACAAAAAAGTTTCATCTGCCTAGGTCTTCCGGAATATCTTCGTTTTCTACCCTTAAGATATTGAAAAATAAAAAAATGAAACAAATGTCCAAACTTCTGAAACTAAAATTTTATACCTTGAAATGCTTCCATTTGATGTTCAAAATACCCAAAAAAGTTTCACAGGCCTAGCTTTTCTTGGACACTCGCGTTTTCTACCCTTAAAACATTGAAAACAAGAAAAAAAATCTGAAAAATGCCCAAACATTCGGAACTAAAATCTTATTGCGTAAACTGGTTTCATTTGATGTCCAAAAAGACTCAAAAAAACTTTTATCCGCCAAGGTCTTCCGGAACACTCTTGTTTTCTATCCTTAAGATATTGAAAAATATTTTAAAAAATAGAACAAATGTCCGAATTTCCGGAACTAAAATTTTATGGCTTGAAGTGCTTCCATTTATGCTCAAAATACTCAAAAAAGTTTCACATGCCTAGCTTTTCTTGAACACCCTTGTTTTCTACCCTTAAAATATTGAAAAAGAAAATAAATAAAAAATGAGACGATTTAGATATTCTTGTAATTTTGAGGGTCTTTCGACAATTCAAATTAGTGAAGGGTAACTTTTCAGTCCTTAATAAAAGCGAGGAAAAAAAAGAATTGAAATTTCAGAAACCTTGAGCAGGGTACTAACCCAACCGGGAAACCGGTAAAACCGTTAAAAAGCTGGAAATTTTGTTGACCGGAAAAAATCTAGAAATGACCGAAAATTTGATTCAGTGACCGAGATTTTTCATTCAATTGTACTACAATGATTATTCAAAGTGTTTCAATATTTTATTACTCATAGTTTCTTCAATCACGAAACGAACAATAAAAAAGACTTCATTGTCGATAATAACAATAATATACATGGTGCTGTTTGAATTTTTTTTATATTTTGAAATCTTGGAAGTCTTCGAAATCTTGAAATCCACTGTGCACTCAAACTTGTACATTAATATTTATCTGAAATTGTAAATATATATTTTTTTATCAAAAAGAGAAAGATTTACGTTTTAAAATTAAATTATTATAAATGTAATTATGATTTGGAACAGTAAATGTTGAGAAATATATATGTGATTTTGAATTTAAAAAGGAAATTTTCTAAAAGAATTATTACAGTCCTGACTTTGACCAGGGATTTTCCGAAAAGATGGATAATTTTGAGCTGGTTCAGGGAATTTTCCAAAGGAATTATAATTCTGAGTTACACCTAGTGTTGAAAAAGAAGTATAATGAAGTATCATTTTGACTTGGAACAGTGAATTTCCGATAAAAATGATCATTTTCAGTTGGAATAGAAAATCTTCCGAAGCATTTATATGTAATTCTGAATTGGATTAGAGAAATTTCAAAAACAAATTATAAATAAGATCTGGAATAAGGAATTTATCAAAAGAATTATAATTCCGACTTGGAACAGTGAATTTTCCAAAAGAATTACAATTTTGACTTGAAACGGGGAATTTTTGAAAATAATTATCACTATGATTTTTGGAACAGGGAATTTTCGAAAAGAACTATAATTCTGACATGGAGCAGGGAATTTTCCAAGACAATGAAAATTCTCAGTTAGAACATGGAAATTTCAGAAAGAAGTATAATTACCAAACCGGGAAAATGGAAAATTGATTGGGAGAAAACCGGAAAATTTGGATTTGGATATATCATTTGAAAGTGAAAATTATTTCACAGTTGGATCAAACTTTTTTTTTTGATTCGTTACAATAATTCGAAGACTACCTGCGAATTCTCAAAAATTGATAGCATTTTTTTCAAACTGCAGCATTTTCCAAACGAGCATAGGTATGTGGGATTTTTCTTATAATTAGACGTGACAATTCTTGCTCTTCCTATTAATTAAAAAATAAAATGGAATTTTTAAAAAATATGAAAATGGCGCCTTTTTTCTAAAATTCTTAAAACTTGATTTTGTCAAAACCCCCACTTTTTGAAATTTGTTACTTTCTTTTTGAGAAATAAATGGTAATATATATTACATATATCCTAAGTTTCGTTCTTAGCATTTTCCATTTGTAATAGAAAAACGGTGAGTTCTATCAAAAATGGTTGAACGAGATTTTTTGGGCCTTTTCAAAAGGAATAATTTTTCTTTTTCAACTTTTTTTTGTATCTCGCGCTGTTTGGCTGACGATTTGAATTTTCAATTTGTAATAACATTTTCGATATTCAAAATAAAAACTGTGAGTTCCATCTGAATGAGGTTAGAGATGATTTTGTAGCTCTTTTTAAAAGCAACAATTTCTTTCTAGACTTTCTTTCGTATGTCACATAGTTAGACCGGAAAATGGAATTTTTGATTTTTTTAAAAAGCGTTATCACGATTAAAAAAAACTATACGTCTTATCAAGAAATAGACTGAAGCGAATTTTCTAGACTTCTTCGAGGTGAACAATTTTCTGTTTAACATTTTTTTCGTATATCGCACATTTTTTCTCGAAAATGGAATTTTTTATATTTAATAACTTTTTCGTAAATGAAACCAAAACTATATGTATCTTATCAAAAGACGGTCTGAAGAAAATTTTAGAGCTTTTCAGAATGAACAATTTCTCGAAAATATTTTTTTCGAATCTTGCATAGTTTGACAGAAAAATTGTTTTCTTTATTTTTAATTTTAATGAAAAATCATCCTGACACCATGACCTAGACTTTTCTTGAAATTTTGCATGATTTGAAATGAAATTGATCGTATCTTGCTTTTTCAAAATCTTTTTTTTACTTTCCTTTATTTATCTTATTAACTTATAGCCCTAGTGATAATCAGAGAGCGGACGAGCCCAATCTAGAGTTTTGCACCGAGCCTAGGCTCGGCTCCCTCGTTGCGGAGAACTGCCGCATGGGGGGAAGTGGTGGGACAGCTCGCGCCGGGCACAGTGCTGTCCGCTAATCACAGTCACTGACATTCAAATGCTCGCGCGTGCTCTCTCACCACTTCCCCCATGCGGCTGTTCTCCGCAACGAGGTACTTTTACCCCACTAAGAACGCATTGACGTCATCGGTCACAATTCGGGTATTTCTGTCACGCAAAACGGGCGTAAAAAATCACACTTTTGATTCGCGCGTTTCACAAAATACTTTTTCGAAAATACAATTGTTAAAAGAAGAACTTTCGATGAATACAAGCCTTGAGTTGAATTGATAGAAACATAGAGTAGCATAAATTACTTGAGGCACGTAGATACTCGAGTTATTATGATTAGACAAGGTGTCTCTAATAATTAGTGATGCGTTCTGTGAGATCTTCGTGTCTCTGAAATTCCGTATATTCCGGAGATAATTAATGGATTCTTCACCCCTCATCAACAGTAGCGACTACATACTGTATAATCTACATCCTCTTGCTATTTAGGTAAATACAACGTCGCTTGATAAGTAAAGGAAATTTCCCGCTAGATGGTGCCAAAAATGAACTTTGCAATATATGGCCAAGAAATCGCACTCTTCAAACCAACCTCTACCAAGTTTCAGCCAAAACTAAAGCTTAGTTTGAGTTCTGCAACCGAGAAGACGTTTCAGCAAGACAAAGCAGCAGTCAAAGCAGTGGGTACTGCCTGGTGAAAGTGCGCCAAATAAGGCGGAGACTGTTCTGTCACCTGAGAAGGTGACGGCCACAGTATTTTGGAATTCTCAAGGAATTATTCTCATTGATTACTTGGAGAAGCGCAAAACTATAACACGAACGTACTATGCATCATTATCGAACCGTTTGGAAACCATGCCACAAAAAAAACGGCCACGATTGACTCGGTTGGAAGAGATTCTCGTCCAGTGAAGAAGTAATCGATGATGCGAATGCGTATATTGAAGACCTCAAGAAATCGTATTTTTCTGAAGGGATGAAAAATTGAATCTTGCTGTACTGAGTGTAGACCTAATTGTAGACCTCAAAGGAGACTATGTTGAGAAATAAAGGCAAGCTTATAAAAAAAATTTCACTCGCTCTTTTACCAAACTCATCAAACGAACCTCGTAGATGCTTGAGTTATGATAATTAGACAAGGTGTCTCTGATAATTAGTGGTGCGTTCTGTGAGATCTTCGTGTCTCTGAAATTCTGTATATTCCAGAGATAATTAATGGATTCTTTACCCCTCATCAACGGTAGCGACTGCATACTGTATAATCTACATCCTCTTGCTATTTAGGTAAATAGACGGGGCTCGTATTTGCAGCACGAACACACGTTGAATTTATTTGCATGGATATTTTGCTTGTCCTTTTTCAGGTTTGTCGTCGGCAAGTTAAAATGCGAATTTAGCATTTTTGCGTACAATTAAACACAACGCTTGGCCAGCCAGGTTCCATAGAGCAATGTCAGCCATTGCGATGAGAGCTAAAAATTAAGACTGCTGCACCAACTGCAATCGACGAATCGAGACCCAAATGACGTTGAACTATGACGATAGCGTAATTGATGAATCGGACTTGGTTAGCGACATTGATTGCTGAACCATTCATTCACAGATCAAACTTTCCGATAATTCGTTTTTGAAACCGTTTTCATTCCGTCAGCGATTAAATCGTCCTTTTTCGATAATAATATCATTTAAAGTTGGGATGTTGCTTTCATTAATGATTTTTATCCATTTTATATTATGCATGGTGTACACTAGGGCGCACAGTGTGCCAAAAAGCACTTTTTTGGACAAAAATCGCTCGACAGTTCAGTTTTCAACGGATTTGGATGTATTACTTTTCAAGTGACCGTAAGGCTTTCAGATACAACATGTAACTGCCAATTTTTGACTTCTCCTGAAGCAACATTTTTTTATTTCATAAAAAATAAATTTTTTTCTTTTTTGATAACTTTTCTAGTGAGCCACTGCTCTAAAGATTCTCAAATTCAATTAAACAGACCTTAAATCACTATGAGAGCTACACAAAAATAATTTATCATGTGTTGGAGTGGGAACGAAATTTTTTTATAATACTATAAACAAAATAATGAACATGTGTCATTTTTCCATAATTTGCAATGATTAGTTGAAATTTATAGTTTTAGCACAAAATATGAGAGAAATGAATGTACGGTTACGATTAGTTGAGAATAGTTGCTTTTTTGTTATGATTTAAACAATTTTTATGAACAAATACACATTTCGACAATGTCTGAATGAGTAGGCTCAAATTTTTTTTCGCAGAAGGAACTAAAAATGTCTTTTCAATGACACCATGTTGTCATATTTTGTATTTTAACCAAATTTTGTATTTATTTAAACAATTCTTATAAACAAATGCCTATCTCTGACATTCTTTCAGGAATAGTCTCACTATTTGGTTCTATGTATAACTGTTTGGTTGAAATTTTTTTTTTGTAAATTCATACATTTCCTTGAAAATTCACCTTCCTTGCTTGAAAATGATCTTTTTTGTCGAAACTTCATCTTTTCGCGTTTGAAAGTCAACTGTTTTCTGAAAAAAAGTCATCATTCTTGGTAAGAAATTCATTTTTCTTGGTTAAGAATTCGAAATTTCAGGTTGAAAATTCAACATTCTCCTAAGAAATTCGTCTCTTTAGCTTGAAATTTTTCACAATTTGGTTTTAGGAGCAATTTTTTGTTGAAAATCATTTTTCTTTTGGAAATGCAACTATTTGGTTAAAAATTCATTTTTCTTGGTTGAAAATTATCTTCTTCGTAGAAAGTTCATTTTTATAGTGAGAAAGTCATCTTTTTTGGTGAAATGTCATCATTCTCAGTTGAAAATAACTTTCTTGTTGAAAAGTCAAATTTTTAAAGTTGAAAATTCAACTCTATTCTAAAAAATTTGTCTTCTTGGCTTAAAAATTTAATTATTCGGTTGTAAATGCAACTCTTTGGTTGAATTTTTTTTTCTTCTGAAAATTCAACTATTTGACTGAAAATTCATCTTTGTAGGTATAAAATTTAACTATTAGGTTGAAAATTCATTTTTTGTGGTAGAAAAATCATCTTTTTGGGCTAAAAATTCATCTTCCTGTGTTGAAAAAAATTTTTTTGTTGAAAATTCATTTTGCCAGGTTGAGAATTCAATTGTCTTCTAAAAAATTCGCCTTCTTGGCTTAAAAATTCGGTTAATTAGTTGAAAATGCAACGATTTTTGGTTCAAGATTAATCTTTTTGCTTCAAAGTTCAACTATTTGGTTCTAAATGCAACTGTTTGGTTGGAAATTCACCTTTCTTGGTAGAAAATGATCTTTGTTGTTGAAAATACATCTTTTGTTGTGAGAAAGTCATCTTTTTCAGATAAAAATTCATCGTTTTCGGTTGAAAATAACTTCTTCTTGAAAATGCAAATTTTTAAGCTTGCAAATGCAACTCTTCTAACAAATTTCTCTTTTTGTGTTGAAAACTCAACTTTTATGGTAGAAAACCTATATTATTTGGTTAAAAAATCATCTTTCTTGGTTAAAAATATTTTTTTTTTGTTTGAAAATTCAACTTTTCGGGTTTAAAAGTCAACTGTTTCCTAAAATATAAATTATTTATAATAGTAACGTATACTAGTTAAAAATTATGATTTCATATAATTTATTCTAGTTTAATGACAATTCACGATATATAAGAATTTGTTTATTGCTGCGTAGCTTTCGGAGGATAATTAGAGATGTAAGTTTTAACTTTTAGAACCCCTTCCCTTTCAACTGAATAGTGGAATTTTCAAGCTAAGAAGACGAATTTTTTAGAAGACAAATAAATTTTTAACCTGATTAGTTGAATTTCCAGCAAAAAAGTTATTTTCAACAAAGAAAGGTGAATTTTTAACCAAAAAAGATTATTTTTCTACCATAAAAGATGAATTTTTAATCTAGTAGTTAAATTAGCTACCTACAACAATGAATTTTCAACTAAATAAATTTTCTAATGAAAAAAAAATTTCAGCCAAACAGTTACATTGAAAACCAAATAGCTGAATTTTCAAGTCAAGAAGACCAATTTTTTAGAATAGAGTTGAATTGAACCAAGAAAAACAAATTTCTAGCCAAATAGTTGCATTTCCGAAAGGAAAATAATTTTCAACAGTTGACTTTTGAACTCGAAAAGATAAATTTTCAACAAAAAAATTGATTTGATACCAAATAGTTGAATTTTTAAGCCAAGTAGAAGAGTTTTGTAAATGACAATTGCATTTTTGAGCTAAAAAATTGCATTGTCAATCAAGAAAAATTAATTTTCATTCAAAAAGATTACTCTTTTAGCGTAAAAGATAAATTTTTAACCAAATAATTGAATTTTTAGAAAAAAAAGTTTCAGTCGAACAGTCTCATTTACAACCAAATAGTTGAATTTTCAAGCCAAGAAGAACAATTTTCTAAAATAGAGTTGAATTTTCAACCTTAAAAATTCGACTTTGTAACAGGAAAGAAATTTTCAACTGAGGAAGATGATTTTACCAAAGAAGATAACTTTTGTACCCGAAAAGATGTTTTTGAAAAAAAAGTAATAGTAATTTCCAACCATGCAGTTGAATTTACAACAATATAGTCGAATTTTGAAAAAAAAATAGTTGCATTTTCAACCAGATGGTTGAATTTTCAAGACAAGAAGATGTATTTTTTAGAAGGCAATTGAATTTCCATCCTGAAAATTTGAATTTTCAACAACAATAAAATTTTAACCTGAAAAGATGAATTTTTAACCAGAAAAGATCATTTTTCTGTTACAAAAGATAAATTTTTAACAAAAAAGTTGAGATTTCAAGCTAAAAAGTCGCATATTTTAAAAAAACAGTCGACTTTAAGCCCGAAAAGTTGAATTTACAACAATTATTTCTCAAGTAAAATAGTGAAAAGTGACGAGTTTAAATAATTTATTCGAATTGAACGGCAGTTTACGTGGTGTAAGTATTATAGGTACAAGTACTAAGTTTTTTAACACTCTCCATCCATAAAAAAATCGTGACCAGTAAGAAAAGTATCATTTAATCGAGTAAAAATATGATTTTTCTCCTTTTTGCAAGTTTAATAACAATTTACGATGTATCTGGATTCTTTCTTTCACTGCATAGATTTCGGAGGATCATTATAGTAATAAATACTAATTTTAAGAACCCTTTTCATGTATTAAAAAATTGATTTCGTACCAAAATAACACAAAACTCGCTATTATTCATTATTTTGAGCTTTACCGTGTTTGGGCGAACCTAAAATTTATTTTTTATCTGTAACTTTTTGTTTTTCTAATTGGAAGGAGGTGGAAAAGTTGTTGATTGGGTCCAAAATGACTCCCCTAAAATTCCGTTACAGGAAACAATTCCTTGCTCACCCGCATCGATGTTATACATGAAAATAACGAAAAGGCGCACAATTTTCGTTAATTTATGAGAAAAAACAATATTTCTAAGACCAGGATTGATAGCAAAAGTTGCACACTGCAACTGAATTCATAACTGTAAAGTTTAGGCCCCGTCACGAAATTCCTTTTGTTCCAACAATGAATTTCAAGATGAAAAAAATGATAAAAACTTCAATTTCCGGTATCATTTAACAGCTATCGCGCGTTCCTTGGCTCTCTGCTCATAAAAAATTCAAGATATGTGGGTGGACATATATATGAAATAGCAAGATATATAAAAATGTTTTATTAATCGAAACTATGATCTTTTGTTGCAACGTCAAATTGCAAAAAGTGTTGAAGAATCGGTTTTCTCGCTATTACGACAGTTTTACTATATTTCCTACAATCCTTTTAGTTGTATTCTGGCATCTTCTGGAACCAAAATTAAACAAAATATATTTTGTTTATTAGCATTCACATAAATATTTTTTCTTTCTTCAGATATACGGCTTTCAACAAATGCCATATATTTAGAGTTTGAAAGTGAATATAAAAAAATATTTTTAAGAACGCTAATATCTTAAATATATTTTGTTTGATTTTGGCTTAAGAAAATATCAGAATACATTTTACAGGATCGTAGGAAATGAACTAAAACCGTAACAGTAGCGGGGAAACCGATTCTTTTACATTTTTTGCAACTTGACGTTGCAGAAAATGATCATAATGTCAACTTTTTGAATATTATTTCAATTATTCAACATTTTTGATGGGCATGGAGTCGATTAACGCACGATAGTTGTTAGATGATAGCCAAAATTCAAGTTTTTACCATTTTTCGCAATTTGCAATTCATTGTGGGAACATAAGGAATTTTATAACGGGGTCTGCACTACACAGTTATGAATCTAGTTGCAGTACACAACTTTTGCTACCGATTCTGGCCTTAGAAATATTGTTATCCTCATAAAATAATGAGAATTGTGCGATTTTTCGCTACTTTCATGTATAACATCGATGCGGGGCAGGAAGGAATTTTTTTCTTTTAATGAAACTTTAGGGGAATAATTTTGAGCTCAATCAACAACTTTTCCAACCCCCTTTAATCAAAAATTTTTTTCAAAAAAGTTTTTTTCTGCGCCCTAGTGCATAAGTTTCAAAAAATCTGAAAGATGTTGAGAAGAATTTATGAAGGCAATATTTCAGAGGCCATATTGATTTTGCTTAATTAATAGTCGAACACCTCACAGTGGGCTGAGAGATACCGAAAAGTGGCCAAGAACCAACTTCAAAGTTTTTGGTGAAAGACTTATTTTTCATAATGTAGATGAGTTAAAGCAACTTTTTTCCTAATTTCATGATCTTTTAACAAGTCCTCTTTATTCTAGAACGCTATGAATTAAAGAAATACATTTTTTTATTCCAGTTTTCTTTTAAGGAATCAGTTCCAAAAACTTGTTCATAAGGT
>JAUMHM010000049.1:3556550-3578195 GCA_032362435.1 Melikaiella ostensackeni
GTAGTTTTGCACACGATTGAAACCCAAAACACCTCCTTTCATCATAATGAATCATCGTGAAAGCATTAAATCTATTAATCTGGAAGTGTTTCGTTAAAAGTGATAAGGTTGGTTTTTGGATATTATTGTGTTGTTGGGAATATAACTTGGAGTTTTCTAAAGGTGACGTGCATGACTATTTTCAATTAACAAAATTTATGGCTGATTTACATGCAGACACTTTGAAATATTTTAGTTAAGAGTGCTAGAGGTGGTTTTTGAGGATTGCTAAATATTATGGCGTGGTTATGAAGATAACCTGGAGTTTTCTGAAGGTAATATGTGTGACTATTTTTAATTTTTAAATATCTTGGCCTTTTTGCTTAGTGACACGATCGATTTGTTTGGTTCAAATTTCTAGGTGTGATTTTTAAGGGTTGAAGTTGGTTGCATAAATTTGCACAAATCAAGACGAAAAGATTGAACCCAAATAAAGTTGATTTTGAATAACGTTGGTGCCAGCGAAATATTTCGCTGGTCCCGCCATTGTCTTTTTCTTTAATCAGGTACTTCGGAGTTGTACAAATTCTAGTTTTGGTTGCACATTTTCTGCACTGATTATTAGGCCCCAAACAGTTGCATTTGCATGGGTGATGCGGCCAGCAAAATGGTCCTTCTACTTATGCCCAAATGTTGAAATTGAAATGCTTGATATTTGCTCCCATTGAAAATTTAGCATTAAAACAATCAGCGTCTAATTGCGGAGCGAGTAATTATTAAATCAATTAAAACATCTATCATATTAAAACAATCATTGTAGTGTGAATTTATGTATGAGAAGATCAAAATAATATTATGACTAAGAATGATAATATTTTTCACCAAAATTGCTGTCTACCATTCAATGAATTCCTTCACTATGGTCATTTATATTACGTTTGTCTTTGTCTTGTTCGATGATAAGATTATATTGCACTGTGCGAAAAAATCAAATCTGCGAATCAAATATATTAAAAAGAGAGTTAAATAGATCTGAAGATTGACGCTATGTGAATTTGTAATGGAATTGAGTTACACTCAATTTGGAATTTGATAACAGTAAATCATTAATACCAGAGAGAGAACTGCAGAGATGATTTTGATCTCATAGTAAACATATCGATTAAGCAAGATTTGAATTCGAATTGGATTAATTTCCTGTTGGTAGACTCAAGTTTCATCAGATTGATGAACATAGAATTTAGTGTTTTAGCAAAATTGTTCTCTATCCTCTGTTAGCTCACAAGTTTAGAAACTTTCTCTTGTTCGTGGCTAGATGATCCGGAAACCAGTCAGAAACATACCACGGTGGGCTGAGACACACCGAAAACTGGCCAAAATTCAAGATTTCGTCGGATTTGTATGAAACTTGGTACAAGGGGATTTTTAAGGGCGCTGATTTCTACTTCGACGTCAAAAGTAACAAATTCTAAATAGTGGATATAATATAGCGACCAAAATTTCAAAATTTGTAAATATTTGCCTTACTTCAATACAAATGAATTTTTGAGGTCGCTGATTTCAATTTCGACGTAAAAAGTTACAATTCAAAAACAGTGGTTCCAATATGACGGCCAAAATTTATTAATTTTTTCAGGTTTGTCTAAAACTAGGTACAAGGAGGTTTTTAAGATGGCTGACTTCTATTTCAACTTCAAAAGTAACAAATTCTAAATGACATATCTAATATGCCAACCAAAATTCCTAAATTTGTAAATATTCGCTTTAATACGGTACAAATGGGTTCGTGAGTTCGCTGATTTCGAATTTGACGTTAAAAGGAACAATTTTAAAAAAGCGGTTTCAATAAGATGGCCAAAATTTAAAAAAATTTCAGATTCGTCCAAAACTTGGTACAAAAAAGTTTTTAAGGTCGCTGATTTCTATTTCGAAGTCAAACGTAACAAATTCTAAATGGCGGATCTAATATGGCAGCCAAAATTTAAAAATTTCTAAGTATTTGCCTTAATTCGGTACAAGTGTGTCTTTGAGATCGCTAATTTCGACTTTGGCGTCAAAAGTTACAAATTCAAAATAGCGGATCCAATATGGCGGCCAAATTTTTAAATATTTTTACAGATTTGCCTGAAATTTGGTACAAGGGAGTTTTTGAGGTCGCTGATTCCGATTGTGAAATCAAAGGTTACAATTTAAAAATAGCGGTTCCAATATGACAGCTAAAATTGAAAAAACTTTTCATATTTGCTTAAAACTTGATACAAGGAAGTTTTTAAGGGCGCTGATTTCTATTTAAACGTCAAAAGTAACAAATTCTAAATGGCGGATCTAATATGGCCGCCAAAGTTTAAAAATTTGTAGATATTTGCCCTACTTCGGTACAAATGGTTCTTTGAGGTCGACAATTGCGACTTTGACGTCAAAAGTTACAAATTCAAAATAGCGGATCCAATATGGCGGCCAAACTTTAAAATTATTAACAGATTTGCCTAAAACTTGGTACAAGAGGGTTTATGAGGCCGCTAATTTCGATTTTGACATCAAAATTTACAATTTAAAAATAGCGGTTGCAATATGACGGCCAAAATTTGAAAAACATTTCATATTTGTTTAAGACTTGGTACAAGGAAGTTTTTAAGGGCGCTGCTTTCTATTTCGACGTCAAAAGTAACAAATTCTAAATGGCGGATCTAATATAGCAGCCAAAATTTTATAAGTTGTAAATATTTGCCTTAATTCGATACAAGTGGGTTTTTGAAGTCTCTAATTTCGAATTCGACGTCAAAAGTTACAATTTAAAAGTTAAGATCCCAATATGATGGCCAAAATTTTTAAGAAATTTCAGATTTGTTCAAAACTTGGTACAAGGAGGTTTTTAAGCTCACTGATTTCTGTTCTGACGTCAAAAGTAACAAATTCTAAATGTTGGATCTAATATAGCGTTCGAAATTTTTCAATTTGGTAATATTTGCCTTAATTCGGTACAAGTGTGTTTTTAAAATCACTAATTTTGACTTTACGTCAAACGTTACAAATTAAAAATAGCGGATCTAATATGGCAGCTAAAAATTTAAATTTTTACAGATATCCCTATAACTTTGTACAAGGGGATGTTTGAGGTCGCTGATTTCGATTTTGAGGTCAAAAGTTACAAATTTAAAAATATCGGTTTCAATATGGGTCGAAATAAAAAAAATTTTGCAGACTTTTCTAAGTCTTGGTACAAGGAAGCTTGTAAGGGTGCTGATTTCTATTTCGATATCGAAAGTAACAAATTCTAAATGACGGATCCAATATGATGACCAAAATTTCGAAATTTGTGAATATTTGCCTTAATTCGGAACAAGTGGGTTTTGAAGGTCGGTAGTTTGAATTTCGACGTCAAAAGCTACAAATTAAATATAGCGGATCCAATATGGCGGACAAAAATTTTAATTTGTTTCAGATTTGTCTAAAACTTGGTATAAGGAGGTTTTTAAGGTCGCTGATTTCGATTTTGACGTCAAAAAATACAATTTAAGAACGGCGGATCCAATACAGCGGCTAAAATTTTTTAATTTCTTCAGATTTGTCTAAAACTTGGTACAAGGCGGTTTTTAAGATCGCTGATTTCTATTTCGATGTCAAAAGTAACAAATTCTAAATGGCGAATCTAATATGACGTTAAAATTTTTTAATTTGTGAATATTTGCCCTAATTCGGTACAAGGGGATTTTTAAGGTCGCTAGTTTCGACTCTGACGTCAAAAGTTACAAATTCAAAATGGCGGATCCAATATGGCAGCCAAAATTTTTAATTTTTCACAGATTTGCCTAAAGCTTGGTGTCAGGGGGTTTTTGAGGTTGCTGATTTTAACTTGGACGGCAAAGGTTACAAATTTGAAATGGCGGATCCAATATGGCGGCCAAATTTTCTAATTTTTCACAGATTTGCATAAAACTTTGTAAAAGGAGGTCTTTGAGGTCGCTAGTTTAACGTCGCTAGATATAATCTTCTTGGTTGAAAATTTAACTATTTAATTGAAAATTCATGTATTCTGTTGAAAATTTGTCTTTTGGGAAGAAATATAATCTTCTTGGTTGGAAATTCAACCATTTATTTGAAAATGTATGTATTTTATTGAAAATTCAATTATTTGGTTGAAATTTTATGTATTTTTTTGTAAATTCGTTTTTTTTCGGCAGAAATATAATCTTCTTGGTTAAAAATTCGAATATTTGGTTGAAGATTGATATATTTTGTTAGAAATTCGTCATTTTTGTAGAAAATTAATCTTTTAACTTAAAATTGCTACTTCTTGGTTGAAAATAAACCGGCTTCAGTCATACATCCAACTATTTTGTTGAAGATTCATCTTTTGAGTTGAAAACTGAAAATTTACCTACTGCATTTTTAGCTGAAAGTTTAGTTTTTTCAGTTAAAAAATAAACTATTTAGTTGAAAATTGATATATTTTGTTGAAAATTCGTCTTTTTGGTCAGAAAAGCAAATGTTTGGTTGAAAATTATTTGGTTTCAATAGAGAATTCAACTATCTATTTTGTTGAAAAATCGTCCTTTGGTAAAAAATTAATCTTCTTGGTCGAAAATTCAACTGTTCGGTTGAAAAGTGATGTATTGTGTCATACATTCGTCTTTTTTTAAATAAAATGAATCCTGTTGGCGAAAACTTCGACTGTTTGGTTGAAAATTCGTCTTCTTGGTAGAAAATTCAACTATTCGGTCGAAAATTCATATATTTTGTTGAAAATTGGTCTTTTTTGATAGAAAATCAATCCTCTTGGCTGAAAATTCAACTAATTGGGTGAAAATATATGTATTTTGTTGAAAATTCGTCTTTTTAGGTAGAAAATTATTTTTCTTTTTTGAAAGTGCCACTATCTGTTTGTAAATTACCTATTTTGATCGAAAATTCAACTATGTGGTTGAAAATTTAAGTTTTGAGGTAAAAATTAATCTGTTTTGATTGACGATTCGACTACTTTGCTGAAAATTCGTCTTTTTTGGTTGAACTAAATTGTTTTTTATTCAAAATTAAAATCATTTATGATTGAAATATCAACTGTTACATTTTTCGTTGAAAATTCATCTCTTTTGATTGAAATTTCGAGTACTTGGTTGAAAATGTAACTACTTTGTCATAAATTCATTTTTTTAAGGATTCATCATTTTAGTTGAAAATTTA
Organism: Melikaiella ostensackeni; assembly: GCA_032362435.1. Classification (NCBI taxonomy): domain Eukaryota; kingdom Metazoa; phylum Arthropoda; class Insecta; order Hymenoptera; family Cynipidae; genus Melikaiella; species Melikaiella ostensackeni. The sequence goes on from JAUMHM010000049.1 coordinate 3,561,711, forward strand.
AATATTTCGTTAAAAATTCATTTTTTGGCGAAAATGTATCTTTTTTAATCGAAAATTGAAGTATTTGGTTTAAAATTCATGTATTATGTTTGAAAATTCGTCTCCATTCAAAATTCAAACAATAAAAAATAAGAATAAAAAAGAGGAAAGAGAAAGAAGGCAACCGTTAAATTTTCCTTCTTTTTTCTCTTGTTTTTTTTTACCTTTTTAAAATCATAATCAAAAAAAATTTAACCGAATCCATTTCTAATCAGACAGGCTGTGCAACTCCAAGTCACGGAATCATTCGCCTCGTAAGTATTTTGTTTTTCAAATGAAATAAGACGACACGTATTTCACCGTTTCGAGAAAAAAAATCATTTTAGCGAAGTTATGAGTATTTGAAATTATTGAGTTGTTTTTCGAAAAAAAACACAACTTTTTTCTTGAAACCTTTTGACCTAAATAAGGTATTTAAGTTTTCGTTTCTGACACTGGTGAGGTTTAATGTCGTCTTTCGAAATCCAACGGAAAATTAACAAAATGTTGAAAATGAACAAAATAGCGGCGGTTTTTCTATAAATTTAATATTAAAATTCGATTTTTTCAAAAACCTCACCTTCTTTTTCCTTAAATTTTTTTTTGCTGAATTGTTACGTGAATGACAAAGAAATCTTGTAAGTTTCATCTGGGCCAAACTATTTTCCTGGTCAAGAGAATTTTTTTTCCAAAAATTAAATTTTGGACTTTTTCCTACAGCACTGGATAGACTCGACAAAATGCTAAGAAGAAAATTTGCTTTTTCAAAAACTTCTACAAAAATACCTCTTACTTTTTTATGATATAATGCATCGTTTGCGAGAAAAATTAAAAAATTCCATTTTGCGAGAAAAAAAAATCTCGTGGTCACAAAAATGATAAGACACAAATTTTTAAAGAATATTGGATAAATTAAAGAAATTAGGTTTTTCTATCAAATTTGAGTTTATCTTCCCAGCTAAATTTTGAAATCATGGAAAGTTGATTTTATAGAAAACCCCATTTTTTTATTTCATCCAATATTTTTTAAAAGTTTATCTAGGTCTTATCATTTTTGTGGCCACGAGATTTTTTCTTTTTTTTTTTGAAAAAATTGGATTTTTAAATATTTCCCGCAAACGATGCAAGATATCATAAAAGAATAAGAGGTACTTTTTGTAGAAGTTTTCAGACTGAGCAAATTTTTTTCAGCCTTTTGTCTAATCTGCCGTTGTTTGTAAGAAAAATTCGAAACTTCAATTTTTCGAAAAAAAATTCTCTTGACCAAAAGAATAGTTTGGCCCACATTAAACTTACAAGATTTCTTCGTCATTAGAGAGCCATTTTAGCAAAAAAAAATCAAGCAAAAAAGGTGGAGTTTTTGAGAAAATCGACTTTCAATATTCACCGAAAAACCGCCATCATTGTGGTAATTTTCAATATTTTGTTGATTTTCCGGCGGATTTCGAAAGACGACAATAAACCTCACCGATCAGGAAGGAAGACTTAAATATTTCATTCAGGTCAAAAGCTATAAAGGTTTAAAGAAAAAATTGTACTTTTTTAAAATAAAGCTAAAATTTCAAAAACTCATAACTTCGCGAAAATGTTTTTTTTCTCAAGACGGTAAAATACGTGTCGTCTTATTCCCTCTCAAGAACAATATAATTAAGAGGAAAATGATTCTGTGACTTGAAGTTGCAATGCCTGCCTGATTTGAAATGGAGTCGATCTAGTGCATTTTGGATAAGATTCGTCATCAGGAACATAACTATTTTAATGGGTAACAAGGAACTTTTTTCCAATCCTCAACACTATTTTTATGTTTCTGAAAATTTATTTATATTTTTTAGTATTTGCAAGTGCTGTTCAGTCTTATTTTTATTTGTTCCAAATCCGTTTGATCTTTATGTTAAACTGTTGCCTACTACATCAATCTGCAAGCATATACTCTCTGATTGTCCATCATCGTCAGGAAGTGTGAAGATCCTATCACCTTCAATATCTCAGGGAAGACACCTGAGTAATAGGACACTCCTGCAATTTCTATTTGCAGCAGAGACAAGAAAAAGAGATTGTCGTCGCTTTTTCAGTCTAGCGTCAACGACACTTTCCACGGAATACTCCTGCGGACAGAGTGAGTGGCGTGTTTAACCCAGCTCTGGGAACGGGCTTTGGATATTACTCGGACAGTGTCGGAGATAGAAATGACCGACGTTGAAACTGACGTATTTTACGTTGTCAATATTGACCCTGGCGAATAGCATGAGTCTTTCTCTATGTGAGATGTACCTTCGCAACGTGTGTTCACCGCGAACACAAATTCTAATTTGTGGGGTTAGCGCTATCGTCCTGTGAGCAATTCTCGATAGCTTAACTGAAACCGCGCTCTGCGGATCAATAGAAGGACTCCACACTGCATCGCCCGAAATTTCTCTCCACCCACATCCCACGAACCACTCGGAACGACCGGATTCCAGTTCCTATTCCCGTTCCCCGTTCCTCACTGATCCTTCTATTCTTCCCTTCACCCCTTCATCCTTTCCTATTCTACTATAACTATAACTATACTATTTATACTTCTACTCACACTACTACTAGTGGAAACCTCGTTCCCCTCGATCTCATCCTTTGCCACCCCCGTAAATATACTGGGAGAGATCCCACCTTGGCACCAAGATGCAGCTTCTGACACTTGTGTGGTATTTCGATTTTTAGTGTGTCGTTTGCTGCAGTTAAAACCATAATCTTACGGTCTCCTAGAGGATCTTCTAGAAGAGAGTTTGAATAGTTCTTGAGGATAGTGGGTTATTCTCAGGATCCACCAGAAATTATCTTGGAATGATACTTGGAAAACTTCTTTCTGGAAATTTATTATAGAACAAAATCATGCTTTTGACGATAGTGAATAAATATTAGGATGAGCGTTTTTTTTTTTATCGAGGATCATCCAAAAGTAACTGCTAGTTCGAATTTCCCTCCCCTTGAACTCACAGTTTACCTCGCCTGTAAATATGAAGTACAAGAGATCCTTCGCTGGCATCAAGACGCAGCTTCTGACACTTGTGTGGTATTTCGATTTTTAGTATGTCGTTTACTATAGTTAATATCATCATCTAAGGATCTCCTAGAGAATCTTCTAGAAGGGATCTTGAATGGTTTTTGAGGATGGTGAGGTTATTCTCAGGATCCCGAGAAATTATATTGGAATCATACTTGGGAAACTTCTATCTGGAGATTTATAATAAAACCAAATCATGAATTTGACGATGCTAAATCGAGAATCATCCAGAAGTGACTACTAGTTCAAATTTCCCTTCTCTTGAACTCACAGTTTACCTCGCCTGTAAATATAAAGTACAAAAGATCATCCGCTGTCAACAAGACACAGCTTCTGAAACTTGTGTGGTATTTTGATTTTTAGTATGTCGTTTGCTCTAGTTGTAACCATCATCTTATGATTTCCTAGAGGATCTCCCAGAAGGGATCTTGAATGGTTTTTGAGGATGGTGAGCTTATTCTCAGGATCCCCCAGAAATTATATTGAAATCATACTTGGGAAACTTCTGTCTGGAGGTTTTAAATAAAACAAAATCATGAATTTGACGGTGCTAAATCTAGGATCATCCAAAAGTGACTACTAATTCAAATTTCCCTTCTCTTGAACTCACAGTTCACTTCGCCTATAAATATAAAGTACAAAAGATCCTCCGCTGGCAACAAGACACAGCTTCTGAAACTTGTGTGGTATATTGATTTTTAGTATGTCGTTTGCTGTAGTTGAAACCATCATCTTATGATTTCCTAGAGGATCTCCCAGAAGGGATCTTAAATGGATTTTGAGGATGGTGAGCTTATTCTCAAGATCCCCCAAACATCACATCTGGAGATTTATGATAAAATCAAATTATGATTTTAACGATGTTGAATCGAGGATCATCCAGAAGTGACTACTAGTTCAAATTTCCCTTCTCTTGAACTCACAGTTTACCCCGCCTGTAAATTTTAAGTGAAGGAGATCATTCGCTGGTACCAAGACGCAGCTGACACTTGTGCGGTATTTCGGATTTTGAATATGTCGTTCACTGCAGTTAAGACCGTCATCTTAGGATCTCCTAGAGGTTTTTCTAGAAGCGATCCTGAATGGTTTTTGTGGATGGTGAGCTTATTCTCAGGATCCCCAGAAATTATATTGAAATGATACTCGGGAAAATTCTTTCTGGAGATTTATAATAAAAACAAATTATGAATTTGTACGATGTTGAACCGAGGATTATCCGAAAGTGAGTAATAGTTCAAGTTTCCCTCCTCGATGTTACCAAGACGTAGCTTCTGATGCTTGTGTGGTATTTTGATTTTTAGTATGTATGATTTTGACGATGTTGAACCGAGGATTATCCGAAAGTGAATAATGGTTCATATTTCCTCCCCTTGAACTCGCAGTTTACCCCGCCTATGAATATAAAGTGAAGAGATCCTTCGCTGGTACCAAGACGCAGCTGATACTTGTGCGGTATTTCGATTTTTAGTACGGTATGTCGTTTGCTGTAGTTAAAACCATCATCTGAGGATCTTCTGAAGGATCTTCTTAAAAGGAGTTTGAATGGTTTTTGATGATAGTTGGATTATTCGCAGAATCTCTTAAAAATGATCTTGAAATAAAATCCTGAAATCTTGGAAAACTTTGTTTTGGAGATTTATAACAAAACCAAATTTTGACGATGTTAAATCGAGCATCATCCAAAAGTGACTACCAGTTTAAATTTCCCTCCTCTTGAACACACAGTTTATCCCGCCTGTAAATATAAAGTAAAAGTGATCATTCGCTGGTATCAAGACGCAGCTGACACTTTTGCGGTGTTTCGATTTTTAGTATGTCGTTGACTGCAGTTGAAACCATCATCTTAATATCTCCTAGAGGATCTTATGGAAGGAATCTTGAATGGTTTTTGAGGATAGTGGGCTTATTCTCAGGATCCCACATGAATAATCTCAAAATCATATTTGGAAAACTTCTTTCTCGAGATTCATAATAAAACCAAATTATGATTATGACGATGCTGAATCGAGGATCATCCAAAAGTGACTATTAGTTCAAGTTTCCCTCCTCGATGACACCAAGATGTAGCTTCTGATGCTTGTGTGGTATTTCGATTTTAAGTATGTCTTTTGCTGTAGTTGAAACCATCATCTTAGGATCTCCTAGAAGAACTTCTAGAAGGGATCTTGAAGAGTTTTCGAAGATAGTGGGCTTATTTTCAGGATCCCACAGAAATTATCTTATAACGACACTTGGAAAAATTATTTCTGGAGATTTATAATAAAAACAAATCATGATTTTGTCGATGCTGAATCGAGGGTCATCCGAAATCATCACCATATTGAAATGATACTTGGAAAGTTTCTTCCTGAAGATTTATTATAGAACAAAATCATGCTTGACGATAGTGGATAAATTTCATGATCAGGGTTTTTTTAGCGAAGATCATCCAAAAGTAACTACTAGTTCAAATTTCTCTTCCCTTGAACTCACAGTTACCTCGCCTGTAAATATAAAATACAAGAGATACTTCGCTGGCATCAAGACGCAGCTTCTGACACTTGTGTGGTATTTCGAATTTTTGGTATATCGTTTGCTGTAGTTAAAACCATCATGTGAGAATCTCCTAGAGGATCTCCTAGAAGGGATCTTAAATGTTTTTTGAGGATGGTGAGCTTTTCTTATGATTCTCCAGAAATTATATTGAAATGATACTTGGGAAACTTCTTTCTGGACATTTATAATAGAACCAAATCATGAATTTGACGATGTTGAATCGAGGATCATCTGAAAGTGACTGTTAGTTAATATTTCCGTTCCCTTGAACTCACAGTTCACCTCGCCTATAAATATAAAGTGAAAAAGATCCTTCGCTGGTACCAAGACGCAGCTGACACTTGTGCGGTATTTCGATTTTTAGTATGTCGTTGTCTGTATTTAATCATCATCTTAGGATCTCCTAGAGGATCTTCTAGAAGGGATCTTGATTGATTTTTGAGGATGTTGAGCTTATTCTCAGGATCCCCCAGAAATTTTATTGAAACAATATTTGTGAAACTTCTTTCTTGAGAATTATAATAAAACCAAATCATGATTATGACTATGCAAAATCGAGGATCATCCAACAGTGACCACTAGTTCAAATTTTCCTTCTCTTGAACTCACAGCTTACCTCACCTGTAAATATAAAGTACAAAAGACCTTCGCTGGCATCAAGACACAGCTTCTGAAACTTGTGTGGTATTATGATTTTTAGTATATCGTTTGCTGTAGTTGAAACCATCATCTTAGGATCTCCTAGAGGATCTTCTAGAAAGGATCTTGAATGGTTTTCGAGGATGGTGAGTTTATTCTTAGGATCCTCGAGAAATTATACCGAAATCACACTCAAGAAACTTTTTTCTGGAGATGTATTATAAAGACAAATCATGAATTTGACGATGTTGAACGAAGGATCATCAAAAAGTGACTACTAGTGCATATTTCCCTCCCCTTGAACTCACAGCTTACCCCGCCTGTAAATACAAGAGATCCTCCGCTGGCATCAAGACACAGCTTCTGAAACTTGTGTGGTATTATGATTTTTAGTATGTCGTTTGCTACAGTTGAAACCATCATCTTAATATCTTCTAGAGGATCTTCTAGAAGAGATCTTGAATAGTTTTTTGGGACAGTGAGCTTATCCTTAGGAGCCCCCAGAAATGAACTTGAAATAATACTTGGAAAACTTCTTACTGGAGATTTATAATGAAACCAAATCATATTTACGGCGATGCTGAATCGAGGATCATTCAAAAGTGATACTAGTTCAAATTTCCCTCCCCTTGAACTCACAGTTTACCCCTCCTATAAATATAAAGTGAAAGAGATCGTTCGCTGGTACAGAGACGCAGCTGACACTTGTGCGGTATTTCGAATTTTTAGTATGTCGTTTGTTAAAGTTACAACGATTTTTGAAGTGCCACCATCGCATCCGAGTTGAATACTCTTGTGACAATGATCCAGCTTCGAGGTTTAACTTTAAAGGAACCCTTAACGCAATCCCTTTCGCATTCGTGTCACGCATTTTATCATCATCGTTGCTAAGCATTCCAGAATCCACCTTTCGAGAACAACGTTAAGTCATTCAAAGATAATTAAATTCGAAGTAGTAAACCTTGGTTCTGTTTCCCACACCGAAAATATGGTGTTGGAAGTTGGAAACTTCGGCAGAGAAAGTTCTGCAATCTACCACTCTCAAGTCAGCTTCTCGGTGAGAAATACAAAATCTATTTTATAGGAATTTCGACATTTTTGGAAGCTTTCCAAATCCATTAGCAAAAAGATTGATCTTCAAACCTTGGATAGTTATCAGTAATTTCTTTTATAATTCTTTTATATATCTTGTCCAATGTCCTTTATTTGATAATAAAGATGAGTTTTATTTTCCTACCATCAATTTCTCCTTCTGGTTCTATCCCAAGTATCGACAATAAAGTTAACCTATTTATATATCAGCTTTAATGTTTAAAATGCACGAGATCTTGGGAAAATCAATGCGAAGATTTAAGAGCATACAAATCATCGCATCGCTTGATGTTTCTCATTATATGTCTTATTATCTTCATTTTCAATTATTCCATTCTATTGTTCTTTAATTACTCTACCTATTGTACAGATCTCTAAGTAATTAAAGAGATATTGACATTAGTGAAGAAGACTAAATTCTCTATTTCTTTTTTTAGTAATTTATAAAAATTAGATACTACAGAAAGCTTTTCAATTAAAATATTTTTTGAAATCCGAAAACAATTTTCTAGAGGAAAATCGATAATTTTTCTTATTACAATGTTATCCTATTCCCTCTACTGTTTCTATTACACCTATTTTTCTTCACCCACACACCTTATTCAACCACGCCACAATATATTGGGTTCTAAACTGCTTTCCTCGTTTGATTCTATTTCCTTTATCAAATATTCGTTTTTTCCTTTATATTTTTTATTTTCCTACCTTCTTTTAATTTAAATGTTTTCATTGTGTTTTCTTTTTCCTCGCACATTAATAAATTATTTCTACACTAGTTTCTTCGATTAATTCTTCATCTTGAATGCCTTTTTCATAATATCTCTATTATATTCACCATTATTCCCACCTCATTAAACTGTATTCTTTTATCTACTTTTATTCTCCTTTCCAATCTTCACTTTTTTCATATTTGAAACTTACTAATTATATTTTTTTAATCAGTGCTGTGACGGATTACCTTATGTCCTGCTCTTTATATTTTTCGCGGCGCAAAGAATTTTCACTCTTTCATTCAACTCTTTTTTATATTCTTCATCTTTTACATTTCGTTTCAATTCATTTCGCCTTTTCCTGACTTCACATTTTCTTTCATCAAATTCTGTTTTTTTTATCCTGCCCCATTGCAAGTAGTCCCAGAATAATATCTCCAGACATAAAATTTCATCTGAATATTTCTACGTAGTTATTACGTAATAATTTCACGGGATTTGTTTTCGTTAAAATATTTTCTCTTTAATATCACTTCACAGAATCTTTATCTCGCAGAATTTTTAAAATATGCAAAGTACGTTACATTCTAGACTTCTTCATAAAACATATCTTAATATCCCTGTCTAATAGATTCCCCTCATTTTCTGCGTCCATTCAACTACCGAATTTGAAATAATCAAAGTTTAACAATTTTATTGAATTTTTTCATGTGGTTGCTCTTACATATAAACTTTATAAAATCGTCTTCCTTTTCATTTTACTTCAATTATCCAAGAAAATAAAACTTTTCCTGCCAAGAATAATCATAAAGTTCCAGCAAATTGCGATATGCGGAAAATTTAACTGGGACCGGAAATAAAAGTTTCCTCTTCTATTATAATGATTTCTCTACATCTGAATGCAGTTCAACCATGTTTGGTTTACAACTCATATAAGTAGCACTTATCATGAAATTTATAACCATCTATAAAGTCACTCATACTCGTAACATTCGTAATGTACACATTCGCACTGCTTATGGTCTGGATTATTTTTCCGGATTTGTCGCTTACAATATAAAAAGTAATTAGGTCTTTCTGAGTGATTAATGATACAATCAAATTGTAATGGTTTGCAGCACGCAAAGTTTTACTACATCGTATTAGTTACATTACCTATGTTTGTCAGATTACTTGTCATGTCTGAGTTAATGACTCTTACTTTTCATTGCCTTGCACCAAGATATGAGGAAAAGTGCATAAACTTTTTACTGATTCCAGATCGCTCATTATAAGCTGGTAAACATTTTACTTACCTTCCTTTCTTCATTTCATTTTGTGCACACATGATTATTATTCAGCCTTTATTATAGTTTTAGTTTTTAATTGATAGTGAAAAAGTGTGCTTGAAGAAACCTTTCTTCTAGTTCAATTGACTGCAGCTAATTCCAGACGTCCTTTCAAGGGAAAATTTATAATTAGTTATCGTTAAGAGTCCTGTAGAGAGAACTTTTTTTCTTTAAGCGTGCGGTTGCAATTACTACACGGAAACGGAAAAACCTATGTAATTACAAAATTGTAAGGCTTTCGACATTAAATGTACTTGGTTCAGAAATACATGCATGTCCAATTCAGGAAAGTTGGTGCGTCGTGTACTGTAATACAAGAAATAACTGCAAACATGAAACTAACGCTTTCACTCGAGTTAACTTTAGTTCAAGAGGCAACCTGGATCAATAGTTACCATAACAGAAGTGTTTGTAGATTTGCTAATGTGTAATTAATAATCGGACTAAAGTACCAAAAAATTTCAAAATCCGTCCTGTTTTAGGAGGACTTTTTTAAGACGCACTTTCACTATCCCGGGATCAACACCTTCCTTGTCTGAAAGAGCCATTCTTAGACATTTGTCCATTTATATATTGAACATCCAGAAGAATATAGCGAAGCCTTGCCTAACGCCCTCCTTAACGTTAAATCAATCGCACTGTTCAATTTACTCTTAAACTGGCTCTACTACCATTATATATTGCTTTTATTTCTTTTAGAAGCCAACCATTCACTCTATACTCTTTCAGGACTTCCCAAAGTTTAGTTCTATCCACATTATTGAAAGATTTTTCCAGATCAACAAATGCACAGAAAACTCTTTTGTTTACTCTCAAACAAATATCCGCCACCACTCTTAAGCATGTCAGCGGTGATACCATCCACACCAGCAGCCTTACCACTCTTTATTTTCCTAATTACGGATATAATGTCCCGGTAATCGATTCTTTCTTCGCCACCTACAACAGGATAGTCAAACGAATCCTCTTCTTTGTCACAATTGTTATGCTCTATAGCTTGACCTCCAAACAATTTCTTGAAAAAATCACTCAGTCTTTCCCTTTGTCCGTGTCCCATACCATTTCACTATCACTATTCTTAATTCCGACTAACTCAGTGCTAGTAATTTCTTTCCTAATCTTCTTAACTCATTTTCAAAATGATTTTTTTTATCCTTGCTTCCGTTGACTAGTACCTTTGCTTTTCTGGTTTTCTCTCCATAATCATTTTTTAGTCTAGTCCCCTCCTTATTTCTAAAACCTTTAATATTCAGCTTTCTTGAGTACGCTGGCTTTTTCTCCTTAACGACCAAGCATATTTCATCATTCCATCAAGCATCTCCAGTCTTTGTTCCTACAGCCGCAGTACCGCACTCTTTAGATGCACCCGTTACCGTTTTTTTATGGGTCTCCAAAATGACCAGGTACCCTGTTGGTACCTTCGAGTTGCACACCAATCCAGTCAATCATAACTCCAAGTATTACACTGCCATACACGATTTTGTCTCTGGAATGTTTCTGGCCATTTTCATGGATTTTCGGGCACTGATCACGTACCGGCAACAAAATTGCCCCATCACATCAAGTTTTTGAGAAAAACGGAGTTAAATAATCTAAGAAAACAGGTTTTTGGCCATTTCTGAGTCTCTGGGAGAAATGAACGAAAGGAGATAGAACCTTCTTCTAGGGCTTAAATCAAAGCGTAAGCCTTTAAATAGAACCTCAGATAACGACAAGTAGGAGAATTGAATGTAGAGCCCTTGAGAACTGTTTTCTCGGTCGCGCGCCGGAGCCCGTGCATTAAGCACGGGCTTACATGCATTCCCAACCGCTCTACATTCAAGTTTCCCACCTGTCATTATTTGACGTTTTAGTCAAAGATTCAAGCTTTAATTTAAGCCCAAGTAGATGGTTCTGTCGCCCCTCGTTCATTTTTTATAGGCACTCTAATATGGCCAGAAATAGTGTAGTGATTCTTTCCCCAGGATCACAAGTACCCACAACACTATTTAACGAGTCCCAGAAGGTATCTTTTACATCACTAGTATCACCATCAACTGGAGCGTAGTACGATATAATAAATAGCCTTATGATTTCCACTTTCATTCTGACCCATAATGATCTAGGATATACACATTCATACTTTTTGACATGCCATTTTCCTCTGTCATTCATAATCAGACCGACTCCTGGGCTGTCATGTGATTCATTATCTACTCCTAATCAAAGTTCCAGCCCATTTTCTATCTTTCTTCTCACATCCCTTCTTCTTTGTTTCCGGTACACATAAAATATCTAGCTTGCTTAAGCGTATTGCATCTGCAATTCCTTTTCCTTAAGATCATTTACACCTCTAGCATTCCCAACACCTAGTCTCCATTCATCGCCTGAAACTTTTTCGAGGGCATGCCTTTCATCAACAGAAGTGTCAATCCTGTCCATGGCTACATGATTATTTGTATTGTTAACTTTTTCAAGTAAGCACCCAGCTACCAACTTAATGCGAGAAATGATTTCCATAAGTATAAGGTGATCTCCAAGCTAAGAAGCTATGTCGTTATAAGATGGTGTGTCCATTCATAACGACAGTCCCACCAAACTTCGGTCATTCAAAGGAAAGTATGAAAATGATCGGTTCGTTTTGTATACTGAGGAGGGCACCAGCCTCCTGCCGTCTGGTCTTTAGGATGGAAAAAGACCATTCATTACTTCATAAATTTAATAAGAATTCTCAACCCTGAGTCTCTGAGTAAAACTTGACAAACTAAGAAACTTACACAAATTTCCATTTAAATTGTCGAAAATTCCCGTAAGTTTCCAAAGTTTCAAACATTTACATATATTTCTATCAATTTAGAAAATTTCAACAAGTTTTACAGTTTTCTAAAATTTCCAAAGGTTCCTAAAAGTGCTTGACAAATATTCTTTATGTCGTAAAGTGCCTTTTATCACTTCGAATTTGCCTTAAAATCTAAAATGTATTGAATGCTGAGAGAAATTTTAGGCTCGTAAATTTTTTAACTAGATTTTATTGCAGAGCTGATATCCTATTAATCTATCTCTAGAACAATGACGTAAGCAGAGTATAATAAAACTGGCGCCAAAGTCGTAAACAAGAACGCAAGGTAATAATGCGTTAACACAGATTTAGTGCTTGTAAAAACGATGAAGCCCAAGCTTATTAAGGCTACGTTAAATTTCCGAGTTCTGCGTACCACGTAAAGTGTAAACGCTTATCATCTTCGCTCCGGGACTCGTAGGTACAATAGGAAAAAAGCTCCAACCGTGTGTAATACCATTTTAATAGCCAGTAACGTTCTTCTGTTTAAGGTTGGTTAATTATAATGGAAAACTATTTTAGAATCCGACATTAAACAAAATTTAGTTGCTTATAGTCCAACTTGAAATTTTTTATTTACTGTTTAAACTATTTGATTTAATTATACTCTGTAGAAACATTTCATTAGCTTCAATGAAGAGTTGTTCCCTCGAATATTTTTTTGGGTAAAAAGCATTTTTGTATATTTATTTTGAGCAAGAGGATTTTGTCAAACCATCGATGTTTTTTCCGATAATGCTATCACAGGCTTCAAAGAAAAATCCTCTTTTAGTAGTACATGGGCTTGATTGAATATTTTATGGTTGCAAATTGAAGAACGATTATCGCTGCATTCAAAATGAGTGTTTATTTGTTGATCAAAGCAAACGTTCGCAAATTAAATTCGTACTCGCTAGACATTTTTGATCAATTTTACATTTTGTGGGAGAACAAGTAATTGTTTATAATTATTTATAATTTGATAATGTCTTGCAAGAAATTTATATATCGCAGGGGATGAATTATTGAATTTTTCAATTTTGGGAAGGTAGATGAGAAAATCTAAGTTTGGGCTAATTGAATATTTCATGGTGGTTGTTTTGGATCTGAGTGGACGCTAATAGCATAAAATAGGAATAATGCCTGACGAATTCGCTGGTCCCACGATGCGGTCCGAATTTATATGTATAAGCATTAAAGTTAGGGGTAGTTTGGATGAAACCACGCCTTGACGCTCTCTCTCACCTGCAATTTAATGTCCTCGAATTATTTCTACGGCAATTACTCATTCAGTCTCTCGTATTACGAGAGTTCAGAAACTTCTGTACTCTGGGAGGAGTTTCACAAGTACCTAATCATTTTGAACAGCTTTCTATCCATCAGAAAATCAACGTCCTGTACCCCTCCCCCCGGATTAAGAACCCATTAAATGGTCTCATTTTGCAAAGTAACCACAAATGCCAAACTGATTCAGATTACAGATGCCACACTATCAACCAATTTGTTTCTGTTTAAAAGGCACTCAAGTCAGAAAAATGTTTCTTTAGATCAATCAAACATTTGTTTTTTCTTAAAATAAAATCTGTTTCAGTTAAACAATGGTGTTAATCTAACATTCGCGGGCAGTAACTGCATCAGTGAGTCAGACAAATCGGCCAAAGGCGTGGCTGCGGCCCTCTCCATGTGGAGGGGGCTTCCAGGTCATGCATAGGCTTACAAGGGGACTCAACGGGATTACCCAAGCGTCAGGAGCTCTTTCGGTCTCAACCCTAACAATAATAATAATAATAATAATAATAATAAAATAAACAATTTTGTGTTTGAATTAAATAACTCTTGTTTGAATTTAGGGTGTCTGCTCACCTGGAAAACCTGGGATTGTCAGGAAATTTTGTTGGTCAGGGAAAGTCAGTAAAAAATCAGGGAATTTTTTCAAATGTCCTTCAATTTTGTTTCAAGTTGTAATATAAAAATAAATAATTTTTTTTTGTGAAAGTAAATTTATATTATTGGATTTATATTTATTTAAATGAAACCTCTTTTTATCATTTTCACCAATCTCAGGAAAATATTTTATTTGAAAATATTAATATCTTAAATATGCATTGATGTTTAAGCATGAAAATAAAATAAAATGATTTAAAATTATTATTCAAATTCATAGAGTTCAAGAACAAATTGGTGGAACGATTAATTATGTTTTTAGTATGATTCATTAATTTAATTATTCGATAGTGATGATTTATTTATTTAAGAATATCTTGTAATAATTTGTCAAAGCTTCCTCAATTAGACATATTAATTAAATTCCTAAAAACTTGTACCGTTAAGAAATTACTTGTTATTTCATAACGTTACTTTCCCAAATGAAAAAATATAGTTTTTTATTTTTATATATAAATAGTGCCATTTTCACACATTTAGGTACTCACAATCACTGAAAACGCATTATTTAAACATTTATCTACTATTTCATTTTTGGTTCCGAACTCATCTCGTTTGTTTAAAACTTCTATTGGTTTGTTTAAAATTTGATCATTATGCAACTATCTTGTCGAAAATTCATGTATTATTCATACATTTGGTTTAAAACTCTTCTTTTTTATAGAAAGTTAATCTTTATGGTTGAAAATTCATATTTATTGGTTAAAACTGCAACTGTTTGATTGAGAATCAATCTGTCTTAATTAGAAGGCCAACTATTTTGTTGAAATTTTCATCTTTATTGGTTAAATTCAATCATTTTTTATTCAGAATTAAAATTTTTTTATTCGAAAATTCAACTGTTTTGTAGGAAATTCGTCTATTTGGTTGAATATTCAACTGTTTGGCTGAAAATTAATTATATCCTATTAAAAATTCGTCTTTTTGGTTATATTCGACTGTTTTTGATTTGTAATTTAAATCTTTTCTGATTGAAATATCAATACATTTTTCGGTGAAAATTCATCTTTTCTGTTTGAAAATTCTACTGCTTGCTTGAAGGTGGAATTACTTCGTGTAAAATTCATGTTTTTGTTGAGATTCATCATTTAAGTTTGAAAATTCATCTTTTTGGTAGAGAATTTAACTATTTTGGTGGAATTTTTTTTTCTTTTGGTTGAAAATTCAGCTGTTTTATGAAAAATTACCCTGTTTGGCTTGAAAATTTAACACTCTGGTAGGAAATTCAACTATTTGTTTGAAAATTAACTTTTTTGTTGGAAACTCATTTCTTTTTGTAGAACGTTAAATTATGTTGGTGGTAAATTCAACTACTTATTTAAAAAGTACACTATCTATTTGGAAAGTTAACTATTTAGTCGAAAATTAGCTTCTTCATTAAAAATTCATATTCTTGATTTGGAAATTCGAATGTTTTACAGATAATTCGTCTTTTTCTGTTGAAAATTCAATTATTTGGTCAAAAATTTATGTATTTTGTTGGAAGTTCGTCTTTTGGCAGAAAACTAATCTTCTTTGTTCAAAAATTTATGTATGTATTTGGTTGAGGATTGAACTATTTTGTCAAAAATTCGTCTTTTTTCGTTGAATTCTACTGCTTGAAAATTGGTTTTCCTTTTTGTTAAAAAAGTATTTTTTTAACGAAAATTTAACTGTTCCATTTCTGGTTCAAAACTTATGTTTTTCGGTTGAAAATTCATGTGTTTTGTTGAAAATTCGTCTTTTGGTAAAAAATTAATCTTCTTTGTTGAAGATTCATGTATTTTGTTGAGGATTGAACTGTTTTGTTAAAAATTCGTCCATTTTTGTTGAATTCTACTGATTAAAAATTCGTTTTCCTTTTTGTTAAGAAGTAACTTTTTAAATGAAAATATAACTATTTTATTTCTGGTTCAAGGCTTATGTTTTTCTATTGTTAACTCAACTATTTGGTTAAAAATTCATGTATTTTGTTGAAAGTTCGTCTTTTGGTAGAAAACTAATCTTCTTTGTTGAAAATTCATGTATTTGATTGAAGATTGATTTATTTTGTTAAAAATTCGTATTTTTTCGTTGAATTCTAGTGGTTGAAAAATCATTTTCCTTTTTGTTAAAAAGTAATTTTTTAAATGAAAATTTAAATATTTCATTTCTGGTTCAAGACTTATGTTTTTCTGTTGATAATTCAACTATTTGGTTAAAAATGTATGTATTTTGTTGGAAGTTCGTCTTTTGGCAGAAAACTAATCTCCTTTGTTCAAAAATTTATGTATTTGGTTGAGGATTGAACTATTTTGTGAAAAATTCGTCTTTTTTCGTTGAATTATACTGCTTGAAAATTGGTTTTCCTTTTTGTTAAAAAAGTATTTTTTTAACGAAAATTTAACTGTTCCATTTCTGGTT